>CM065733.1:29058523-29081023 GCA_033310375.1 Conus canariensis | reverse complement strand
ACAAAAACAATAACAACAAAAGGAACCCACAATACTGATGAAACTGGAAGCAGTGAGGAACCTGTCAGAATTGACACACCGACCCAAAATAGCATGCCTGGAATGACACTAAATCACACTAGGAAAACATGCTATGCATGATGGTGTGAACGCAATATCAGTTCTTCTAGATCATACTGGGTAGTTTTGCCTGCCCAATACACTTCTTTTCACTGGACAAAGCTTTAGTTCACTCACTCAGTATTTCCACTTACATGCACACCATCACCTGTCTGCCAGTATCATCTGTCTTCTTAACATAGCTGTCTGTCTTGCTAACATCAGCTGTCTTGTTGACATGACCCGTCTGCCTTGTTGACATCACTGTTTTGTCTTGCTGACATCACGTGTCTGTTGTGCTGACATTATCTGTCTGTCTCGTTCACATCATCTGTGCCATGTCTTCACATCACCTGTCTGCCCTGTTCACATAACGCTGTCTGTCCTGTTTGTATCATCTGTCTGTCTCGTTCACATCACCTGTCTGCCCTGTTCACATAACGCTGTCTGTCCTGTTTGTATCATCTGTCTGTCTCGTTCACATCACCTGTCTGTCTCTTCACTTCAACTCTCTGTCCTGTTCACATCACCTCTCTGTCCTGTTCACATCAACTGTCTGTCCTGTTCACATCAACTGTCTGTCTCTTTGACATCACCTCTCTGTCCTGTTCACATCACCTGTCTGTCCTGTTCACATCAACTGTCTGTCTCTTTGACATCACCTCTCTGTCCTGTTCACATCACCTGTCTGTCCTGTTCACATCACCTCTCTGTCCTGTTCACATCACCTCTCTGCCCTGTTCACATCACCTGTCTGTATCTTCACTTCAACTCTGTCCTGTTCACATCACCTCTCTGTCCTGTTCACATCACCTGTCTGTCCTGTTCACATCACCTCTGTCCTGTTCACATCACCTCTCTGTCCTGTTCACATCACCTGTCTGGCTCTCTGACATCACCTCTCTGTCTTGTTCACATCACACTGTCTGTCCTGTTCACATCACCTCTCTGTCCTGTTCACATCACCTATCTGTCTATTTGACATCACCTCTCTGTCCTGTTCACATCACCTCTCTGTCCTGTTCACATCACCTGTCTGTCCTGTTCACATCACCTGTCTGTCTCTTCACTTCAACTCTCTGTCCTGTTCACATCACCTCTCTGTCCTGTTCACATCACCTGTCTGTCTCGTTCACATCACCTGTCTGTCTCGTTCACATCACCTCTCTGTCCTGTTCACATCACCTCTCTGTCCTGTTCACATCACCTCTCTGTCTCCTCACATCACCTCTCTGTCTCCTCACATCACCTCTCTGTCCTGTTCACATCACCTCTCTGTCTCCTCACATCACCTCTCTGTCCTGTTCACATCACCTCTCTGTCTCCTCACATCACCTCTCTGTCCTGTTCACATCACCTCTCTGTCTCCTCACATCACCTCTCTGTCCTCCTCACATCACCTCTCTGTCTCCTCACATCACCTCTCTGTCCTGTTCACATCATCTCTCTGTCCTGTTCACATCACCTCTCTGTCCTGTTCACATCACCTGACTGACTCGTTCACATCACCTCTCTGTCCTGTTCACATCACCTCTCTGTCCTGTTCACATCACCTGTCTGTCTCGTTCCTATCACCTGTCTGTCTCGTTCCTATCACCTGTCTGTCCTGTTCACATCATCTGTCTGTCTCCTTCATATCATCTGTCTTGTTGACATCATCCGTGTTGTAAACATCACTTGTCTATCTTGTTCCCATTTCCCTAACTGCTTTGTTCAAATCACATGCTAACTGAGTTAACATAACCTGTCTGTCTCATTAACATCACCTACATGTCTTGTTAACATCATCTGTGTGTCATGTTCTCATCACCTGTGTATCTTACTAATACCATGTCAACATCTTTCCTGTCGACATTATCTATTTATCTCATTGCTACTGCCCTGTCTGCCTTGTCAATATCACCTTATCCATCTTGTTCACATCACCAGTCTGTCTTGTTGCTATCACCTGCCTTGCCAGATTTCAACTACAACTGATGAAACTGAAGCATTAGCCTTTCTCTGTGCTACATATACAGTGAGTAAAACAGAAAATTTGTCAGATCACACCATGTTTGTGGAGGTATGCACAGCTCTCCTTCTCAGTCTCTGGAACAATGAGGGGAACCAAACCCTGCAGGACATCAGGCTGAAACTGTTCACTTTCTGCTCCAGAGTAATTCTGTCCCTTTGCTGGGCTTCCTGTCGCTGTGGCACTGTTGGTCCATAAAGAGACTGACTGTCAAAGGTGGCTAGCAAGGAAGATGGCAGCTTTCCTACACACTAGTTCCACATGTGCGTGGAGGGCTCCATCTTCTTTAGGACCAGAATGGGACTGAATTCATCAGCTTGGATCTATCAACAGTCCCCAAGTCACCGTTTCAGATAAGGAACAAGCCACTGCCAACTCCTCGCCTACTCTACATGCTGACAGTGTCCCCTACAGACGAATGGCTGCGTGTCACAAGGCCCCCAAACCAGATCATCCCAACTGATCCTACTCCTGACAGCCTAAGGTGGTGAAACATGAATCTGTGTGACGGGCTGCAGTGAAAAGCTGTGCCCAGAGCTGGGGTCCATCAGAAGGGATGGAAAACTGTTGCCCTGACAACCAGACTGACACTATGACATAGCCAGTGAATGCAGAAGGAGGAGAAGAACCTGAACCATAACCTCCTGCTGATTGTTGATTCTCTTATATTGTAAGGCTAACTAGAGGACACAGTGACAGGAGCTATGTTCCTAGCCAACATTCCAGTCCAATGCAAAGATTCTGATCATAGCTTTTGAAGATTTCTTGTACTTTTTTTCCTTGGCTTCAATGGCACAAAAAGCAATCAGTGATATTCAATATTCTATGAAATCTCTGTACTATTTTGACTGTCATTCCAGCTTCAATCACCAACAATCCTGCATTCCATTTAATGTGTATGTGCACTGTAATCAGAATCAATGGAAACATGAATAATGCAGAAAAGATCCAAGTGAGCTCCCACATGACTTACCATGTTTTCACAGTCTTCTGAAACCACTTTCTCAATCTGTATCAAATGTGCAGTTAGTTCTATGTGAGGTAATGAAAAATACTGACATAGTGGCCAACACAGCTCTAGAACTGTGGGATGTAATCCCCATTTCTCCAGGAAATATCTCCTCAATATATTCGCTGCACAACTCCTAAACAACCAACTTTTTCTATGCTATATTCTGGCACTGCCACATGACTTTTAGAGCATTTAATTGAACACAAATCGATCTTTTCAAATTGAATCACTTTTCCAAAAACAGACAAAAAAAAAAACACCCCTAAAAGAATAATCACATAACATTTACAAAAAAATAAAATGTAGTCATTGATATAGTCAGCTGAGAATGAATCTGCTGATGTCTTGTTGATGTGTAAAACTCATCATTGTGCTCTCTCACTTCCTTTGTGTATGTAAATCCACAACCTACCAATACTCTTGACACCGACTGCTCTTTTTTTCTTTTTTGACTCTCACACACTGCTACTGAAGTGCCACATACATGCAGAAATATACGTACAATCTACATGACTTTAAATGATATCATTAATTCAGTAGTGCTTATGTCACTACACTGACCACAGTGGTATGGAAAGGACAGTCACCTATTATCATTATTATAATCATACCTATAGAGTGCCTATCCTTCCTTAGAGTTGAGGCACTAATGAGCAAGTATGCTGCATGACCAAACTGACCTCTTTCTAAATTCACAAGCTCAACATGTGCACATGAATGACATGGTGGGAAGGCTACATCCACATCTTTTCGTAATATATGCAAAAGAAATGTTCGTACTAAATTCAGTGCTAGAAATTATCACACACCAAAAAAAATTAGTAAGCGTAACTTTGGACGGGAATGATTGAGATATCCACAATCAGTCACTTGCACCTTGTTAATTAGTGGTGATAATAGACATGTCCACACCAAGTCTGTTTCACTGGCCCCAGCATCAACTAATGCAGGAAGTTCACATAATCATTCATCTCACAACATACGTGTAAAAAGGTGGACACAATCCAGAGGTTCTGGATAATCCTGATTTCCTCTTTGGAAAAAAGCCATAATCACTCCATCAACAGTTCTATCCCCTTTTTGGAAACATGCAAAAATCACTCCATTCACAATTCTATGTACAATGCATTACAATGCCACTGCACACTTACTAAGCTATATTAGTATTTTCTATGTGAACTCAGATGTGTACATCTTGACCAAGAACAAGAGAGTAAGCCACGATATCAAATTCCTCAACAATGCAAGACAGATACATTACATATATTCAACATCAATATAAGGACAATAATGATGAGATATATATTCCCCAGTTCTGTAATGCACTGTGGATTTACTGAAGCAAACAACTTCATTTCCATTACATGCACATAAATACACATACAAACGTATCTTGCACTAAATACACATACAAACGTATCTTGCACATTCACCTCCAACTTATTTCCTAATCCACCCAACTGCCTCTTGCCTCTCCCCCCCCCCCCCCCACATACATTATGCATGCATGCACACACATACACACACACACACACATCATAAGCGCATGCATATGCACACACACACACACACACACACACACACATGCACAAATATGCGCTTGCACACACATACATGCACACGCACAAACACACACACACACACACACACATACACACAAAATACCCGAAACATTTCCATGAAATCACTGAAAGAAGCAGACGAAGATTTTCAATATAAACGGGTTTTGGCCTGGTTTTGAAAGAAAGTCACGGAGCATGACGAACTCAAAACAGAAATCCATTTGACAAGGAAGGACAGATAACAAAAAGCATGCTGATCTAGAGCCTTTTTAAGATGGTTGGTATTAGCTTTTCGAAACAGACCCATGCACCTGAAGAACAATAAAAATAATAAGGTATGCAGATGCAGAAGTTCAGAAAAAGTAAGGCGGTACTGTGTCAGTCATCAGACTCTAGACTCGGTTTGGCCAGAAACATGGAGCCAATGCAGACTGGAAAGAGGAGGCGCAACACATTCCATTTATGTGAAAACAAGGCAAGTAAAGAAATTCACTACTCTGTGTAAAGAGCTTGTAAAGAATCAGAGGAAACCTGGCACACAGAACTTTAAAACAGTCCAGTCAAAAGAGATCCAGAGATGTAACTGGAGTTTTTGTAGTTTTTGTGGTAAATAAAAGATTAACTGAGTCGGTCCCCTGTATCTCATTTTCATGGGTTTGGCAGAGATCTACTCATCGCTCATTGTAGTGTTTCATCAGTTTTAATTAACTTTGAAAAAAAGGATTGTGCTTTGTCCAGTCAAAAAAGATTACCAATGATTTGCTTCACCAGAAACTTTTGACAAAATAGCTTCTGTTTTGTCTTTGTTAAGTTGAATTTTTTTGTGTGTGTGGTCCAAATTTAATGTGAAAAGGTAAAAATTAGGGAAATAAATCTCAAATCTCCTTCAAAGGTTGTATTCTCTTGTTCTCTATCTCTACTATATGGCATTAACAGTTGTTGTTATATGCTCTCATACTGACAAAAATGTTTTATCTCTAGCCAAATATATCCCAATGCAATGAACTATGCATTACCACATTATCGATATATCTTTAATAGTGTCCTCTAGAAATTAAAAAGAAAATTACAATGGAACATACGAATACGAACACATATCCCTACCCCCTCTGAAATCTTGAAGAAGTACATACAACCATTTGAATAATGACTCCCAGAAATCCTGAAAAAGTTTCTTGGCAACTCTAAATGATAACCTATGAAATGCTGAAAAAGATCCTTGGAACCTCTCAATAATGACCCATAAAATCCTGGAAAAGATCCTTGAAACATCTCAATAATGACCCATAAAATCCTGGAAAAGATCCTTGAAACTTCTCAATAATGACCCATAAATCCTGGAAAGGATCCTTGAAACTTCTCAATAATGACCATAAAATCCTGGAAAAGATCCTTGAAACTTCTCAATAATGACCTCTAAAATCCTGGAAAAGATCCTTGAAACTTCTCAATAATGACCCATAAAATCCTGGAAAAGATCCTTGAAACTTCTCAATAATGACCTCTAAAATCTGGAAAAGATCCTTGAAACTTCTCAATAATGATCCCTAAAATCCTGGAAAAGATCCTTGAAACTTCTCAATAATAACCCCTAAAATCCTGGAAAAGATCCTTGAAACTTCTCAATAATGACCCATAAAATCCTGGAAAAGATCCTTGAAACTTCTCAATAATGACCTCTAAAATCCTGGAAAAGTTCCTTGGAACCTCTCAATAATGACCTCTAAAATCCTGGAAAAGATCCTTGGAACCTCTCAATAATGACCCTAAAATCCTGGAAAAGTTCCTTGGAACCTCTCAATAATGACCCCTAAAATCCTGGAAAAGCACAGACAAACCTCTCCATCATGCCCCAGAAATCCTGCTGAAGTACAAACAACTTCTCAATAAATGAACATCAGCAATACTGGGAAAGTACAGACCTACCTCTTAATAATGACGCCATTAAACTGTTAAAAAGTACCCAGGAATGACATTTCAAGTTCCTGAAAAAGTCTCACAAATAACTCCCACAAATGCAGAAAAGAGTGCAGAAGAATCTCTCAATAATGACCAATAGAAATCCTGAAAAAATGTCAAAGAATCTGTCAGTAATGACCTCCAGAAATCCTGAAAATGTCCTCTGAACCCCTCAGTAAGGAACCCAAGTACAAAGGAACCTCTAAATAATCTCCAGAAATCCTGACAAAAATACAGATGAACCTTTCCAAAATGATTCCCAGAAATCTTGCAATATTTAACCAGAACCTCTCAACAATCAACCTTCAAAATTATGCTAAGGTTCTTTACAATGTATCAATAATGACCTCTTGAAATCCTGAACAGGTTTTTAAAAATGTACAATAATGAACATCAGAAATCTTGAAAACGTTCCTTGTGACCACACAATAATAAATCCCACACATCCTGAAAAAGTCTCTCGGAATCTCTCAATAATGACCTCAAGAAATCCTGAACAAGTTTCTATGAACCTCTCAATTATGACCCCCATAAATCTGAAAACGTTTCTAGAAATCCACCAATAAATGACACCGATTCACCCTCTCTCCAAAATCCTCAAAAAGTTTCTCAAAACCTCTCCATAATGATTACCCAAAATCTAAAAAAAAAAAAAAAGTGTATAGGAACTTCTCAAATAATAACGCACAAAACTTTAAAAAAAAAAAAAAAATTCTATCAGAAACGAAAGCAATAGTCCTCCAAAGGGAAGAAAACAGTACACAAAATCACAATTCCACTTTTCACATTTCACTCACAAGTTTTTCCGTCTCATGGTCTTTTTCAAGAGAAGAGAAAAAAAACAACAAACAAAAACAATACAATTACATAAAATCCAATATTGACAACTGTACAGCAGTGGGTTTTTTTTTAAGTCTTGGAACCTCTCAATGATGACCTCTGCCTGGCCCCCGATCCCCCCCCCCCCCCCTCCCCAGCACACACCCACCCCAAGAAAAAAATTCTTGAAATCTATCAGTGGTTAAAAACAAAAAGCGAAATGTATGGAGGAACCTCTCAATAATGACAATATAGTCCTTGGCTTTACAACCTTTACATGTCTAGTGTCCTTGGCTTTGCAGCCTGTTTGTGTTTCCGTGACATTATTCTCCTTGGCTTTACTGCCTGTCTTGGTAGTAATTTAGTTCTTGTCTTTACAGCTTGCATGTATCTTTGTGACGATGTGGTCCTTGGCATTACACCTTTATGTGTCAAGATGACTGTATGTCTCTAGGTGACAACATAGTCCTGGGCTTTATTGCCTGTGTGTGTCAATGTGACAAAACAGTCCTTGGCTTTAAAGCCTTTATGTGTAAAAAAAAAACAAACCCAGGCCTCGGCTTTACAGCCTGAGTGTATCTCTGTGATGATAGTCCTTGGCTGTCCTGCTGAATGTGACCATATAGTCCTTGGATCCACACCCTGTGTGTGTCTAGGTGACAACATAGTCCTTGGCTTTACAGCATGCATGTGTCTAGGTGATGACAATGTCCTCCGCTTCACAGCCTGTTTGTATCTAGGTGAGGATATAGTCATTACCCTTACCACCTGTATGTGTCTAGGTGACGATATGGTCCTTATCCTTACCACCTGTATGTATCTAGGTGACGATATAGTCCTTATCCTGACTACCTGTATGTATCTAGGTGAGGATATAGTCCTTAGCCTTACCACCTATATGTATCTAGGTGAGGATATAGTCATTAGCCTTAACACCTGTATGTGTCTATGTGAGGATATAGTCCTTATCCTTACCACCTGTATGTGTCTAGGTGAGGATATAGCCCTTAGCCTTACACCTGTATGTGTCTAGGTGAGGATATAGTCCTTAGCCTTACACCTGTATGTGTCTAGGTGAGGATATAGTGCTTAGACTAAATACCACCTGTATGTATCTAGGTGAAGATATAGTCCTTAGCCTTACAGCTGTATGTGTCTAGGTGAGGATATAGTCCTTAGCCTTACCAACTGTATGTATCTAGGTGAGGATATAGTCTAGGTGAAGATATAGTCCTTAGCCTTACACCTGTATGTGTCTAGGTGAGGATATAGTCCTTAGCCTTACCACCTGTATGTATCTAGGTGAGGATATAGTCCTTAGCCTTACACCTGTATGTGTCTAGGTGAAGATATAGTCCTTATACTTACTATCTGTTTGTGTCTAGGTGTGGATATAGTCCTTATCCTTGCTGCCTGTTTGTGTCTAGGTGAGGATATAGTCCTTAGCCTTAACACCTATATATGTGTTTAGGTAAGGATATAGTCCTTAGCCTTACCATCTGTATGTGTCTAGGTGAGGATATAGTCCTTAGCCTTACACCTGTATGTGTCTAGGTGAGGATATAGTCCTTAGCCTTACCATCTGTATGTATCTAGGTGAGGATATAGTCCTTAGCCTTACCACCTGTATGTGTCTAGGTAAGGATATAGTCCTTGGTCTTACAGTGTGTATGTGTCTAGGTGATGATACAGGCCTTGGCTTTATAGCCTGTACAAGTCAAAGTGACAATCCATCTTTGGCTGTACAGCTTGTGTGTGTCTTCGTTACGATACAGTCCTTGGTTTAACAGCGTGTATGTGTCTAGGTGATAACACTGTCCTTGACTTTACAGTCTGTATGTGTCTAAGTGATGACTTTGTCCATGGCATTACAGCCTGTATGTGTCTACATGACAATACAGTCTCTGGCTTTACAGTCTGAGTGTTTACCTCTGCACTTTACATACTGTTAGGCACTTGGATCATGAGATTCCTTTCCATACTGACCAACAAGAATTAACCAATCACTGACAGCTCATGCTTCATCTTCATAAACTCACAAATGAAAAGAAACAGAAAAACAAATCAACACAAATAAACTGAAGAAAGTACACTGGAACCAAAATGAAAAAAAAATAAAAAGAAGAGTACACTAAATGATAAAGAATAGTCAAAGACAAAAATTTCAAATTTGGAGCTAGAAGGCAGTTAGTAAATGTAGGACAAGGCCTTGTAATTTTTCTGTTTTGGACACTAGCAATTTTAACTGTGCACTAGACCAAGTCTCTAGCTCTGCCTCTAACTCGAGCCATATAACCTGCTTTTGGGGTAGAATACAGCTAACCTCTTTTATTTTCTATTTCCAACCAGTCATTTCACTCATGTCCAGCACAAAAGCAGATTTCAATATCTGGTTCGTTTTCCTTGTAATCATCTTGAGTTTGAATTCTGCACCGCACTAACAGCAGCATCCATGACAGTCACTGACTAAGTCCTTAATCATTATCCATGGTTAAGCTAGACATCAGCCACAAAAGACTAGGAAAAGAAACAGAACTCCATATGACATTATATCTGAAACTACAAAACCTGCATAAAATTTCCGTTCATTATGAACTGGGTCTGATTACCATTCTGCTATGTAATTTCTGAGTTAAGTTACTTTGTGCAGACTATTTCTGCCTAAAAAAAATGCATTTGTATGTCATTGTTATGGAAACATTCAACTTCTGTTCTTAGCGTTTAAATTTTCCAGTATCTGCCCACTTCCCTTTTCCTTTTGCAATATCCAAGTTATGTATTATCTTGCGTATGACAAACAGTGGGATGATTTGGTTTGAAACGACAAATGATATGTTGTTTCTCCATCAATTCCCAAGAGCTTTTTTCCCCCTGATTATAATAAAAGAAAATGTGTTCACATTTTTATGACAATTTGAAACGGGGTAATCTTGTGTAGCAATTAGAGAGCACCAAAAATAAAGCAAACTTCAGATGATAAGACAAAAAAAAAAAAAAAAGAAAAGAAAACCTGCCCCACTACTGCTGCTGGAAGACCTCCAAGATAAGATAATGTTGCTTATAGCCCAGCCGACCGCAAGGGGCCACATCAGGGCCGTCACCACGTTAAAATCAACTCACAAGTCATTCATTCACACAATTCTTTAAAATACATCGAAAAACCATCCGAAAGTTTGTTAAAAATCTTTCCACTGTAAAAACTCAGATCCGATGAAAAATGTTAATCTCTTTCAAGAACTCAAAGATGGCATCAGGTGGGACATCTCTGAACAAGGTTTTCATGGAATCTGCCGTAAAATGTTTGTGTCTCACATCGTGCAAGTCCCAACACTCTAAAAGAATATGTTTCATTGTGAGTGGCACATGACATGGAATGCACCACGGAGCTTCTTCACTCTTTAAAAGGTAGGAATGGGTAAAATACGAATGGCCGGTGTGCAGCCGGCACAGAACTGTTTCTTCTTTATGACCACCAGACGCAGATGGGAGGAACTCCTTAAGGTTTGGACGGATCTGAAAGAGTTTGTTATCCGTCTGTGTATTCCAATCCTCCTGCCAGAGGTCTCTCACATAATCGTTAATTTTGGGTTTCAGATCTGAGCAGGGGATATATATGTTGGACAGTTTCTCTCTTGTGGCATTCTTGGCTAAACGATCAACCATTTCGTTCCCTCCAATGCGTGCGGAATGCAGGTCTGGACTTAGGAGTTGTGTCCGATTTTTCCAAGTTTCCAGATGAGCCTCCGTGGACCTTTTTCGCACCAGAGATTTGTTTTGATCTTGCAGCTTTTCGTAAAGAGTCTACCAGCTCTCTGGCATACAAGGCATTGTATTCTGACCTCTGTTCAAAATTTCCATCTTATCAGAAAATTTTCACTGACGGTTCCAAGTCTGAGGATGGAGTGGCCTGTGCAGCCTACTGCCCTGGGGCTCCTTCTCAGATACTGTTAGAACATATACCTCCAGATGCTTCTGTCTATTCTGCTGAACTTACTGCTCTGGTTCTGGCATTGAAGATAATCTCACAATCTAAGAAGAGGGACTTTCTGGTTCTGTCAGATTCACTGTCAGCGTTGGAGGCCATAGCTGGCCGCAACCTTCAGCACCCAGAACTTTTACACTTTTTTGAACTTTTGACCAAGTTGAAAGCGGATGGTTACAACATTATTTTGGCTTGGATTCCTGGAAGACCTCCAAGCCCTCACCAACAATTTCAACCATGACTGAAACAACAACAGACCTCCAAGGAATAATGGATGGAACTTGAAGCTAGGTATCACTAGCAATGTCTTGGAGATGTCTGACACCAGAAGGAGCTTAAAGAAAACTCCGGATGAGAAATGCAGCACTCCAAACAAGTGGACCTGTCAAGAAATAGAGAGTGCAAAGGACTGAGCAACAGTGTGATGACAAGAAGAAAAACCTACACAACAACAATGCAACGAGAGCTAATACGATCGTTAAAGACTCAATCAAGCAGAAGTCAAGTAAATGTGTGTTCACATGTATAGGTGTGAAAGCATGTGCGCACTCTTGCATGTGTGCTTGTATTCTTCATTGTTGGTGTGAGTATGTGTCTAGTCCAATTAACTTCTTTCCCCTTCTATGTGATGGTCAGTGTGATATCATCAACTTTGCCTAACTGCTTCTTGTCAGCAACAAAACTAGTGACTGAGAAGAAAATCAGGTTCTCGCCAAGTTTTCTGGTTTTCTTTCTCTCTTCTGTGTACTGAGATGGGATCAGTGAGCACTTCTTCCCTCCATCTATTCCTATGTTGTCCTACCTTTTCTTCTTTACTTTGTGCTACTTTCCCTTCTGTTGTCATGTCCTGCCTTCACTTGTACTGTCCTTTCCAAGCTACTTTGCCCTACCTTTCGCATTTTTCCACACTGGTCTTTCTCTACATTTAACCACCCATTCCTACTGTTTCCAACGCTTTCATGCTTTGCCCTACCTTTTCCTACTTTGCCCTATTTTCCCTTTCTTCTTCCAGTACAAACAATCTGAGCAGAGTCTACCAAATTCAGCAGCCTAAATGGTAAACAGTAGAAATGCTGGTAAAGCATGTACAGCATACAAGTTGTCAGATGTGTCACCAGCCAATACTTTTGCGTTCCTTTGTCAGGTGACATTATCACAGCATGAAATAATGTGATGAAAATCAAAAACACTATTCTCATTTCCATACAGTATGCCCAACATTCAGTTCTACACAGTCCAGTCTCATGATGAATAATAATCAAACAAATATATATATATTGATAGTAAAAAAGAAAAAAGAAAAAAAGCATGAATCAAATATACGAAAACTGCTTTTCCAGCTCCTAGCAAAACCATGCCATTCAAAGGCAGAGCGGAAAAAAAAAGTAACACTGCTCTAGTGAAAACTAGTAATGGCTGAATGCACCCAAATGTGCTCATTTATATTGTGTTTGTGTTGGCATACAGTGTGTGGATGAATGTGTGGTTCATCCAAGACTGTGTGATTGCTCAAGTCACGTGGTTTATAATCGAGCTGACAATTGCCGGTTCAGCTTGCAGTGCTCTGCACAAACTAGGAAAAAAGAAATTTGATAACATCATGATTATAATGTGCTGATATTCATCATGTTTGTGCTGATGTACAGTGCGTGGGTAAATGTGTGTGGTTCACCTAAGCATGTGTGACTGTTCAAGTCATGTGGTTTATAATCAAGGTGACACATGTTGGCTCAGTTTGCAGAGCTCTGACCATGGAAAAAGCACCCAATAGCATGAACAATTGCTGAAATTATGCGTTATTACTATGACTATTAGCAGAAGCAGTGGCAGCAGCAGTATTTGTAGTAATGGTAGTACCACTATCATTATTATTACAACCTCAAACCCTGCTATTTTCCTCACATTGTTCAACTCTTCTAACATATGCTTCAAATGAATTCTGCCAGCATATCTTTAGTTTGACCAAAAAAGGCTTTGGCAAAAAATTATCACACACCCCAGTTACTTCTCATGGAGAAGAAAAGAGAGTACAACAAATAAAGCTGACAATACCGAACAAGAGACAAAGAAGTATGTGGGAAAATAACAAGAGTAAGACAGGAAACACAAGCAAAAATTGACAGCAAAAACTATGTTACGTAAAACAGAACTACTAAAGACACTGATAAAACAAAGCTGAACTGACAGCAAAAGTATGGTACACAAAACACAATAACTAAAGACACTGATAAACCAAAAGATAAATTGACAGCAGAAACTACGGTATATACACACAATAGCTAAAGACATATATAAAACAAAAGATGAACAAGAAAAAGCAACTCTGTCATCGAGTCATAAACAAAAGATTAAAAAAAAGAAGTAGCAAAAGCCTGGGAGGCTATCCAATTGAGTCAAATATGGATGCAACATAACTCAACAGTATGTATCTGTACAGCCCATTAATTGGTAGAGCACTACTATCGACAGCAATACCATAACCAGGCGTGATCAACCAGGGGGTCAACAGGAAGTACCAAACTTTTCCACTTGATTTTGTTGTTGCTGTCAAAGACTGCTGATGAAAACAACGAAGATCAAAAACCGATTTCAACTGTGGGCAGTTCATCCACCCTTTAAAAACCACGCTAGACACTATCCCCAAGCCCAGAGAATTTCTGGTAGGATGGCATCTGGTTTCATCTTCCTGTCAGAAAACAAAACAAAAAAAAACAACCACAACACAATTCTTTCAAGAGTTTATGGTGAAAACATGTAAAGGAAGAAGACCAGCCCCCTCTCAACCTTTTGGAACCACAGATGGCTGTCAGCTGTCCTGGTGGGATCCCATGTATATCAAAAAGAAAAAGAACCGCAAAAAGCTTTCAGTACTTTCTGCATCACAGTCCACCCAGGAACAGCTCTTGGAATCACAGCCTTACCAGTTCAATGCCATGATCATCAACATTTGTCATATTATTCCACACTGACCCAATGACAGTCTCCTCCAGCTGACAAAAAGCTCATGTGCACTAGACTACACCTAAGAAAACCAGTCAAAAAGCCAGGGTTCTGGAAGCCTTTAGGGCCATTATTTCATGCAAGTCTTGTGTCTGACACAGCAGAACTACTATCACTAACAGAAGCAAGACAAAGGATCTCATCAATCTTGAAAGCAGCCATCCAAACAGAGCAAACTTCACCAATGCTCTATTAAACAATTCACATTTATTTCCTTATTGTTCATAAATATCAATAACCTGTATGTATCACTCAAACCCAGTATTCCTACGATACTGACACCAGCCAAGCTTTTTTTTTTCAATGCATTAACTGTCATCTCATTTTTTTTAAGAACCCAAACTGCTGTCACAATCTAATGCTATCTACTGCTCTCCTCCCAGTACCAGCCAAACACATCAACTGCCTTTTTATTTCAAATGTCTTCCTCTATAGATATACACAGTATACACATTTCCAGATGCTTCTTTGACAATGCTGTGAAATGTTACAGTCATCATTCCTCATGCCGTAACGCTAAATTGTCCCGAGCTTATAAAATGCATTTCTGGTCATTAGCCTTCTGTACATTGCTGTTAACCGGTCCAACACCACCAACCTGTCTGGCAGGTTGAACAGTTCATTCCTTGCTGTAACCCTGTCGACAACACCACCAACCTGTCTGGCAGGTTGAACATTTCATTCCTTGCTGTAACCCTGTCGACAACACCAAAGCGAGGCAGTATATCCAGTTCATCCCTCACTGTTACCCTGACCACAACACAGTCTGAAGTGTCAAACTATCAAGCAGTTAAGGTCCACAGCCACACTGGAATGCATGCGACATTGAGAACACACAGCAAGAGGACCAGACTGACAAGTCTCTGTGGCTGACTTGTTTCACACACAAGTTACAACCAACTAGAAGGACACAAGCAAAAAAATGAACGACAGCCACGGAGCGAGGCGGGCCACGAAGAGAACATGGAAGGCAGCCAATCATCACACTGTTCAGCGAACACAGAAAACAGCAAGCAAGGAAAAGGGGAGTGGAAAGGGGCGATGGGGGTGAGGGACAGTGAGTGGGGAGGAGCCTACCACACACTGCGCGGCATGAAGTGCCACAGGACGAACGAAGAGTTTGGGCGGTGTGATGACGTGAGCCACCAGCCCTGAATGTGTCTTCATGGGCAGCAAACACTGCACAGGGTTCACAAAGCCATGAAATGAGTCAATGACTAAAGTCCCCTTCAAGGGTTCTCATAGACGCACATAGAATCAATGGTCCATGGTCACCTACCTTACACATAGACACACACGGAGTGAATAGTCTATACTAATGTTCTTTATTTCACGCAGACATACATGGGGTCAATGGTCTACAGTCACCAATGTTTCACATATAGATGCATGGAGTCAATGGTCTATAGCCACAATGTCTACATGTCACACAGCAATGTTTCTAATCGCTGGCCTGCTGTGACCTTCAACACCACTCTGTGAACAAAGAGTTAACACTGACATGCAGTGAGTCACTGATCTGCAGTCACCTTCAGTGAATCAATGGTTTGTTTTCCATGACACACTCTGTACAAAGGTTTTGAAACAGATACAAACTGAGCCACTGGTCTAAATCAACTTCAGTGACATATGTGTACACAGGTTTTAAAACATATACCGAGTCATGGTCTTATCTGTGTTCCTTGACACTCTGTGTACACAAGTTTTACATAGATATATACCGATTTACTGGTCTTATTCCTTTTTCATGACACGTTGTATACAAACTTTTTTCACAGGTACATACTAAGTCAAAAGAATTTATTTACCTGTACACTGTGTACAAAAGTTTCTTATTACAGACATTAATGGAGTCATTGGTTGGAAGTCATCTTACAGAATACCTTAAATATCAAGGTTCCACACAGCTATGCTGACCTATTCAGTATATGGTCTGACATCACATTTATACCACTATTTACAGTGGTTTTACACAGATGGGTGGTCATAATCTTTCTTTCTCCAATGACTGCACAGATTACATTAAAAGCAGCCATGTGTGTATATTAATAATTTCACAACAGTTTGTACAAGCTATACCGATTGTCATAGTGCCAAACCCCACAATAATCACTGCACATGAAATGGTAACTGGTCTGAAATGAATCCTCACCAGATAAACTCACAAAGTTAACAAGTGACTTGACTCGCAACAGCCTACCGTAACATCAAACCTGTACAGCATTTAACACAAAGCACTTCTGACATTATGTTTGTAAAAGATAGACTCAATGAGACACTCAAGCACACAAAGGAAAGAGCTGTGATAACTTCCAAGAAATTAAATATGGGGAGTTTGTATTATACTCCCTGTTTGGCTAGTATACTTACCATGTCAGACCACAGCATTCAACGGCAGTTAGTTAGCTCTGCCAGGCCGAATTTTTTGTGGCTAATGCAGTAATAAGACCATCACGTGACACCCACCCTACTTCCGGCAGGGAAGAAGCCGGTGTAAACTTCCTGTTCCTCATTCAACCAGGCCTGTGCACAAGGTAACCCCAGAAACCATAGCGCTAGTGGGGAAGGTAGGGTGGGCATTAGAGTCTGACACGGTAAGTATACTAGCCAAACAGGGAGTATAATACAAACTCCCCATTTTGGCGTCATATACTTTACCATGTCAGACCATAGCAGAATTCAAAGGAATTGGAGGAGGGCTGAGTGCCCTAATGATTCTTGGGGTTAGCAGAGGAATAGATATGGCTGCGTTAGCCGCAAAAGAAGTCCCTAGAACCATCAGCCCTGGGCATGTGGACCTCCCTTAAATAAACATTTATGAAGGGATTTTCCGGATGCCAGTAGGCTGCCTCCAGGAGGTGGCGCAAGAGGACAGAGCGCTGGATCGCTGTGGAAGTGGCCAGTGCCCTGCCCTCATGGGCCCGGGGAGATAAGACGGGGAGATCCTTATACGTCTGGGCGTAGGCCGATCTGACCGTCTAGGAAGCATCTAGAGATAGGGCTGGGAGGAGCGCCTGGGGCGCGAGGGTTCCCAGTGGCCCGGAATGGAGCCAGTCAAGAGCCTAAACGAAGAAGATAGGAGATAGAAAGTGCCTTTCTGGAAGTTGGAAGGCCAGATGGGGGAACAGAGTTGAGCACCAGGAGGCCATCTCCCCCTTGGACAAGGCTCAGTGCTGGCTCTGTGCAAAGTCGCTAATCCGAAGATCGAGCGAGGCCACAGCCCCAGCGGGTATGTCTACCCTGGGCCTGAGCACTGTTCCCCGCCGAGCTGAGGGTTAGCCTGCTGAGGGTCCCTTCTGGGTGGAGGAGGGTCCCCGCTATGTGTCTCGCGCAGAGGATGATTCCCCGCACGTGGACCAGCGGAGGAGGCCTCATTACGGAGAGAGAGGCTGACGGAGTGAGCCCCCTTTTGCCCCCCCCCTCTGTAAATATCAAAGCACTGAAGTGTTGTCCGTGGCCAGGGGAACAAGTCGGTGCGAGACCAGGGGTTGGAAGCGGGTGGGGGCAAACCTGACCGCTTCCAGTTCCTGGACGTCAATGTGGAGACGGGAGGAGTGAGCCTCCCCACTGGGCGTCTCACACTCCCGAGGTATGAGGGTTCTCCAAGTGGGTGACCAGCCCGAGTTGGAGGAGTCTGTGTGGAGGTCCAGGGGTTGGGTAGGGAGGGAAATGGGACCCAGGGGACCAGGTGGCGGGGTCGCGCCACTCTTCCGTGGCCTGTGGGAACCAAGGACCCAGGGGATGGACTGAGGCCAGTGGTCGGGGGTCAGAGACCATCGACGACGGAACTCCCTTGGTGTTGGAGCTTGGGGACCGGCCTAGGAGATGAGGGACGAGAGGAACTCATCATCCCCAGGAGGGAGGCAAGGGTTCTGGGCGGGAGAAGGGTCCCCACTGCAGGTGGACCTCTCTCTACAGGTGAGTTCACACTTGTTGGGGTTGGTGACAACACTAGTTGGAACAGGGGCGTAGAGGACGGTTGGTGTGGGATTGACACCAAGCCCGGGAGGACCCAGGATGAGCCAGTCGTCCAGGTACACCAGGGGGCGAAAGTCCTCCTGTCCCGCCAGGGAGGCCCTCTCCTTGACCACCATCGTGAATGGGAAGGGAGCCGGGGAGAGGCCGAAGGGCCGAAGGCGAGCGGCCTGAACTGCAACCCCCGATCTTGCGAGACGAACCGTAGGTATTGTCTGTGAGATGGGAGTATAAGGTTGGAGTAGAACCCTGGTTGGGATGGGGGATCCTTGTGCCAGCCCTGTTTTGGAGAAGTTCTGAGACTTTTCTGAGACTTCAGGTGAGAAGCCAACACCCGGCCTGGGGGGGCCGCATCCAGGGCCGAGAGGGTTATTCCCTGGAGAAGGGACGACTCCGCACCCTGGCTAGGGTTGCCGGACACTCCCCAATGGGAGTAAGAGTCTGAGGGGTGACAAGTCTGGGCGAGCCCTTGGAAGGAAAACCAAGGCAATTTGGGCACCGAAGGAACTTGTCTGGGTGTGGGGGTTCCCTCCGACAAGGTCCGGGCGCCAGTGCACCATAGTGGACAAGTTGTGTGATGAGGAGAAGGAGTCCTCCACCTCATCCTCAGAGTCGGGAGTGTCAGGTTCCTGAAGAGGTTGCGACGAACCTTCTCGAGGAGCCAACGGCAGGGGTGCATGAGGGTCCCACCCTAGCTTGGTAGTGGGAGGATGCAAGGGCGGGTCCCTCATGGCTCCATGATCGGCGGCCGGACTATGGCTACAGCGCCTGAGAGGGAAGGAGACCGAGGTCGAACCAGCGCAAGCTGGGTGCCACATGCGACCATGGAGCTGGTATAGTTGGTCTGCTGTAAGCCACTGTCCCTCTGAGGGGCATAGAGCCACCGGTCCCCACGGAGAAAATGGGCTGTGGCGGCCCTGGGGCAGAATTTCCGTGGGGGCCGGGGTAACCCGCGACACCAGGGGGGTGGTAGCGAGAGAGCATGGTCTGTCATACCCGCCCCGGAGAGTGCACTGCCTCATACACCTCCCTGGTGGGATCCATGGGGGCCCCGTGTGTAACAGGGGGGGCGGTGGATGGCACGGCAACCGAGCCCCCTACCCGCCTGTGCGCGGATTGGAGTGGCTGCGGTGCTGTGGCCACCCCCTGGTTGGGGTCATGCAGGTTACCCGTGGTCCCGCGGGTAGATCCTCCCCCCGGAGGAACGGGAGAGTATGACGGTCAATCGGGGTTGGTCGACCGCCGGGGGTCTGAGCGACACAGGTCCGGGCGTAGCGGTGCCTGCGGCCGAGACCCGGAGTTATGGACAGTTTGTCGTTCCAGGGACTGACCACAACTCCGCCGCTGGAGTTTGGACGCTCCTCGTGCGATAGTGGTGGCTGCACTTGTGCACGGCTGGGGAGAGAGTCATGAGCCTGCGTGATACTAGTGGGGGGAAGACTAGTGGCACACGGCCCATATAGGTGAGTGACGGGCAGTGATTCTGGGCGCATCCCGTCACCTGTGCTGGTGCGCGCCTTGGCAAAGGTCCCCAGGGGGCTGGAGGTCACGTGACACAGCATGATAGTGAGAAGTGTCACCGTGCGTCGCAAGGGAAGAAGGCAAGCTGTCAGAGGAAGGGGGGAGGGGGAGAATTCGAATATGAGTTGTACTACAGCCCTGCCCTTTTAGGGGAGCCTTGCCTTTCGATTTTCTGGAAAATTGAAGGAAAGGCATTTAGCAATGGTGGCAGCTTGCCTTGTTGCCTTCGGGCAGCTTGCCTTGTTGCCTTCGGGCACCGTGATCGTGCGTCCGCCGGTCGGGTAGAGGAGGTAAGGTCGGGCGTCCCCTCCGCGGCACCCCCCTCTACATCGGCCGTACGTTCTTCCATAGCAAGAACGGATTGCCCCAAGGAATCGACCGGCGGGTCCTCCGGGGCAGTGAGCAACTTCTGAAAGGTGAAGTGGCTCGACCCATCGTTGTCCTTCACCATGTTGGGCTATGGTGGCAGGGCAATCACAGAACGCACGACCACAAAGTGGAGACAAGTTGGTCGATCGAGAAATAATAAAATAAATTCGATCGACCTAGTGCTACAGCACTGATAAGTAAAGCACCGATAATACTTGATCAAGAGATCGAAAGATACTCAACCACCGTACTAGGGGATCGAGAAATCGAATCGAAAACTCGTTTGCCGTACAAGGGGATCGAGAAATCGACAGAAAACTCGATCTACCCGTACTAGTAACACTAATACTGCGTACTGCTAGATCGAAAAACTCGATCGGTGTGCACTAGTACAAGGGGCACTGGAAAACTGCATACACTAAGCCCCGGTATGCTGTACGAGGCCAAAGACTCTTGCTCTACCTTGTAATAATGATAGATGGGGTAGTAATAAATGTGCACACGTTGGTAGATCAAGAGATCGTAGAGACACCCGATCTACCAGTAGTAATGATAAAAAGGTACAGATAAATGTTACTAATAAATGTGCCTGGGGAAACCTCCATACCACCAAACCAGGTGTACCGCCAAACCAGGTGTACTGCCAAACCAGGCGTACCGCCAAACCAGGTGCAAACCAGGTGCGAACCAGGTGCGATCGCCTGCGGCGAGGCAATAACCTCCATACCGCCAAGCCAGGTGCATAAGAGCATGTTTCATAGTAAGAGACCTATTGCATATATCCACATGGTGTTTTTTCATTTATTTATTGCATGTATCATTCAGGCAAAGCAATTGCCGTCTTCTCCTAAACAGAATATGCTACCCAGCAGAAACATAGCAGCTTCCAAGTGTCTTTTTCTCTCCACATATGACTATATCTTCACTATGTGCCAATATACTTGATGGTATTTTACAGTAATGCTAAAACTATCAATGCTGACATAAATATGATCTAGCTGACCAATGTGCTATTCCTCATCAAAACCAAAATCATCAACAACAAAAATGCCTGGACAGTTAAGCTGTTTGAATATAAACACATGAATGAAAACCTCATGACAGAAAGTAATCAATAAGGTACTCAACAAATAACACAGAATTTCAGAAGACAGTAATCAACTTTTAACAACTAGCAACAATGTGTTCATGACTGTTCTCTACATTTCATTTTATATCAAACTGACAACCATACCAATTCAGTTTAGAACACACACACACACACACACACACACACACACACACACACACACACACACACACAAATGCAGATATCCTTACTGTGTTAACATTACCAGAAATGCATTTTAGTACATCAATCTTCAAATGAAATGACAGAGAATGATTTTTTCAAACCAAAATATATGATCAGACAAAAATTATTTACAAAGCACATGAATTAAAATAAAAAATCTCTAGAAATATGAAAATTGCTTGTTTCACAGATCTGATCTTAGTGAGCGCTAAGAGGGGATGGGGTGTTTGTGTATGCGTGTGTGCATGCAGCTATGCCTGCGTGAGTGCATGTGTGTGATCGTGAATTCATTTTTTCTTACATTTGCAAAGGATGTTCAGTGCAAGCAACATACTCTGATCCTCGTCCAAAGATCATTGAAAGAGCATATGCAGGTTAAAAAAAGGAAAAAGAGAAAAAAGGAGAAAAAAAAAAGAAAGAAAAAGAAATACAATGACAGAGCCATGCAAAGATGACGAAAGTGTCATGGTCATGTCTCTGACAGTTTGAACAGAAGCACAGCAAAAAGAAAGAACACTGAACTTAAGATATATACCAGAACATTTTATGAGAAAACGGTACATTTCAAGGAGATACAGATAAAATGCAGAGAGGATGGTTAATGAAAGAATGGCAGTGGGAGCTTCTGGTATCTTTGTGCAAGCTGATGAAATAATAAACAGTCTGCTAAATGATTCATCAGCTGTTATGCTTTGTGAACAGGTCCCTAGGAACCTAAGGTTCACAAAACTTTTATCTCTGTTCCTCTCACTGCTCCAGCAAAATGATTCCAATGGAGATTTGGTATGTGAACAGGAGCTTAATTCACTGGTGACACACTAAAAATACACTTGCTGTCGACTCATTATGTAACATTTTGACCATATTGTACAAATTCAAGACATAAATCATAGTATA
>CM065733.1:29008523-29053523 GCA_033310375.1 Conus canariensis | reverse complement strand
CTCCCTCTCTCCCAGTCCATCAGTCATTCAGCGAACACAGCTTTTTCTTGGCAAGTCGCCATTCAGATTCACTCAGGAATCCTCTATGTGACCCCTCCCTCTTTTGACATCTGTTAGCATTAAAAGTTTTGTCAGCCATCGCTACAGTTCCTCTTGGCAACAAGCTAATCATCTTTTGACTGTAACTTCTATCGCTATGCGAAAACTTTAATGACCAAAGACTTACAACATTCACAAACATCATGAAGAAGACTCCGAGCATTTGAGTTTTCTTTGCATTGTACGTACTGCAATTTTTGTTTGTTTGCCGATTCATGAAAATGTCCTAAGACACAGGCTTTTGTTTTTGTGTACTGCAACTCTCTCTTCATTTATCAGTTTCCAGTGCTGTTTTCTTGCCACTGAAACACCACTTGAGGCTGAATTTGTTGATCTCTTTTTCTTTATTTTTAAAAATGTGATGAATGCAACTTACATAACAGTGAACTTTAGAGCCCAGAAATTACAGTACGTGATATAAAAGCGATGACAAAGCTGCTACTAATCAACTGCTACAAGGTGCCTCAACGTCTGCATATTTTACGATGTGTCCCTGACATTCACCAAATAATAGACAGAAAGGTGCAGTTTCAGTGTACAAGTCAGTGCTGGACATCAGTGTACAGATTTTCACATCAAACTGCAAGAAAAAAGCCAAAGAACCTTAAAAGAAATGTGCCGTGGTGTGGAATATACATAGAATATACAATTACAATATAAGTAATGCAGTTCTTTATAAAAACAATAAGAAAAAAACATCAAATGAAGCTTTTTGTTGCAAAACAACGATGATAAAACATGAATATGGATGTGCAAGAATTCAGGGACTGTTTAGTGGTGTTTAAAAACATGGAGAAGCATGAAAAGTAAACACACAAAAAGCACATTCATTACCTCAAAATAAGCAAACTGCAAGAATTTCTCCTTCTTTGAAATTAACCATACAGAGTAATTTTGTAACAATACAAAGAAAATCTCCTCTCTTTTCTTCCACTGGATAGTTCAGCAAATGTTTGTCAACCACTTTGCTTCAGTGCCTAAGTAAAACAATACATTTCTGAAATCAGTAAGCAAATGTGTAACTAAACAGCTTTGCTTAAAGAATACATTAAAACAGTATATATCTGTGATCAGTTTGTAAATAACTGATGAAGTAATGTATGAGCGTGTGGTAAAACGTGAACAATATTCAAACCAGTAACAACAAACCATAGGTAATTACATTTCCCCACCATCTGAAGACAACCAGCAGCTGTAACCATGATTTCTGCACCCATGCCTCAGCCATAAGGGAAAACCACACAAAGGGAAATCCGTATATGGGAAAAGAAAGTGTGAATGGAGGGGTGGCCGTGGCAACACCAAGAGGAATGAAAACAATCCCACAAAAAAAGCCAAAAAAAAACCAAAAACAAAACAACCAAAAAACAAAATAATGAAAACACAAGCAATAAAAGAATGAAGGATATGCCACTCCAGACAACTCCCAGAATCCAAGCCCAAACAGAAGACTCAAAGAGGCCCTCTGGATTTCTTTCCCTCCCTTCCCCCTCTACTTTCACATCCCTTCTCTACATTTTCTTTGTAAGTTACTTGTCAAAGCCAAACCTGAGAACAATTTTCTACCTTGAATGGCACTATCAGTGTCAAGTAACTTGCATCAAAGATCACTACTTATTTTAGTGGCCATATCATCAGCAGACAGAAAGGACCTACACGTAGGTACAAGCTGCCACGAAACTGAAGGATGAATCTTCATCAGCTCTGAACATGACACACGCTCTAATCCAGTTTCAGCTGACCTGATTAACAGGTTCAATCTATTTTACAGAAATTACAGAGTGCTTACAGCTTGTGGATGTGTGCAGTGATGAATAACAAAGGTGACAAGAACAAAGAGTCGAAGAATGATCGCAAGGACAAGGCAGGGGAAGGGGGAGGGGGAGAAGGAGAACAAAAGAGTGTGACCTTGTAAGGGAAGGAGAAGAGGAGGAAGAAAGAAGAGAATGAATGAGGTAAGAAGGAGAACTTGTTACAAGCAAAATGGGGGAAAGAAAAGAGTGACATACACATCCATTTTTTTTTTTTTCAAACATCTATTAATCCCTTTCTTGTCCTCTGATTACTTCTCTTGTCACAAAATCAGTCACTGGAGCAAGCGGCAAGTATTGCTGTACTAATTTTTCGAGGGTGTCTATTTTGAATTAGGTCAACTGTGACTGAATATTACATGAACCTTTGAACATTGTGATGAAGGGAGACAGAATGTACAATCAGAATCTCTCCACACAATCCTGAATGGAAACCACAATAATAACAAATGCCTTTCATGTACCTGTTAAGTGTAACATCTTGCCTTAGTTCCTCCTGTCACACTGATTAATGTAATCTTAAAGTTGCTTTCTTTATTTGTTAAACTGAAACGTCAAATAATTGGATTGATTGTTTTCTTTCTTTGTTAAACTGAAACTTCAAACATTTGGACTGCATCTCTTTTCCATGCTTTGATGAGATGTTGTGAACAGTCAAGCTGAACAAAAGCCCACAGATTCCTGAACCATTTCTGTCAAAACTTAAAACAGTTTGTGAAAATAAAACTTGTACAAGAGTGTCTGCACAGGTTTCAAAAGAGTACACATGGTAGGAAAGGAAACGAAAGGAGTGGGGAGCAGCAAGGGAGGAGGCATGATACCATTCTGGCTCAGACCCATCCTGTAGACCCTATGCAGCTTTCTCTCACTGACTGCATCCCCGCCGAGGCCAACACACCACCATATCCAGAAAAATCAATGTCTTGTCAGTGTCAAGGACAGTACATGCCACAAACTGTCACAAGTGGAAAGGGTTAATACAAGTCTATGTCAAGCACCTGCTTGCACGCCAGTTTGCTAAAACAATGTGAACATGTTATCACTTCAGGCACAAGCAACACAAGGCTTGCACAAACATGACATCTGAGTATAACCTGAAAGAAAAAAAGAATCAACCAAAACAGCGCTACATGGCAAAACAGAATGCTCTGATTCAAAGCGACCACTAGAAATAAAACTGTTAGGCTGTGATTATTACCAGTGAGTAATCAAAGCAAGCAAACTGAGCCTGTAGCAGTCTAGACAGGCTGCACCTAGAAAGAAAGTTTGGATAAGAAAAAGCCTCCCCTTACTAGGTGATTGCACAGTCTCCATCTGTTTCTTCTCCTTAATGAAACCGGTCTCCTTAGGGACGCTGTCGTCCTTAGTGAGGCTGTTGTCCTTAACGACACTGTTCTCCTTCATGGCATTGTTCTCATCAGAAGTGGTAGTGTCCTTTGTGATACTGTTGTCCTTCACAAAACTGCTCTCCTTGGCGTCACTGTTCTGGTCTGCGACACTGGCATCCTTACGGACATTGTTCGCATTAGTGATGCTACTGTCCTTGGCAACACTGTCCTGACTGATGATGCCATCATTATCAGTGACGCTTTTGTCCTTAGTGACACTGTTGTCCTTAATAATATGGTCATCCTTAATGACTCTGGTCTCAGTGACACTGTTGTCCACAGTAACACTGCTATCCTTAGCAACACAGAGCCTCCTTCCTTTTTGGTGACCTGCTTTACCTGTCAGACATAGAAAGTGCAGGGCACAAGCAGTGGTAACTGCATTCAGATCAGAACACAGGATCAAACATGCATTTTTCTTTTCAATTTGGTTTCCACACCATGTTTCTTTCCCCCTTCTTACACTTTTTGTTGTTTATCAACACAGTAATTTAATACAATTATTTTCAATCGGTGGGAAAAAAAATTAGCAGTATGTTGTCTATTATCAAGTCTCATCCTGGTTTAACAAATCAGTATGTATGACATAACCTGTGACAAACACCACCACCAGTCCATGCTCACGGAAGAGCCATGCCATGGATGATGGGTGATTATTTTCACCCAACAGGAAGAATTTAACCGTTGGATAAAACAGCAAAGACTATCCAGAAAAAAGATGCAGGACACTTCAAGGGCTGTTCAGTAAATACTGTCTGTGATTTTTGCCAATAAATTAACTCATGTACCTGATAAATGAACTCATGTACTTTAATCTCAATGGAAACTTGTGTTCGCTTCCATATAATACTCAATGGTGTCTGAATGTCTTTCACTAACACGTCAAAAGAAAAAAGGCATGAAGAAAAAAGTAGTGTTAACAATGATGGCTCAAAAAGATGGACCTGAAAAACAGGACAATTGCCTTTCTGTGTGTTCACACGTATAGAAGTTGAAGCTCACTGCATCAAAAGTGACCTGAATTCTGAACTGTTCATGGAGCAAACTAGCCTTTCATGAAATACTGTTCACAAGGCAGACTAAGGAAGTTAGTGCAGAAAAAGTCATTTTCAAAAATGCTTACCATTCTAGTCACATAATTAGTATCAGGGATATATAAGCTGTGTTTAGTGTGGAAAAAAGTTTTTGAAACTGATCTTAATGCTGAAACTGATCTAAATGTAACAATCCGTATGATAGCCAGGAGAAGTTCACACTCAAGGGACATACTTAGCACAACTGTGCAAAACGATTTAAACATTAAAAAAACATGTGGCAAGATCGACAGAGTTCAATTCATGTTGTTTATACCCCAGCTGACCACGAAGAGCAATATCAGGGTTGTCATGTCGTCAAAGTTCATTCCCTACACAGATGTTTAAAAAAGAAAAGAAAAGAAGTTCACACCTCTCTTAAATTAAACTGATTTTTTACAACACGCAAAAATTGTTTTACTTTTGTTCTTCTGTTGAATCTTGTACTGTACACAATGTGCACATACTGAAATTGTAGTAAGATGGATCCCAATACAGCACTGCTCATAGTACTGGAACCAGATTTATCAAAAACCTTTACGATACTGTCTCAAATGGTGTAACTCTGCAGTAGTTTTATGGCATGCTTATATAGATAACCAATGATCCAGTTAGGTGGGTCATCCCTAAAACCAGACAATTCACCTGTGGTTCAATCAATATTCCAGTGCTGGATGAGACCCTATTTCACTGTTTTCAGAACACTAAATCCAGCCTCGGTGAACATTCTACCATGAAAGGTCCACACTCACTGCCAGATGCCACACTGAAAGTGTACTGTCAAGAATGATGAGTTCAATGCTTAAGCGGTGCCAGGCTGTCAGCTCCTTAGCCATCCTTCTTCTACTGGTGTTCTGAATGAATGAACTGTCCAAGGTTTAGATTGTTTGCACTACAGCTGATTCACACAATTTTTTCCCTTCAAATCTTTCAACAAAAGTTTGCATGAATTAAAGTATCACATATTCAAGATGTCTCAAAACCTGTAAATCCACACCTCTGAATGTTCATTGGTGCATGTTTTAATCTAACATGTGCATTACAGCACCTACTAAGTTCTCTTCAGATGACAGTAATAGCACCTATCAAGAAGAAAAATGGAGACATTCACTGCTTTGTGAGGGCGGCTGAGATTGGGTCAAGCATGCTAATTTTGTTTGGGGAATGAGCAATCAGATCTTGGATTTCCTTTAAAGTAACAGATACAATTGAAAAGACATGCCCAGCAATTGAAGAAACCGGCATAGCACAGAGTAAAGATTCTCTAAGATGTACTTTACGTTATTAAAAAACACCATGCTAGTTCTGAAGCTGAAAGCAAAGTTCTAGCTCACTTGAAACACAGAAAAAGCAGTTAAATGAAAGGGAAGATGTTAATCTTATTACAAAAAATAACACGGGATGGCGAATTGAAGGCACTGTCTCATGCAGTTCACTCTGTCATGAATAACTGTCTGTAGATACTGAGACTAATCATCAGGCACCATGAAACTGGAAAATCTGGGGGGGGGGGGGGGGGGGGGGGGGGGGCATTTCTTTATAATCTAATCAACAAGCCCAAAGAAAGTGAAAATCGCAAAATTGCCCTTTTCTTACCAATCTAACCAATGTACAATGCTAACAATGCACAGCAGAATCTAAGATATCTTGCAGTGCAGGTTCATTCTCAGAATGCCTACAATTCTTTCTTGGAAATCTGGCCAGTTTCATTTCTGTCAAGGTTAAAAAAAAAACCCAGAGAGTTTTAGAGATAGCTGAAACAGATTTTTTTTCAGTTTCCAAACATCTTATTTAAAGAATCTACTGCCTGCTGAAAAAGAGACGTTCTAATGTTGATATACTTTTAAGAACTTCTTGGTTCATCTGAACTTCCCCTGATGACTCTCACAAATAACTGAAAAACAAAATGATTTTTTGATCTAATTCCTTGGTTGTTGACTGTCACGCCTGAAGACCATTACTGGAAATGATAAAACTAAAACACTGCACCAGAAGTATCCTATCAGTCTCAGACTGTCCCTTTTCCCTGCTACATCCGAAATAGCTATCAGCTTGGCTTGGCAATCAAGATCAAGGTAGATCACCACCATTACCTTTATTACTACCATCAGTACACAACATGCTAATCAAATAAGGAAGTGGACAGACTGTCAGTACACATCCAGGTACTGACTCCACCTGAAGACACAAATACTACATTGAGCATAAAGCACTGAAACCTAGACATAGTCAGAATCAGAGCTCTGAACTGCCACAAACTGATTGGCTCATATATACCCATACACATAAACACTACATAGAACAAAGGTTACCAAAACTTAGCCATACAGACATAGCCTGACACAGAGCCTGGACTGATAAAGACAGACAGACAGGCTCTCACAAAATCACTTATAGACATGACATACCTATATATGACCATGCAAGATTACAAACATTATAATACACAGACAATAAAAAAAGATGCAGGATTAAAAAAAACAAGAAACAGGGATTTTCCCATTGCAAGAATTATATGGAAATACATGATCAGATGATAACCATTACTCTACTCTGCATGGACTTTTCCTCACAAACTAGGATGCAAAGAGTTAAATCATCCTCTTCCATATCCCCTTCCTAATCATTACTCACCTCCAGCAATCGCATCAACTGGTAGTTGCTGGTAGAATACTGTTAGCAAAAGTAGAACACTGAAATTTTTTTGAACAACTGGTTCCAGAAGCCGATCTATTTTGCTGGAACTGGTAGCTAACTAAGAACCAGGACTGCATCAGAATGGACAAAAATCTATACATTGATTTGCAAGCAGCAAATGCATCATGATCAAATCAATTTCAAATCCATGGCTTTGTGTGTACCTGCAGCTTTTAATCAGGACGTTGCCTCACATTAAACCTCCATCATATTCTTTTGGGTTTGACACGAGGTCAAAAATGCCTGCCTTTCATTCTAAAAAAAAATAGAGCAAGGCAGTCAGCCATCTTTGAATCTCTCACGGTTTCAGGTCTGAGCCTGCTACCATTGAGAAAAACGGACAAAAATCAATTTTTTCCATTTCAACAAAGTAGCAAGACCAGACTCTGACAGTGTGGAAATGTAAAAGGTTTGTGTCTCCTGTCAGCTTCAACAAACCTAGATCAAATGTAAGTCTTCCCTAGAGCCTGTTTCAGAGTCTTTTTCTTTTCTCTTGTTCTTATTATGGGCCCACAATCAATATGTTGACCATTCAGGCAACCTGACTGAAAAAGTACCTACATCATATGTTGTCACAGGCTTTTGTTTTTCTGGGATCAGTTCTGACACAGGATGCCGAGTGGCAATGCTGGGTGGTCAGTACTGGGACTGCTTTGCAGTATTTCTAACATGATCACTGTTCACCTCCCTCGACTGGTATGTCACTACCACACAGCTTGCTCAAATCAGTTTCCCTTCCTTTCATGGCATTGGAAACATGCACTTCTCAAGCTTTTATAATGAATCTCAACTATAACTTCATCACTCATATCTGTCTGATGTGTTCAAACCATGTTCATGGTATCTAACTGTCATGTGATGTAGCCTCACATGGCGACATGTGACGTTCCATCCGTATGCCCTTATTTGTTATAAAGCATTTCCCTAGGTAGGGAAGAGGAAAGGTAAAAGAAAAGAAAGTTTGAATGGCCTGACCAGTGTGATCGGTGTCGCTGGTGGCTATAGACGTAGGGCAATTATTGGTTGAATGGACGGACGTTGTCCATTCGTCAGCAACCATGGGCTGGTAATGCGTAGAGTTAGACGAGTACTCACTGAACGTGTACTCAAAAAGAGCGCAGGAGGGAAAAATAAGGAATAGGAAGGAGATGGCTTGGGGACACTGACCGGACAGGTTGTTTGAAGAACGAGTTCCACCTGCGACTCACCATTACCAGCCCTTCCCAGTGCTGTGGCAGCACCAGTTAGGCAGTCGCACAAATATTTGGGCTACAGTGCTGCGGCAGCACCTAATCGTCTCCAGGGTTGGAGAATCGAGCTGTAGAAGACAGCGACTGCACCAGTTGTGAGAAAAGAAAGCATTTGTCATGTTGGCCCATAATGATTTTGTTATTGTCCCCCTGATGAACTCGGTTGATACTACTGTATTTTAAGCCATCTTTTGATTTTTCTTTGAAAATATATACATTGTTTCTCCACTGAGGAGGAGAAACCGGTAAAAGATATATTTGTGAAGTATTATGTATAATGAGGTGAAATTTGGTCCCAACTAGTGGATCTGTGGAATGATTGTACCTCCACTGGAGAGGAGGAATGAAAAATAATTCCTTGAAGACAAACGAGTTGAATATGACGGAAAATTGATTATTGTTTAGTAAATTATTCCCCGGAGAGGAGGGGGAGAAGAAGAGTTATTGCAGTGCGCCTTCTGGTTGTTTGGAGAGAGTGCGTGTGCACGGAGTGAATGCTGAGCTGAGTGCAGGCATGCATGTATGCACAGTGTGACAGTGGTGACCCCGACTAGGACTAGGGCTTAGGACATAGGACAAGGTTGTTTTTTTTTGTATCCCCTCCAAGAAAAAAAAGATTTCTATTTGTACCCCTCCAAGGGAAAAAAAATCTATTTGTACCCCTCCAAAGACAAATTAAGATTTCCCCTCCAAGAAAAAAAAAATCTATCTGTGCAAAGAAAAATTTGTATAATTGATGTCTTTATTGTCTGTGCAAAGAAAAATTTGTATAATTGATGTCTTTATTGTTTGTAGTCTTTATTTTCATTTGTTTCTGTATGTGTGTGTTCGAATGTTGTTGATTTCTTTTGATTGCTCTGCTCTGTTAGGGTTGTTTTTTTTTTTGTAGGATTTTCTTTTGACCCTTTTCCCCCTCAGGACCGATAGCCTCAACCTCCTCTTGCTCGTACCTGGCAGCAAGGGGGCAGGGCGTTGAGGAGTCGTTGTCCTTCCCCTAGCTTAGATTTTGTTTTGTCCCCTTCCCCAGGACTGATAGCCCCAACCTCTTCCTGCTCTGTTTTAGCAGGGGGGCATGGCGTTGGGGAGTCATAGTCCCTCCCTCTCTCATTACTATCTAATTCTTTATCTTTCCTCTCGTTTTATTTGGATTTTTCCCCTTTCCCCTCTGAGTGTGGGATCGACTTCACCTCCGTCACTCAACTAGTGTAGGTGGTGGAGTGGATTACCGCTCACTCCAAATAAACGTCTTTTTTTTTATTATCTTTTGGGTTTTGGGTTCTTTTGGGTGTGTGTGTGTGTTTTTTCTGATTGTATATTTATTAGATTGTTTATTGCATTGAGTTTCAGTATATTGTGTGTATTATTATTTGAATACTTCCCCGTCTCCAGCTTTACGGGAGACAGTTGCCATTAGGGTGCTGTCTGAGGGCCTCTTTCGCTTTTTCTGATTTCTCTTATCTATACCGGACCTGTCTATTCTTTCATTTCCTTTTCACCCCCTTTACAAAAAAAATCTCCAAACCTTCTCTTCAATAGGCACCTATCTAGTTTCTTTTCAGCAGTGTCATCTTTTAGGTAGGATTTCCGTTAGTGTACGTTTTCTCCCCCTCTTTTTAATTGTTCGTTAATTCATTTGTTTTGTAATTTTGTATTCACTTATTGTTTAAGGCGATTCATTTGTTTTGTGAACTCATCTATTGTTTTACCAAGAAACTAAGTAAGAAAGTAACAAGTACAGTAAGAACAGTTAAGAACATAAACATTATAAAGAATTTATTTCCGGGAAAAAACTTTATATTTTGTCTGTTTTCTTTTCACTGGAAAAAAGAGTTATTAGTATTGCATTTCATTTTCTTAGCTGTTTTGTTCCCTTTCGGAAAGAATATTGGTGAAAATCTCTTTTGGAAAGACCACATTGTCAATTCTTATTAGTGCTTTTCTTTTGTAAGCCTTTATTATTTTTCTGTTTATACCGGCATTTAAATTCTTTATTTGTACATACTGTAACAAAGTGTTTTTTTTTTGTTTTTTTTGTTGGAAACGGATATAACATCACATATCGCCTTATTTTAATCATATTTAGTCATTGTTTCTTGTTTCTTTGTGGTAACTATTCATGATGGAAAATTTTGATGAATATGTACGACAGGCCGAGCGTTTAGGCTTTGAAGGTGATAAATTAGCAAACTATGTCCAACAATGTCTGGATAGGGCAGACAGAGAGATAGAGAGACAGGAAAAACAGAGACAACTAGAAGAAAAGGATAAAGAACGACAAGAAAAAGATAAAGAACGACAAGAAAAAGATAAAGAACGACAAGAAAATCTAAAACGATTAGAGCTTGAAGAGAAAAAACTACAGAAAGAGATGGAAGAAAATAAAAAAAGAATAGAGTTTGAAGAAAAAAAACTACAGACAGACAGAGAGGAGGTTCAGAGAAAACTAGAGCTAGAGGATAAGGATAAGGAACGGCAGTTTAAACTGAGACAACTTGAATTAGAGACTGATGCGGAAATTAAAAGATTACAGGCATCGAGAGAGCCTCCACCACCTCCATCGGTCGGTTCCGCGAGTACATTTCATCCGAAGTCAACATACATTCCAAGTTGCCGCCGTTCGAAGAAAAAACCGACGACATTGACAGTTTTCTTTTTCGGTTCGAGAACCACGCTACTTCTTGTGGTTGGCCGAAGGAGAAATGGACGTTGTTTATCGCGTCGCTGTTTAAGGGCAGTGCTTTGGCACTATACCACACACTTGCGGCAAAGGAAGGGTTGACTTGGGATCAGTTAAAAGAAGAACTCTTAAAGAAGTTTCAATGCTCAGCTGACCGTTTTCGTGAGCGTTTCCGATCTATTCGTCCTGACAAGGGAGAATCATTTCCGTCTTTTTTGATAAGAATGAGTCATTGTTTAGACAGATGGATAGAGCTAACAAAGACAAATAAAACTTTCGAATCACTGCGAGATTTGCTACTTCGAGAGCAACTTTTTCAAAGCGTCAGTAAAGATTTGGCCACTTTTCTTAGGAAAGACAGTTCGATAGCGTTGACGAAATGTGTCAGATGGCGGATCAGTACTGTATTGCTCATCCGGATAAAGGTGTTGCCCGCAAGGAAAATTCGTCCCTTTTCGAGTCTCACGCGGCATTTCAGATACATTCTGGACAAGGAAACTTTAGAAGAGGAAATCGCGCTTCATTCCAAGGTCCGCACTCTTACACGTCTTTTGGCAACAGACGACGACCTTTCCGTGGTCAAGGCCATGTCGGTTCTGGCGATTTCCGTCAGTACGAATACTCACCACCGGAAAGACTTTTTCCTTTCCGAGGGCGTGGTGAACAACAACCGCGAAGACCCTTTGGTCCAGCTCGTGGACAAGGTCGAGGTTCACAGACTAATGGTAACCAGTTGTCCACCAATCAAAACATGCGTTGCCATTTTTGTGACGGCAAATTCCATTTGAAACGGGACTGTCCTTTCAAAGGAAGTGGAGCAAAGACTGGATTTGTTTCCACTACATGTGAAGAAGGTCTTGTTTTGGCACCAGATCAGTCCATTGATGGTCTTCTTTTGGAGGATTGTGCCATTAATGGTTTACAAGGTTTTGTTTTGCGAGATACAGGTTGCACCACAGCTGGTGTAAGGAAATGTTTTGTTCTGCCAGACCAATATCTTGACAGTGTTCAGAAATGCAGATCGTTTGGTGGAAAAATTGAAACTTTTCCACTTGCAAAAATTTCCGTTGATACACCATACTACTCCGGGTCACTTACCGCCTGTGTTATTGAGAATCCAGTTTGCGATTTGATTTTGGGAAATCTACCAGGTGTTGCGACAGTACATGGTGGTGCCGGAGGATCTTTCGTTCCTTGTCTCATCAGTACAAGGTCAAAAGTCGTAGAGCAGGGAAAACCCACAAAACCGCTCACGGTTTCAAAACTAGATGAACTGAAAGTTACACCAGACATTTTGAAGACTATGCAGAGAAGCGACGAGACATTGACGACTGTACTGTCTACTGCAAAGCAGAGTGTCTCTGACAAACCAACGGACAAGCCGACGTACATACTGGACTCTGACATCCTCTACAGGCATGTACCTGGACAAGACAACGAACAGATTGTGGTTCCCAAAGTGAAAATGGCAAATGCTGAAAAGGGATTCCATGTAAACATGCTAAAAAAGTATGTTGAACGTACAAATGTTGCCATTACTGATTCAATTGAATGGATGTGTCCAGTGTCTGAAACAGATGTGGCTGTTACAGAAATCATTGATTCTGATTTTGTACCTGATGTTACATACAGAGACAGAGCAAAAACTGTGCAAACAACAAATGTGGGATTGTTAACGTCTACCAGTATAGATGATACTGTACATCTGCCCACTCTTTCTGTCAAGGGAGAAACTTATCGTGATGTCATTGTGTGTGATGATTTGTCTTTGATTCAGAAAGAACAATTGGAAGGTATTTTGAAGGACTTTCAGGATGTTCTGACTGATACCCCAGGGACAGTGACAGCAATTGAACCCCATACTATTCACTTGAGTACGGAAAACCCAGTCCGAGTCAAACCATACCCCCTCCCATTTGCGAAAAAACAGGTTGTCGAAAGAGAGATTCAAGTCATGCTCGGGTTGAAAGTTATTGAACCGTCCTCGTCACCATACAGCTCACCAGTTGTTTTGGTGGACAAACCTGATGGCTCGGTGCGGTTTTGCATCGATTACAGGAAGTTAAACAAAATCACTGTGTTTGATGCAGAACCTATCCCAGACATTGAGGAACTTCTTTGTCAACTCTCAGAAGGAAAATATTTTGTCAAAATAGATTTGACTAAAGGATATTGGCAAATCCCGATGGCTGAAGCAGACAAGGAAAAAACAGCTTTTCAGACACCTTTTGGACTGTTTCAATGGACGAAAATGCCATTTGGATTACAAAACGCCCCAGCTTCTTTTGCCAGAATGATGCACGCACTAAAACTTCATGAGTGTGGAGCAGTAAGTTTTTTTGATGACATTTTGCTTGCTGCAAAGTCATGGAATGATCTTCTGGAAAACTTGAGAGCTGTTTTTTGTAAACTCCGGAATTTTGGTCTGACGGCTAGACCGTCCAAAATACGTGCTGGATTCCAGACTCTTGAGTTTTTGGGTCATGTCATTTCTGTTGGAAAAATGACACCAGAGGAAAAGAAAGTAGAAAAGATCTTGGCCTTGAAGAGACCCAGTACAAAGAAACAGATCAGATCACTCATTGGATTGTTGTCCTATTACAGAAGATATGTGCCGCACTTTGCGTCCTTGACAGCCCCTTTGAGTGACTTGACAAAAGGAACAAAAAACAAAAGTATCGTCTGGTCAGATGAGTGCCAGAAAGCGCTGGAATGTGTTCAAAACATCCTCAATTCATTTCCTGTGTTGCTTTTGCCCTCTCTTTCAGAGGATTTTGTTTTGAGAACTGATGCCAGCTCCAAAGGCATGGGAGCTGTACTGTTGCAGGAAAAGAATGGATTGTTACACCCTGTCCAATATGCAAGTAAAAAGTTCTCTAACACACAAGTCAAATACTCAACGATTGAGAGAGAGTGTCTTGCCATTGTTTGGGCTTGTGAGAAATTTGCCAGATTCCTGACTGGAAGACAGTTTCGGTTACAAACCGACCACAGGCCATTGACGTTTTTGCAGTCGTCCAAGACCAAAAATAGCAGGCTGTTGAGATGGGCTTTGTCATTGCAGGAGTTCAAGTTTGACATTGAGCCATTACCTGGAACTCAGAATGTCATGGCAGACTTTTTGTCTCGTGCGTGAGTGCACAGTATCCTTCGTGCTGCTGTAACTGCTGTTTGTTTTCATTGTGGACAGATTTTTTTTATTCTGCTGTTTGTTTTCATTGTGGAAAGACTTTATTGATATTTTGGCAGGGTTATGTCTGCTAACGTCAGTCTGAATTGATAAGTAGTTGTGACTGATCTTTCTCCAAAAGTGCATATGTATTGGCATTGGTGGCTCGTTGTGGGATGCTACTTTGTGAACATGTGCAGAGTACTTCATTTGATGTCTTACAAGTGTTTTTTTTTTTTTCACGTCGGTCCATTGTGAAGAATGAAAAAAGTGTTTAACTTTCGAGTGGATTACTATATTGTATATTTTGCTTGAACAAAGACTTGTCACTTGCCAAATTTTTCTCATCAAGTGAGTCATGAGGAAATTCTCATTTTGTGATGATGTTGGGACATATGATTATGTGACAACACGCTAGAAAAACTGTTTACATTTTGCTATATATATATGATTGGCATTTGGAATAATCAGTATCATATGTTTTTCGTGTCACTGTAACTCGTGATTTGTGGTGATGGAGTATGAATTTGTTTTTAAAAAACTAAACAAAACTGATTGTATTTTTTTTTCTCAAACTAAGATTTTGGAATGTGATTTTGGATCTTTATGATGTTCATAAAGGTTAGTTCTATGCATTGATGGAAACTCTTGAATGATAAAAAATTGATGATTGATGGCTGAAGTTGTATATTAATTAGATATGTATGTGTATTTTAAAAAAAAAAAAAAAAAAAAAAAAAATTTCTTGACGAAAGTTTTTTTTTCACCCCGGGATGGGGGGTGTCATGTGATGTAGCCTCACATGGCGACATGTGACGTTCCATCGCGTACGCCCTTATTTGTTATAAAGCATTTCCCTAGGTAGGGAAGAGGAAAGGTAAAAGAAAAGAAAGTTTGAATGGCCTGACCAGTGTGATCGGTGTCGCTGGTGGCTATAGACGTAGGGCAATTATTGGTTGAATGGACGGACGTTGTCCATTCGTCAGCAACCATGGGCTGGTAATGCGTAGAGTTAGACGAGTACTCACTGAACGTGTACTCAAAAAGAGCGCAGGAGGGAAAAATAAGGAATAGGAAGGAGATGGCTTGGGGACACTGACCGGACAGGTTGTTTGAAGAACGAGTTCCACCTGCGACTCACCATTACCAGCCCTTCCCAGTGCTGTGGCAGCACCAGTTAGGCAGTCGCACAAATATTTGGGCTACAGTGCTGCGGCAGCACCTAATCGTCTCCAGGGTTGGAGAATCGAGCTGTAGAAGACAGCGACTGCACCAGTTGTGAGAAAAGAAAGCATTTGTCATGTTGGCCCATAATGATTTTGTTATTGTCCCCCTGATGAACTCGGTTGATACTACTGTATTTTAAGCCATCTTTTGATTTTTCTTTGAAAATATATACATTGTTTCTCCACTGAGGAGGAGAAACCGGTAAAAGATATATTTGTGAAGTATTATGTATAATGAGGTGAAATTTGGTCCCAACTAGTGGATCTGTGGAATGATTGTACCTCTACTGGAGAGGAGGAATGAAAAATAATTCCTTGAAGACAAACGAGTTGAATATGACGGAAAATTGATTATTGTTTAGTAAATTATTCCCCGGAGAGGAGGGGGAGAAGAAGAGTTATTGCAGTGCGCCTTCTGGTTGTTTGGAGAGAGTGCGTGTGCACGGAGTGAATGCTGAGCTGAGTGCAGGCATGCATGTATGCACAGTGTGACACTAACCATGACCATATTTTTCCAACTGGAGTTAAAGAAACACCCCACATGGTTGCTAAAAACATGTTCACTTATTTGACTTTTAGTGCAAACAAACCTCCAGTTCTCATCCATAATGATCCTTTGTCTTTGACTCTTGCTTTAACTTCTTCTGTGCACCGATTTTGACATGACTACTGGGTCACATGCCTCCTATGCCATCTCTTGTTGAATGTATTCTTTATCACTTTCTCTGTTATTTACAGGAAAACATCCTGGCCTCTTTGCAAATGGTGTTGCCTCATGAACCACTGTGTCATGCACTCATTCTGGAACATTTCATGCTGGATAAATTTTGCTGAATTTGACAGAAGAAGAAGACACTTCTTTTTGGCTACTCTGTTGTCATGTATTTCAACCACTTGGTAAATGCCCACTCAAGTGACATGGTCCACATTTGTCCACGAGTCGTTCAGCTCTCCCAATCAGCATGCTAATTGTAGCCTGGCCTCAGGTATATGTGAAAGATGTCAACCTGTTCCACATATTCACTTTGCTTGAGTCCTCTGAGTACTACAGGGTTGTGTTGTTCAGCCACTTTCCAATACAAACAGAGCTTGTTCAGTTTCCATGCGCTGCTCAAGTTTCAAATGTTAATTAACTCAAACTGGGCTCCAATGACCTCTAATTACTTACAACTCATAAATATATTCTCACTGGGCAGTCCACTATGACCTATTGTAAAAGTCACATATTCTCACTGGGCAGTCCACTATGACCTATTGTAAAAGTCACATATTCTCACTGGGCAGTCCACTATGACTTATTGTAAAAGTCATAGTCCACTTACATCCCCTTCTCTTCTTTGGCATTCTGTCCTCTCATTCTCAGTCCTTGGATTCCGATTTGGAAAAATATGAACACTTTTAACCCGTAGAGTGCCTTTAAGCCGTCAGCTGACGCCGCATTAAAAATGCTTTCCCAGTGCCTATGGGCCGTCCACTGACGTCATGCATTTTTCTTGAATTTTCATTCGTTACTATTTCTATCAACGGACTTAAATAGAGTGTGCGTAGTAAGCCTTATATGTCTGTAGTATTAAAATGATATGTAAATGACCACACGTGAGGGGAAAGCCCATTTATTCTCATCACTGACTGGATGACCAGCCAGCACTTCGTCTCGCTTGCAAAGATGGCGGCGCAACCTTCGACAAGCGCAGCGACCAAATCAACGTATTTACACAGCTGAGCAGGCTCTGCTAATGATTTTTGACAAAGACAATAATCTTTTATTCAACGACTCACTCGAGCATGAAGGTGAGATGATGATAGTGATGGAATTGCCGACCGTATTCGTCAGTTATTGTGTCGGGCTGTGTGACCTCAATGTGTGTTCAGCTGACTGGTTTGCCAGCGTCGAACGAGCTCGCCTAGTGTGTACTCTGCACTGCATGCCAGTGGTCAGTGACGTGGTAGTCAGCGTGAGAGGGGAGCGAGGCCTGCTCGCGGCGCGGCACAGGGCAGAGGGAAAGGTAGGGGAAGAGGAGCAGTGAAAGAGAGGGTTGAAGTCCAGCAAGGGGGCGTGGTGGGGAGAGGGGGGCGTGGTCGTGGACTGACCTGTCTGCATAGAGTGTGAGCGTCTTGATAGACTTCTAAACTGTTTTACTTTCATTTACAGGTGTAGTGTGACAATACAAACTTTATTTTCAACTTTTTTGCTTTGTGTTCTTGTTTGGATGTGAAGATGTAGTGGTAAATACATATGCTTTTGATCGTGCAAAAAAATCTATCCAAATCTAATTGTCTAAATACTTTTTTATTATCAAAATTAAAACAAAAGAAGCCCAGATTCAAAATCTTCATTCAATTTCCTTCAAAAATCATATATATTTCATTGTTATATCTTTTGTAGTTTCTGAGCTAGAATTTTTTGTTAATTATTACCCCCAAATCATTAGATTTCCCTGGCACTGGGAAAGCCTTTGTTTGTAACATTTTCAAGCAGCTTCAAGCAGCGAACGGGTTAAGAACAAACAACACTTCAACTTTTCACAATGTTACCATGATACTTTTCATATGAGCACTGCCAGTATCAAACACCACTAATTTGACGATCAATGGATGTAGAACGGTGACTGAAGTGAATGACAAGAGCTGGTTCCCATCTCTCACTGAATCAGATCCAGACAGATGAAAAATTGACTCTGGTTGCACATGTAAAGTTCTCAATTCATGCAGAAGATCGTACTTCCAATGGTCCCAAAATGGACACAAGTCCTTAAACTTCAACAAAATTTATAGATCACTCTCTCTGAACAGCTAAACCCTGATTTTTCATACTTCATTAAATTGGAAGTTTGTGAAACATGGCGTGACAATGCTGATCCAACCATAGAGTATTCTGCAAAGTTCTAGAATCATGATGTAGTACAGATGACCAAAATGCAATGCACCTTTTTTCTTTAAAGGTTTCCAGTGACTGGAAAATTCAAGAAAGTTAGAGAATCATGACATAATACAACCAATCAAAATGCATAGAACATCTGCTAAACTATTCCTGGAACTTTCTGGAAGCTTCTTGCACTTCTGGGATGGTCCTGGGACTCTAAGAAGAAAGTTCGAAAGTTCTGGAGTGAGAAAATTGCCTGCAGATACTTCATCTGGTTAACCAGTATCACCTGGAACTGAACACATCTAAAGCACCACCCAAATACATAGATCTGACCAACCAACAATGCAACATTAACTTCAACTGTTTGAAACAGCCATATTCAAGCATTACATCAGGAAAATCTGTCTGATCACTGTGCATTGTATATTGCCCAGCTGAGAACAGAATTACACATATAACATACATCTAAAAAAAAAAAAAAGAAAAAAGAAAAAAAAAAAGAATGGAAAGAATAGGAATCATGGTGCCAAACAACACTGCTCACACCAAACAGACTGACATCTAACACATCCAAAACAAACTATACAGAATTTGAATTACACCGCTCTTCAACCCTTCCCTATTAAAACCAGGGGCATTTAACACAACTAGTAGGAAAGACAGAATACACATGAACAACAATGCACAACACCATTCCTTGCACAGCAGGGTTAAACATGTAACAAAAAGACAATGTAAAGAGTCATCACAAATGCTGCCCTGCTTGAAAAGGTTTCAAACACAAAGAACATGATGATATAGAATCTCTTCACAATAAAAGAGACATGCAGCAAAGGATATTATACATTGTGACATATAAGAAAAAGCATGCCATATTTGAATCTCACAGCAATAGCACATGTGCAACCATCAACAATGAGAAAAATTAAATAAACACACACACACATGCTAATCAGTTTGAGAAACAAAAAAAGATTCAAAGGTAAAACAAATACTAGTAACTGAGTAAGAAAGTAACAAACAAAAAAAAAACAGCACACACACACACACACACACACACACACACACACAAGGTCAAAAAGGGAATCTACAATCACAAAAATCACTGAGAATCACACAAATGGGGCACATAACTGCCTCACTGATTTGAAAAAAAAACAACCGAGGTTTAATGTTACAAAAAGGACAGAGTTTAGAGGCAAAACCAGGAGGTCTGTGCCACTGACCTGGCAGGGAGTCCAGACTGACGTCAGTAGGCAGGCCAGCACAGGTATCCAGCTTGATGGGGGTAATAGTGCATGTCTGAGTGCACTGCCCATTACACTCCCCCGCCTTGTTGCGCATCCGTGTCTCAATGATGCATTTCTCTTCACCATTCTCCTGCAAGTCAGTATTAACATTATACATACATTTACACACACACACACACACACTGAGTCAGAGGGAGGAAGGATGGAAACAAACTAGGATGGAAACAAACTGTAGAATGTGATCTGTCACTGACTGTTTCTTCTTTCTTTCTTTGCACCCTATAATCAGAATTGTTCCTGAAGTCAAGGTTTCTTTTTCCCCCTCCAGCTCTATAAACTTTTATTTTCAGTTCTGCACAAGTGGAAAACTGAGCAGAAAACGGGAACAAGATCTTAGAGGTTGATGAAGTTCAAAAATGAAAAGCACTTTTTTTTTCCTTGATTATATAAGGCTTCCATAGAATAAAAATTAAAAAAAGAAAAGCGCATTTTTTTCTTCAATATATAAGGCTTCCTAAGAATATATATATATATATAAAAAAAAGAGATTAACAATAATATTAGCCTACGGTGCAAAGCAAGAACAAAGAAAAATCAGGGGAAAAAATCTAATCATTCAGGGATTAACAAAATAAATGAATGAATACTAAAAAAAAAAAAAAAAAGTTTGGCTGTGCCCAACACCAGGATTGGCTCTCACTACTACCGTCACCAGGAACTCCTGAGGCAAACCTTAGACAGTGTATCACAAAGCGAACCAAACCAAAAGGGAGGGTCCCAGGCATGCCCGACTGTGCCATTCTTTACCGCCTCTCACCTCTTCCGTCATCAACTGCTTGGCCTCTGCGTTGCCCTCGGTAAGCTCCTTGATCTTGTTGACAGTGGTCTGCATCATGCCTAGGAGCTCAGACAACCTCTCCTTGATCATTCTCCCATCCTTCTGCTGCTGCTGCCCTACTTTATTGGGACAAGTTTCCTCTGAACTCTGTATTGAGGAGTTGGCACAACTCAACTGCAAGCTGGATGGCCCAAACAGGCAACTTGTCTTTGATACAAATCATTCAGGCTGGGTCTGCATGATGCTGGTGCATGAGTGAAAGAGTGAGGGAGGGAACGAGTGAGCGAGCGAGTGTAGGAATAAATGCATGTGTGCATTTAGTGTGTGTGTCTATGTACATGCGCGTGCCTGTTTCTATGCATAAGCATGCATGAGCAACATAATAAACATGCACTTGCATACATGTGTATGTATACACTGATCATAGGCAACATTTACATGACACTTCCATTCTGAAATCAATCAACACAAGGCCATGACTATCGAGGTATTCAATTAATCAGAAGTTGAGATTTGCATCTTCTGCCTGATCCTCATCACCTCTTCATGATCTCATATGTACTCATGAAACAAAGTTTCACAATAAACATTACAGGAAGAATTCAGTACTAAGTCTGTGAGCACTTTGACATTTTCAAGGCTTTTTGTTTTTCTCTTGACAACCAAGGTGAAAAGGAATGCTTCATTATTCAGCAAGTATTCACCCAACAGCTCCATGAGTCACAAATGATTTTAATACAAACAATGATCCAAATCATTCAGATGTGTGAACAAGACCCACAATGATTAGGACTCTGAGTCTTTTCTACCAGCTCAAATCAAGTACTGTTTGACATCTGCCGAGGATGTAGTTCTAGAAGAGTGCAACAGTTTAAAGGCTGATTCCCCCCCCCCCCCCCCCCCGCCGCTTATCAATTCTCTATTTCTCCTGGACTACTGCAAAAACACCAAAACAACAACTGGCTCACTCATGACCAATTCTTAAACAACAACAACAAAAGATCAAGATCAAGAGCATAACTCACAGTCTTGCAAATGACTCTACTCTCTGTCTGCCCTCCAGACTGCCCATTGGTGCCAGCCTGTTTCTGGGCACAGTTGTGGGTGAGGGGAGTGGTAGGAGTTTCCACGGGGGCAGCACTCTGGGCAGCCTGGTGGTACTTCAGGTAGCAGCGCAGGGCTCGCAGGGTATTGAAGGCATCCACCCGTTCTGGCTCCATCTCCAAAGCGCGGCGGTAGTGCCAGGTAGCCCCCGAGTGGTTGCTGCTGGCCCACAGCAGGTGGGCATACAGCAAATTGGACGTGGGCTGCAGACCCAAAGAAAGCATCGCTAACGTCAGTTGTCAGGAGGTACACATGCAGCATCTCAGTCACTCAAGATGAGATCACTCATGTCATTACAGAAGCAGTGTAACAGCATGAAAGTAGATTCTTTACAAATATTAAGTTTTGCAGGACTCAACAAATGCAGCAGAGGCCACGTTCCAAGCCCAGGCAATTGCAGAGACGACATCACAACTGAAAGCATGTTCATAAAAAACAAAACAAAAATAAAACTAAATACTAATTTCAAACTCAGGGTCAAAAGATGAACACAAACTGATCCCTGGTGTACCTCCACATCACTGATGTTGATAGCATCCTTCATGATGACAAGGGCGTCGTCAATGCGTCCCCAGCGGTACAGGATGTTGGCCAGGTTGTTCAGTGGCACGTCCCGGTATTCAGGAGGACTGAGATGCAGCGCCCGTCGCAGGCACTCCACTCCATGGTAGTTGTTGCCGATGATCCTCCAATACAGACCTGCCAGGTTGTACAGCACCCAGCGTGGCCCAATGCTCTGTGAGACACAGGAACGTCTACACATGGCAACATCAAAAACCATACAACTGAGAGACAGAGATGAATATGAATCTAGAGAATGTTTTTTTTCCACTCCCAGCACTCATTCACTGGCAAGAAATTTCTGCTAGTAAGAGACAAATGAAGAGAATGACTATGCAATAATCTGTACTGGAATTCTTTACAGAGAAATCAAGGGATCTCCAATATGGTGCTAGTAGACCAAGAGAGGCTTTCTTCAAAAAAAAAAAAAAGATTTTCAATCCTGGATATTTTAGAGGTCATATCACAAAATAATGAAAAAATTTGGTTATTGAAGATTTCTCGTTCATAAACAAACATGCTGTGCATACGCACCTGTACACCACTCTTGCATGTGCACACATGCATGGCTGTAAGCACTTACGTGTGTAGGTGCATGCCTGAATCTATCTGCACTTGTGTTTGAGTTATGTTCATGCGCTAGTACATGGGTGCTACCAGTAGTTTTGTAAAAACCTGATAGGCAGGGGTCCAGGGGCCGCCCAGGCCCTGGCAGGGTACAGGGGCAGCTTCCCTGTTGGGGTGTCAGGGGGGTAAGGCCCCCCCAAAGCTGAAAGAAGAGGGCATTTTGGAAGGCAAATGAAAGGCCCTCATTGAATGTTAAGTGGAAAATTAAGCCTGAAATTAAAGCTCATAAAAACATACATAAAGCATAACTAAAATGTAGTTCCCTGAAGAAAATCAAAGATCACTTTTTTTCTCTACTTCTTTGGTTTCAAATTTAATCTACACATACCTTTATACCTCTTAATCTCCCATACATGGTAGATTGCATTCTGAAGTGAAGAGGTGCTCAAGATTGTCTTCTGAAGGCACTATGACTTATACTCCTGACTTTCAAGTCACTGAAAACTAGAGCTATTACATGAATGTACTATTAGCATATGGCTGCAGATATACTTGATATAAGAAGCCACAATACAGCTACTCTACAGATGCAGTCTTGGCATTCAATTTGAAATTGCCACACAAGAGGAATGAAGCAGCAAAATTTGCTGTCATTCTTCGAAATCTTCTGAAGTCTGAATCTTCAAACAAACTGAACGGGAAGACACCCCTGGCATGTCTGCAGCCACAGGCCAAATGTTTTGCCATTTGTATACTTTTCCACCAGCCATTCCCATCGCCATTGATCTTGCACGCCTTTCTCCACCTCCTCTAGCCTTGAGAAATCACCTTTTGCCAAAAACAGCATTGTAACATCAGGCTAATGTGTCAAGCATTGACTTTCAAATGTGTGTATGTCTGTGGTGTCGATTCGACCTGAGGGAAGTGGACCACTTCGTACCTCCAGCATGGAAGAGCGAGAACAGAGCACACTGAAAGCTTGGATCAGAATTCAAATGAACAGTGGAACTGCCACCCAGTTTAAACCATTCTTCGAAAATTTGTTGCTCTTCAGATTTAAGAAAACCGGCATCACCAGCACCGGCCATTATTGAAAAACGGCATTCCGGCACATGACCAGTACAGTAGCGCCCATGCTAGTATGTCTGTATGCTATATTTCGTCCAAGTGAAAGACAGCATATACACTTCAAACAGAGCAGTTTTTATTGTTAGTTGTTTGGAAAAAAAATAATAACAGACTTGCCTGTTTGAGGGCAGTCAGTATCCTCTGGCCCACTTCTTCCTCTGTTACCTGTCCCTCATTCACATGCTCCAGCAGTGTCTGGACAAACACACAAAAAAGTCATAATGGTTAACAGGCACAAAAATGCATGTACTTGACTGCTATACACATACACACAAAAATGTCCAAGCACACACACACACACACACTCAAACACATATGTATGCATATACTTGCTTACAAAATTAGACTGAAGTCCATGTACAGAAAACACACTCAAATAATCTGGGAAAGCAGTAGGGTTCAGTTCAGCCATAGCCACTGACAATCAGCTTTTAAACGATAAGGGCTGCCAAGTTTTCCTGAAAACAGTCTTTTAAGCATGATGTCACCTTTCTTTTTTTTTCAACTGCTTCTCAGATGTATTGGGGAAAAAACACCTGAATTTAGTCATGATTAGATTAAACCTGATATTTAATTACTAACATGGTCAATATAAAAATAATCTAAAAACTTAAAAACTGATTCTGATACCACTGCACATTTTTAAATGTATTCCCTTCCCAAATTTTCAATGCAAACAAAATTACAGACTTAAAAATGTTGATACAATTTCACACACACAAACACACACCACATACACACAAACCACACAGATACAGACAGACACACACAGACGCACACATACACACACACACACACACACACACACCTCCTACTTCACCCACCTGTCTCATTGATGGATCGTTATACTTGAGTGGGATGCGGGACCGCTCAGCATAACTGACAGACTTGAGATGATCGTAGGTGTTCTCACTGCCTTCAGGTAGGTCCATCAACGGCACACACACTGGTGGGTACCATGGCAGTGGGTGTTCACCCCCCTCACTCAGCCCCTGAGCCTCTGTCAATAGGGCCTGCACCCTGTGAGAAGCAGCAGAAAATGTTTAAAAATCTGCATCAATTTAAGCTGCTAAATGACGCTATTTATCGTCCACATCATGGGAAGTCTTGCCTCGCAGGACCATTCCAGGCAATGCAAACACTGTAGCCAGTGTTCCTCCAAGCGCAGAATTTTTGTTTTAGATACAGTGGTTCAACCACATAAATTAATACAGCATCCAAGATGAGTATGCAAATACTGCCTACATATGCTATGCCCTTCACAGATACAAATTCTGTGCCCTCTACATCACAGTTTCCACTCGCTGTTACATAGTTTTGTCCCCTGGTGTTTTGACAGGTTTGCACTATGAAACCTCAAAATATAGACTTTTGAAGATCCTGATCTTACAAACAACCCTGTAGAAATGGGTGATGATCTGCCAACTTGTTTCAGAAATAATCTTTTTGAACCAGACACTCAGACTGGGAAGACCAAAAATACCTTGCACAATGGTTCACCACAGCCAGACTTATAATACACTAACATGACTCTATCACAACATTAGAACCAAAGAAGCCAGCACAATGATGAAGCAGCCGAAGAAAAGAAGAGGGGCTACTGTTTAGTGGGATATGGGGGACGACGGACAGGGCGGGGCTGGGGGTGGGGGTGGGGGATTTGAGCCCCCATCATGATAACCTTACTCATCTCTACAATCACTGGAACTTTCCCATGCATGGTCTGTCACCCCACTCTACTGCCTTTTGTTTTCAGCCTGTTTGGGTGCATCACTACCACATAAGTTGACCATTGTAGATGAAGCTCACTGTATTCCTGACAGTTCTTTCCAGCCTTCCTCTAATATCTGTGACTGGTTTAGTCCAGTGTAGCTTCTCTTGACACTGAAAGTCCTGCAACATAATTTGCCCATCTCAAAGTTTGTCTGCAGATCACGGACACCACTGGAGGCTGCCCAGATTGCTCCCTGACCTGCTCATGGGGCTTGAAGTCACTTCAAGTATACCAGGCATCTTGCGAAGGCATCTTTTGTCCACTACATCATTCACACTGTGCACCCCCCACAAAGCCATCAGCATGGAGAGATTAGAAATACACAAACATACAAAGAGAACCTGCATGTGCAAATAAACACACTGCAAGCTGGAGCCTGTCTACAGGGCCTAAGATACCCATGAGGCATGAAGCCACTCACTCAAAGCCCTTGTTTTCAGGGGACAGGTAGACAGAGGAGAGATTGCGTGGGTCTGGCACTTTCTGCACATAGGTGTCACACTCCTCTTTGCTGGGCCAGGCCTCCATCAGATGGTCCCCACTCTGAAACTGACATCAGCACAACCTTCACTGCTGGTCCCTCACCACCACTGCTATCTGGGGGTGAAAAAAAAAAGGATCTTTCAACCTTCAAAGATTTCAGTCCATGTTTTTCTTTTTTAATCTGACATGAGTTTTCCATACGATTAAACTTTTTACTCCAAACGATACATATACTCAAGATTCCTGAACTTTGGTGGCATCTATGTATGGTCACTGGTGGCATCTATGTATGGAAGCAAGAAGTGGACACAGACAAGATGTATCAAGTAAAAACAAACAAATAAACAAACAAAAACAGGCATTATAAACTGAGTGTGTTGGACAGCTTTTCCACATCATACAGAGACCACAAGATAAATGACCAGGTCAATACTAAGGCGGCAGACAGGAAGCGCTTCTCATTCACAGAGATCAAAATCCCATATGCTGGTGAGATACAGGCCTGTGTCTCCCATACAACCATTCTGCCCAGCACTATGAGCCAACTGCTCCAGGCTGTTGGTCTGTTCTTCCTGCTGGCCCTGACTAATCCTAGCACCATCCTCACCCCCCCAACCCTTCCCACCCTTGCTGATAACTACAGCATGTAAGAGTTTAAATCTACACAAGAATTACAACACTGATCACAACAGTAGGTGGTTGAGAAACACAAAGTGAACTTCCATGGACTTGTTATGGGGGCATCTTTCATGAATGATTCAACAGCAGATAAAACCAAGCATCATAAACAGACATGAAACAAACCTTCGGCACTGAAGGTCTGTCCTTGGAAAAGCGTGGTGGATGTTGAGGTTTGGAATAATCGGGGGAATTCTTTGTCACACGCTTCTTGAACCCATTATCTTCTTCCTCCTACACACACACACACACAACACACAAACACACAAACACATTCAGATATACGGTCCATTTTGGGACATTCAAGAATCAAGCCAAGTAACAATATAAACAGCAGACTAAAAACAATCAGGAGTGCTTCTAAATTTTAACATCAAACTAGAGGCAATTCTAGCACCACTAAATACATTTTCAACCAGCTGGTGAGTAACACCTCTAATCAATTTCTGGATATAGAGGCAATTCTAGCACCACTAAATACATTTTCAACCAGCTGGTGAGTAACACCTCTAATCAATTTCCATATATAGAGGCAATTCTAGCATCACTAAATACATTTTCAACCAGCTAGTGAGTAACACCTCTAATCAATTTCTGGATATATAACATTAATAGGACACATACAAAGCCGTCAACCTGCAAGGAGCAAACTCCATTGAAAACTAAAGGGGTGGCAGACCTGACACAAGGAGTACCACAATTTCCTTGATAAAAGATAACGACAAGGTGACCTGTGCCCAGACCTGTGGAGGCTGCTCAGAGTCCTGCGGATCGTCCAGGTACTGGAAGTCAAAGTCCAGAGTTGGGGAGCGACGACTCCACGTGCACAGCAATACCTGCTTTCCATCGCGATCCACCATGCGACAGTATTCATCTGGACAATGGTAACATTGTTTTTCCTTTTTATTCTTTCATGCCACGGAATTTTACTGAACTGCTTACTTAAATAAGCCATTAACAGCCACATAACTGAATGCCTGTATGACACAGCATCCAACATTTGAGTGCCATTCTATTGTGATTAATTTCTGCTGATTCAATGCTATGAAGTACTTGCAGCATGAAAAATGGGTAAAGAGTGCATCACACTATTGGCAAATTTCATTGAGGTGTAACAATTTTTGGATTTGGTGCCCAAGTATGTATTTTTCAAAACAACTATTAAGCAAACTATGCCCATTCCATATTTGCCAAAAATTATTTTGATTCAGGCATTTGCTGCTAAGATTAACCATTAGACTCACAGCATCAATTAAGAACAACACAACAACAACAACAAAAAGTCATGATCTGATCCAAAGTAGTCCACTTTCTCACCCATCTCTTTTACCCACACATTATACATACACACAAAAACAGCAACAATACAGCAGAAGCTAGAAAACGACCATACAAGTCAGTCAGCACCATACAACAAGTCAGTCAGCACTCACCCATCTCATTGTCACTGTCCCTCATTTTGGCGTGCTCGTAAGCAATGCGCTGGGAAATCTTCACCTCTGTGGGCACCTGTTCAGTGGTCAGCTTCTCGTTCTGGGTCTGGTACTGGTCATGCTTGCGCTGGTAGTCCTTCAGTTCCTTCAGGGTCTTCTGCAGTGCTCTGAAGCATGACACAGGTGTGTACATAGTGTGAATGTTGCATGTGTGTGTGCACGCTTGCCTGCGTGCACATGTGTTTGTGTCTGTGTGTGAACATATGTATCAGGAATTCCAAAAATGAAATATCCTCCAGATTTTATGGATGAAAAATAACCTTGATGGAAAATCTCCAAGGCTGTTATTCTGATATTGGATATTTCATCACAGAAAGAGAGACAGACAGATAGAGAGACAGAGAGAGAGAGAGAGACAGAGAGAGGATAAAGGAAGCAGCACGGTAAGGTGCCAAGTGCCAAGATGACATGCCAAAGCTGGGAACTGGGATTCAATGACGACCACATTCAGGTAGGCACTCTGCGCGAGACACATAGCGGGGACCCTCCTCCACGTGGAAGGGACCCTCAGCAGGCTAACCCTCAGCTCGGTGGGGAACAGTGTTCAGGCCCAGGGTCGCTCTCCCTTCCCTGGTCTGGCCGCATAACATATGCCTTCCCTCCATTCCCAATCCTCCGCAAGGTGATCAGGAAGGCGAGACTAGGAAGCCAGGCTCAGCCTCATCACCCCGTGGTGGCCGACCCAGTCCTGGTTTCTGGACCTCAAGTCCCTCCCCCATGTTCCCCCTCTCCAGTGAGCACTCATGGGGACATGCTCAGATGCTCCGCCGGCTCGCATGGCTGCTATGCCAGCCCAATTGTGAGCATCTGCCCCTCCCTCACAGACGGACAGAGCCCAGTCCGTCCTAGACATACCCGCTGGGGCTGGGGCCTCGCAAGACCTTCAGATTAGCAACGGCTTCGCACAGAGCCAGCACTGAGCCTCTCTACTATTACCGATGGGAGAGATGGGCCTCCTGGTGCTCAGACAACTCTGTTCCCCCATCTCGTCCTTCCAATATCCAGATAGGCATCTTCCTATCTCAACCTATCTTCTTCGTTAAGGCTCTCGGCTAGCTCCATTCGGGGCTACTGGGAATGCTCGCGCCCTCCCAGCCCTATCTCTAGATGGCTTTCCAAGACAGTCAGATCGGCCTACGCCCAGGCCTATAATGATCTCCCTGCCTTATCTCCCCAGGCCCATGAGGTCAGGGCGCTGGCCACTTCTGCAGCGATCCAGCACTCTGTCCCCTTGCGCCACCTCCTGGAGGCAGCCTACTGGTGTTCGGAAAATCCCTTTATAAACTTTTATTTAAGGGATATCCGCAGGACCAGGGCTGACGGTTCTAGGGACTTCTTTTGCGGCTAACGCAGCCATATCTATTCCACTGCTACCCCAAGAACCATTAGGGCACTCAGCCCTCCTCCAATTCCTTTAAATTCTGCTATGGTCTGACATGGTAAAGTATATGATGCCGAAATGGGGAGTTTGTATTATACTCCCTGTTTGGCTAGTATACTTACCATGTCAGACTCTAATGCCCGCCCTACCTTCCCCGCTAGCGCTATGGTTCTTGAGGTTACCTTGCACACAGGCCTTGTTGAATGAGGAACAGGAAGTTGACACCGGCTTCTTCCCTGGCGGAAGTAGGGTGGGCGTCACGTGATGGTCTTATTACTGCATTAGCCACAAAAAATTCGGCCTGGCAGAGCTAACTAACTGCCGTTGAATGCTATGGTCTGACATGGTAAGTATACTAGCCAAACAGGGAGTATAATACAAACTCCCCATATCTGTGAACCTACAGAGTCTTAATCCCCAGAGCAAGTAATGTGACTAAAATGGCCAAACTAACCCAAATCTGAGCAGTCTTCCTCATCAAACCTGGAGATGAATGGAATAGTTCCCTCTCTCCCTCACACATGCAACAAGCATAGCAAAGCAGGCGGAACAGAAGCCAAACATCCATAACATGCCAAAAAATGTATACACCAAAATCAGGGAAAGAAGCAGACTTTAAAAACATGAATTGAAAAGGCTTCTTGAGGGGCTCTGTGTCACCAGGGGAAAAAACCCATGAAGTCAGAGAAGAAAGCAAGAGAAAAGACCTGACCACAGGCCAAGAAAAGGATGGAAACTAATCAAAGAGTTCGTAAATCAAGTGATGTAATTGTCTTGAGCAATTACTCATTGTCTTTATCATGAACTGGAGGCATGGTCAGCTCCCTTGTGCTCTCAAAATATTTAAGGGAAGTTCTCGATGCTAAGGTGTTGATTCACAACAAATAGGATTAAGGTGTTTGTTTGGACAGGTAAATATGTGCAAAAAAAACCCTTCTGTTTTCTAGTCTGGTACATGCTCTCTCTCTCTCTCTCTGTTCTGCTTACCTGTGCTGAGCCTCCAGAGCACCCTCCAGTTTGGAGTGACACAAGACAGCATGCTTTCTCTTGGCAGCAGCTTCAAAGTCCGGCTGGATCTTCAGCGTGTTCTCAAAGCATATGATAGACTTGTTGTACTCCCCAAGCACCTGCCACAGAATGATATGCACAAAGCAGGTTCAATATCAAGGACTGGTCTTCTGCACAGAAACAACATTCTTCTTTTATGGCTATATTGTTTCCGCTTTTTTCCCTAGCAAGAGAAAAGATTTTTCTTTTTAGATTTTCTAAAAGAAAGGAGAAAGAGTCCTCTTTCATCAGTTTTTTTTTTTTGGTGTTTTTTTGTTCAGCTCATTTAAGAACAAGATGCCGAGTTTCTACCCCTCATTCACCGACAATTCTACAGTATTATAGTCATCACTGATAAAATCCATTTCACAAACCTTTAAGGCTGTTTATGGCTTATAGCATGGTGATCTTCCTTGTTTGATTGGTGGCTTCACACTTTTGTAGCCATAGTTTTGGACTCATCTGAGAAACTTATTTTTCATGATTTTGTAAATTACTTACATACAAAGCTGTTGACTGTATGTATATGATAGACAAACATAACAATCATAATAACAGGAAAAACTGCCCCCCCCCCCCCCCCCCTCACTAAAACTAACAAAAAGGTTTAGTCAGTTGAGAAAAAATGTCTGACCTCTGTTCAGTCAGCAACAGAAAAATATAATCAGTGGTTCCTGACGACCAGTCAGTTAAAGACATAAAGCTAATCTCATGGGCACAAAGACATTTAGTTAGCACACATTCCTAGCTATTCATCATGATCTACTACCTTTGATTTACAATCAGTCATGAGAAGAGCACAGGCACTCTTGTAAAACAACACCTGGAGTAGTTCTTCCATAACTCAAAGTTGAAAACAAAGCTTGAAGAGGTAAAAGTGAGGTAAGCAGTATCCACTGCAGAGCAAGACAGAGGTCTATTTCTTCAGCCAGATCAAAATATGAAGTGAATCTGAGGCTGCCATGCATGAAGACATGCCATCTAACAGCAAGTCAGCCAGTCTGGGGAGCTTTGAGTGGAGGTCAAGAGAGCTCTCTAAAATTTTGTGTGTCCTAGTTGGTAAAACTGTTTTTCATGCCAAGTAAGATAAAAGCATCAGTTTGGTGTTGTAAGGCTGATGAAAACTTGTTTTCCATCCAGTTCACCTCAGATTATCCCTCCGAGAACTTATCAAAGCCTTTCAATCTTTGAAGGGTATCACAGCCACGCATTTAAAGCAGTGGACTTTCAATCCAAAAATCTGTGTTCAAATCCTGGCAATGCTCAATGATCGAAGGATGGAAATTAATCTAAGCTTAACTTACGAGCAAAATTCCTCTAGTCTTAGTTACACAGAACACAGCAAGCACAAATGGGATGCTCAGTGGGTGATGGCAACTAAAAACTGTCCAGCAAGCACCAATCACAACAGTGTCATCAAGCAAATTGTTGATGGTGATGAAAAAGTGAACACACGATGAGAAGCAACCCTCCATCACTATCACCCTCCTGGACATTTTTCAACACTTGTAAATTCAAACATCCATCTTCAAACTTCAAAGAACTGAAAACATCATACATTTAGCAGAATTGCAAACATCAAACATTTAGCAATGTCCTGTACTTACAGCGTAAATGTTGCCAAGAGTAAAATGGTTCACGTTCAGCTCTCGAGAAAGGTCAAGTGCAGAGTGCACCAATATGGCTGCCTCATTGGAGTAACGTGCCCGATGCAGAATATTGGCAAGGCTGATCAAAGCAACATCTTTCTGGTGGCTTAAAGAAAAAAAATTGCATCCATTATTAATACCTTTTCATTTTCATCAACAATTTACAGAAACAATTTTCCAGTTTCACAAGTATATTCACAAGATAAAAAGGGGACTCAGATAAGGAAAGATGATATAAAACAGTGATAATTCTTACACATAAATGTGCGTCTCTGACGCATAAAATTCCTGTCTGACGGACTGGAATTTAGACCAGTGCATCATTAAAAAGTACCCAAATTTACCGCGATGAAAATAAAAATGTTTTCATATAAACGGAATTGGCTCACGTTGTTTAAATTCTGTGATGAAAATCGCAGAGGGCATCCCACATATCAAGTTTCACTGTTAAAATCCTGATAGTGTAGGTATCCACACTTATTCACTTTAGTTAACGCTTTATTAACATTGGAACACAGATCTAAATAAACAATTTTTAGCATAATCTAGAGAGTTCTTATTAACTTTGTTGATAGCACCTATTGTCCATTTCTGTCTAATTCTTTCTCTGTGTTTTTATGTGTGTGAGCCAGCCAAAAACATGCGTGCTTGTGTGCGTGCGTGCTTGCATGCATGCGTGCGCAAGTGCGTGCGTGCACGTGTGCTTGCTTGTGTGGTTTTCAGTACACACAAGCAGTTAAAAAGTGTGACCCTCTAAATATTTTTGTGACCCTCTGAAAATTTGCAAACAAGTTTTTCGCAGTGAGTCTGACCCCCTGATTTTTAGGAAATAATTATCACTGGTATAAAACAAAAAATGCTGAGGAACAAAAATCTTTAAATCTACAGTTACAGCAAATTATTTTATTCATGAAAATCTTCATATCCAATTTTTCTGTGTCTGGCACAAAGTTCAATGTATTCTCAAAGTGTTCATGACTTAGTTTCTCAGAAAAAGATGAATTTTATTGCAGCATAGCACAGCCCTTGAAGGTCTACAATCTTAAGAAGTTGATTAAGTTACTGTAGATTAAACCCTTTCAGATCTGTAAGGATTGCAAGAAGAGTAACCATCCCTATCCTGAAAGGTTTCTGCATTAAAACAGCCATGTTTTGAACCAAATCTGTCAGGAAGTGCATACTGAGGTAGACAAAATCCTGAGATAGGACATCACCAATGCTTGGGGGTAAAACCCTGACAGGAAAGGGTCTGCTTGAGAGTCTAAAGAGTCCAAAGAATCTCCAGGTGCTGGTTCTTTTGAGAAAGGTCATCAAAGTAGTTTCCACTGCTTTGAAGGGATCAGATGCCCCTTTTTGAACATTGGTCCACACTGGAGTTGACCTCAAAGGGTCGAGTGGAAAAGAGCCTCATTTATCATTGACAAAAAAACCCACTCGTCCAAAATGACAGCCTCCCCCTGAGGCAAGAAGACCAAAAAAACAATCCCTACTTGAATCGTCTCTTGAGACAAAATAAACACAACTTTCAATCGTGTGCCCAGGATTGACCCCTACTAGAGGAGCGAGCATGGGTCCTTGAAGGAGATAAAAGGTTTGAGCTAGAGTGACCATGTCCTCAAAAGAAGGGACCAAGATAGGGAATGTGAAGACAAAACGCTGAGCCCAAAATGGTTATGGGGAACTTTAGTCTTAGGAACCTTATCAGGGCCCTTCTACAATGTCACAAGAGAAGGCCCCTGGAAAAATGGATTGTCTTAAAACTGCCCCAAGATTGTCAGAAGAACAGAATAACACCAAAAGATTGTCTTGCTAGGCCAGAGAAAGATGCGAGGACTTGAGTAAGGAGGAATAAAGCACAGATGCCAAGAGGCTGAAACTTCAGCAAGGCACAAAACCTCTATGGGATATGTTCAAAGGTAGTCTCCTTTCTAAGGATGCACAAGAAGAAAGAAAGAACAATGTTAGAAACGACATGGAGGAGACATGATTGTCTGCCAAATGGCAAGCACACCTAAGAGTATAAAAACAGAAATTTGACTGCTTTGGTTTGACCAAAATGCAGAAAAATGCTGACCAGGTTTCAAACGCACCATGAGCACAGCCAAGTGAGTGTCCCTATTGATGGACAACTGCTCCAGGCAAACGGCCTACACTGAGGGGATTCCTGAGAAAGGAAAAAAACGAAAATTGGCAATAGCCTGATACAGAGCTAAACTGCAGTACTTTCCTGTACGTCGAAACCATGTGAAAATCTTTATCTGATATGATAACTTAAAAAAAACAACCAACAAGACTTCATGCAACCTCTGAAGAAGAGGAGGAGAAGGGTCGAAGTAGGAGAGGGGCAAGAGTGTCTTGGACAACAGACTAGGCATTGGAAATCGTAGTTCTAACGAGAGAAACACGGAAACTGAAAAGAAGTTATGTCCATAAAAATCAATATAATCAATCTCATTAACATCATCATCTTTCCACATTCATCCACGTTTACCTCACACATACCTGCATCACGAAGCATTCAGTCACAGTCAGAGGATGCCTAGACCTCCAGGCCAATGTTCACCAAGGCTTAACCTTTTGCAGCAGAGACCCCTACTGAATCTTCTCCTAGCAGAACTGTGTTCAACCCTCATCCTTACCAGGGGCAAGATGCAATGCACATCCCCAAAGAATACAACTACCCCAGCCACTCTTCATCTTTTTCAAGTTCTTAGGGGTCAAGAGCGCAAAGCAGGTGAGGAGGTGGGGGGTGGGAGGAGATGCTGCCCTGATTCCACACTTCATGAGCGATACCAGACTGGTGAGTGTCTCTCAAGACAAAACTGGGAGACCATAAAGGTCTACTGAAACTGAAACTGAAATTCCAAATATATCATAATGCTGCATAGGAGCAATAATCCCACAACAAATTGGAAGGGAACATTCAGAGTAAAATAAAAAGGCCTCACGACGGCAGACCTGAAAGAAGCTCATAGCAGCATGGAGGACAGATGCAGGTCTCTGCTTGTGAAGCAAAGGGCATGGGTGATGACAAAAGAGACTCCATAGTGCATGAAGGCACAGCCGAATGCTGGCGAGAGACAGTGATAAAGTACAACCTGCAGACATTTACAGAAAAAATTCTCCCCTGTGAAGGAAGAGAGAAAAAGCTTCCTCAACTGAAACAAGAGTATGCTTAGGAGGCTGTCTGAGTGGCTCCAAGAGCACCGGAAAAAAAAAAGTCAGATACAAACAGGGCATGGATTGGTGTGGGAGGGGGGTGGGGGGAGGGGAGGTCCCTCGCCAAGGCAAAGGAGACATTTGATCAATGTTTGAGTATGGTTCATGAAGTGAACTCACTTTATCAGCTTAACAGGGTATGGAGGTCACATTAGCTGTTGTTTTTCAAAGCATCCTGATTATATGACGTCCCACTCCAAGTAGGGATAAGATATTTGTTTGGACAGGTAAATATGAGAAAAATGTTGCAAATATTCTGTAATGGATATTTACAACCCATTAAAAAGAAATCATCAAAATAATTTCGAAACATGACATTTCATTTCTCATAAATCTATATATTAACCTTGAGTTTCAAAACAGAGTGACCAAGGGTGGAAAATGAAGCAAAATTTCAAAAGAGAGGGGGTTAGTTACCGCCAAGGACACAGACAAACATAGCACAGGACAAGACATGTGTCTTGTCCTGTGCTATGTTTGTCTGTGTCCTTGGTGGTAACTAACCCCCTCTCTTTCGAAAATTATATATCAACCTGTTGTTTTTTTCCCTTGAAGAAACCGTCTTCCCACTTCAAGTTTTTGTCTGAAAATGATGGATAATTTCACCCTTATTTCTTTGCACCTCTTCCTTCACCTTCCAAACAGCCAGTTTCCATCTTGACCTATAGTTTTACAGACACGGTAGTCTTTGGACACACATACCGTGGAGAATAATGTAAGGCTCGTCTGATGCACTCAATGGCTTCAAAAGGCTCTCCCTTGATTCTCCAATAGAATGCTGCCATGTTGTACAATACCCAGGATGTTTTATTCTGCAACACACATACACACACATAAACACACACACACACACACACACACACACACACACACACACACACATACACACACACATACACATACACACAGTTTCTTGCTGTCAATGTTGTTTTGTTTTTCAGTAACTTAATCAGGTAAACGAAAGATAAACAGTGACTAGTGTAACAAAACATCACGAAAACAGATCCTTCTGACCTATCATTCTGTTGACACTGGCATGAACCCATAACAGGCCAGGACATTGACAAATCACACTGAAGCAGAGCTGCTATTCTCTCCCACACCTCCACGAAAGCAATACTTGTTTTAATTACTGTCAATTCCTGTAGTTTTCTGAAGAATGGCAATAGTATAGCAAAACTGAAAATAAACCACACACACACACACACACACACACACACACACACATACACACACACACACACACACGCACACACACACACACACACACACACACACACACACACACACTCACTGCGGCATATATGGAAACGAAAGAGTAGATCGAGCTGCAAACAAGCAGCCCAAAATAGTAATGATGCTGTGTCCGTAAATGTTCCATTAGATTTAACAGAATGCTATTCAATTATTAATAGAAAATCTCACGAAAATGCTAAAATCTTATTGTTAAATACAGACATACAGTATAGTCGTAATTGTTTTAATCAACATGACAGAGACAACAAAAACAGACCATCCAAGCATTTTGTTTGCTCATCTAGAGAGATTGAGAGTCTTATTCATAGACTTCATTTAAATTCAATCAAAACAAAATATTGTAACAATGTCAGATGTATGTGCGGAGAATCCTTAAGTGTCAATCATATATTGACACGTTGTTCAAAAACAAAAGACATTTTTAAGAAATTGGGTATTGATGGTTTCACTGATGGATCGACTCCTTTGTCTTTATCTAGCATACTTAACAATTATTCTGTTCTTCAATCTGTATGTAAAGGTTTATTGCACAGTTCACTGAGTATTTATTTGTAAAATTGTTAATCTATTGATTTGGTAATTCAATTGTCCATTGTTACTAGTTTAGCTATTCATTTATATAATTAGGATCAAGGTGGGGTACATGACAATACGTAGGACAAAAGGGATACATTTTTATTCCATATTTTGTAAACCTTGTTACAGACATATCCACTTATTCTCATTCACTCACAAACTCACTATTCAATGTTTGTTAACCTTATTATAGACACATCCACTTATTCTCATTCACCCACAAACTCACTATTGTCTGAATCACTTTCAGTGGAAGGACACTAAATTGAAGAACACACACACTTTGAGAGCTTTCCTGCATGATCAACTGCTGACAATGAAATGTTGTGTTCCATCAGACAAATTATAAAAAGTGCTTCAGTTCCAACTGAACTTAGAACTGCAAACCTGCTGGCAAAGGATGATGATATTTTGGGCAAAGGAGCAGTGGGGTTTTTTTGTGTGTGTTTTTGGTGGCATCAGTTATCGGATCAATGGAGCACCTAAGGCGGTGATTTTTTTCTTTCTTTCTTTTTTTTTTTTCTTCCCTAAGGCCGAAATCCACCTCTTCATTTTTTGGGTGCTTCACACTGTCCTCTTCATCTGCAAAAAAAAAAAAAAAAAAAAAAAGCAAAAAAAAAACCCCCAAACAAAAGCAATTTCCACTAGCTTTTTTTTTTTTTTTTTTCCTCTCCAACCAGTCCCTTACACACCATACGTAATCTGTATGTTCTCTTACAAATGGACATAGTCTTGCTGATTTTCATGTTTTGGTGTTTGATACAAAATGTCTGGGTTTGTTAATGTTCTAATGTGTGGTGTACTGGCACTCTCACACTGGTAATGTGAAGGAGCAGTGTTTGTAATCCTCTTTGAAAAGAGCCTTCACTTTGTTGGATCACATTATACAGTCTACCAGGTCCAATAGGAAAATCAACTTTGCACAGAGCAAGGAACTTGCTAGTCATGGAAGTCATGAGATATGGATACTTCACTGAGTTCTCAGTTCGAAATGGTGCTTTGACACTTTCTTTGAAGATGGTTCCTTTCCTTACCACCCGTTCCTACTTTCAATTTTTTTCTTGCATACATGAAATGAAAAAAAGAGTTCTGTTTGAACGCAATGATTGGTATACAAACAAAAAAAAGTGTAACGTTGATTTTGCACAGTTGTATTCACTTCCAGTTTAGCAAAAAAAAAAGTATTTAAAATGTTAACATCACAGTGTGCTCTGCATATTGCTCAGACACAGCGCAGAGAAATCAACTCTTGAAAATTCTATTTTCATGGTTGTCCTAACAAACGCATAGCTCTGTAGCATGCCTGGAGTTCAGCAGGAAACAATGAACAGTCCATGCTTGCTAGTACTTCTGGTGAGGTAACCATGAAAGCAGAGCATGAAGGGCCACAGAAACAGACTTTCTATAATGATGATCAATGAGAATGATAAAGATGATGCTACTCTAATAATAATAATAATAATAAATCGAGCTTATATAGCGCTCTTCGATGAGAGAAGAAGACTCATCCTCAGAGCGCTTCACAATACAGGAAAAATAAAAGTTTCCATAAACATTGCACAATACTGAGAAAAAGGCATCAAAACAATAGGTCACAAAGCAAGCACTAAAACAGATGAACAAGCCACATCCCCCCCACTCTATCCTCCCCACCTCCCCCCCCCCCCAACACACACACACACCGCCACCCCACACACATGACATTATATGAACAACGCTCGACAAGTATTTGGGAATAGAAGAAAAGAACCAGCCCCCATGCCCCCCCCCCCCCCAATTTCGTGAACACTGCACGGGATACAATATAAAACATGCAGAAGGGAGCACCTACACCCACAGACGCACACACACACACACACACACACACACACACACACACACACACACACACACACAAAGGGCAAACTCAACACGAAGCAACAAAAACCCACGCGCGTAAACGCACACACACGAACGCACACACGCAAAAGTACACAAGCACTCAGGCACGGAAGCGCGCGTGCACATACAAGAGGCAAAAGGATGGAGAATGCATGGGAAACATGCATTAACTCGTACGCTATGTAGAAAGACAAAAGGACTTCTGAAAGAGATTGTGATCTGACACAACACAACAGGGTTGTTACACTTTACACCTCTTTCCCCAATATATCCCAGTATCAACCAGGCCCATGAGATACAGACAACTTCAACATTGGTCATGAACTACACTCTCAGAGACACATCCACTAAATGGATATAACTTGAATCTGTGGTGCCCATCTTCCACTTTGAGCCTATAGCACACTAAACTGTGGGTAGAAGCAGGCATCCACAAACAAATGCCTCTGATAGGATTTGAACCCATGATGTCCACCTATGGTACTAATATACACCATTGTGAATAATTGTGAAAATTGTTTTAATGCCATTTTTTCAAACAATAATATCTGGGGGGCTAATAAAGCCAACACTGGTCTTTCTCGACACTTACCATGAGCAAGTCATGACTCGACGTTTTTTGTGTGAACATTAATTCTACTTGAAAAAAACTTGAAATTGGAATCACACTGAAAATGTAAAGTGAAGTGTTAAACTGAAAACCTGTCTGAATAACTACTGCAGTGTCCTGCCAGCTGACACAAAGCTTTCTTACCTTGCTTAGTGCCTCTTGTACCAGATGCCCATAATCATCCACATTCTCACGATGAGTGATGGCATTCTTCAGCCCCAGCTCAGGAGTCCCAGACAGGTTACGTCTGTCTTTTAAACCCTGTCCACAAGTAAAGACATCTATGATATTCAATATCACATGAGCACTTACATTTTTGGTACTGAAATTACTAATCTGATTTCCCCAAATAAGCATTATATTACCTGAAGCTCATTATGCAAGTAATCCTCTTTCAAGTATTTGTAACTGAGAATCTTCAGCTTAAACCTTGTTCGTGTCAATGTCCCACAACTGGAAAGGTTTTTTATTTCTATTAATTTTTCTGGTGTGCCTCAGTCTGCAATTAACTAATGTTACAAGGGAATTCCATTCACGACTTCCCTGTCCAAACAGTCATTTCTTATAATACATATACACACTCTAAACAATCTACATCTCACCATGCACATACGCTTCTAACCACCTCCCCTCCACACACATACCTCCTCTTAAGAACCACTCCCTCCATACAAACCAGTCCAACCATCTCCTGCTCTCTACAAACACATCCTTGTAATCACTTCCAACGCATACTCTTCTAGATGCACCACTCACATATCTTCCCTCTCTGAACGCAGTCTCCTAACAATCTCCCCCTTCCCTCACATATTTCTAACCGGTGTTCCTTATAATGCATAACTGAGGGTACCTTATGTACAGATTTTACAGTCTAATGCACAGATTTTCACACAGATGGTCCCTGGAATACACAGTGTTTTCAGTTGTTGAAAGTTGAGAACTCTTAAGATGCAATGACTCGGTTTCTTTGATGAATGAGGTCAAATGCTTCAACTTCAGAACTGCATCCCTTAAGTATCAAAGCCTTCACATATGCTGCATGAAAGAAGTGATCATGATTTTAACTGAATAGCTGACGCCCACTAAAAACTCCCTGCATGCAAGAGCCGATCTCTGATTTTGTTCCTTTTCTTCAGTGTTCCCATTAAAGAGATCGATACAGGTGGTAGTATGGGCACTGCCGTTATGTTTGTCAATCTTATTTTGAATTTTGTTGTTGAGATCGACAAAAATAGCAGCAGTGCTCATACTGCCACCAAGGACTTTCACCTACATGATCTTGTACACACATTATATCCCATTTCATTCTTAGTTTGCCATCATTAGCTGGTGGATATCATGGATGACACAGACAACACATATGCACCAGTGTGGCTTATTCTTCAAAGTTTTGAAGTTGGCTGCCTTAAACTAGTAAAAGCAGAATGCCATTGATGGTGCACCATCACAGATCAAAAGTAGCAAATCCACGAGTGATGCAAGGTCAGTGATTTGGCAAAGTCTTAGATTAGCAGCAGAATTTGGGAAGAAAGTCCTGTTTTAAATTTAAGAGTCCTCCTCCTCCTCCCTCTCTTCCCTCCCCTTTGTTCTTCTCATGGAGAAGAGTTTCCGTTCATCAAATTGAGAATGTTCTCCATGGTAGAAAGACATGTGGAGGGGTGGGAGGGAAGGGGGGCTCTAAAATGGGACTGACCCATTATTGTTTGGTTTTGTTGCTTCTGGTTTGAAAACAGCTTAGTGAATGTTCATTTTGACATCTATCTGTGTGTGTTGTGTTCCATGGTGTTGTGCACCATAGTGGATGAGCATGATGGAGAAGCATACATCAATGTATTATAACGACCTTCTTCACATTCTTTTTTTAATAGTAGGGACTCTCAGATTTTATTAGCAGACCCTCAGATTTGTCAACAAGGGTCCCAAAACATGCCTCTACATACACCCTTCTAACCACCTTACCCCCTCAACATACACACTCCTAACAACCTTTCTCTCCACACACACACACACACTCCTGACCATGTCTCTCCCACTACCCCTCATGAACACCCCTCATCATCACCACATCTCAACACATACACACTCCTAACTATCTTCCCTTTAACTCACACACACACACACACACACACACACACACACACACACACCCACACACACACACACACACTCCTCACCACCTCACTTTCACACACACACTCCTCATCACTTCCTCCTCCATGCACACAAACACACACTCCCAGCTATCTTCTCCTCTGCACACACACAGTCTTCACCATCTCCTCTTACACACACACATACACACACACTCACATGCACACACATATTCTTCACGCACACACACACACACACACACACACACACACACACACACACACACACACACACACACTCCTAAACACCTCCTACCAAATTTGTTCACCCTGTCATCCCCCTCCCTACACACTTATACACACATTTCACTAGTTTTTCTTAAACACACACACACACACACACACACACACACACACACACACACACACACACACACACACACTTACACACTATTCCAAAAAAGACAGTTAATTACAAAAAGAACACAAACACACATACACAGAGACAGTGAGTCATCCTCATCAAAACAATAGGAACAAAACTGCAACCAGATGAAGGAAAGAAATGGTGCCTCATAGGCAGCCTGGGGCATAACTGTCATTAAACTATTTCCTGAACTGCTGGTTATGTGTCCAGTACAATGGAGACTGTTTTGTAACACAGAAGGGTCTCTTCCCAATGCGACTGGATACATGTAACAGTCCAGTCAGGGCTGCTCACAAGAGGCCTTTGTTTTCTGCATACTGGCAGTCTGAGTAAGTGGTATCTAGAATGAACCCCACAACAAAATTTTGCTCAGTATTGTTTGTTCAAAAATAAGAGGACATCTCTTTTCAAGCTGCACTATTTTACATACTACACCAATCCCAACTCTAACTGTACCTGATTTGAACTACAGACTTGGGATCTACTTGATACCTGTGCAGGCGTGTTACCTGGTTCATCTCGAGTTAGATGAGTTGTCTCCATAATCAAAACTTCCACTCATAGCAACCCCCACCCCCTATTCTCACCATCCCCTGACCCCTTTTTCTTCCCCCCCCCCCCCCCCCTTTCTCAACGCTTCCCAAGCTGCATCCTCAACCATATTTCAACTCAAGAATTCCCACAAAATAAAAAGGTCTTCATACTCCAAGTGCAAACTGGGGAGATGAGGGTGGAAGGGGAGAGCGAGAAGGAGAAGAGTCATATTCTTACAATTCAATAACATTTCATTAAAGAAAATGTGTTGTGTTATAATGCAAGAAATCTGAATGTGGTAGTATCCATTGATTATTTGTTTATAAACACTGACACCTTTTCCTGGGAGTCCAGTGAATGGTTTCCCATCTAAGACCGTGATATACCACCACCAGTACGTGAAGTGAAAGCCTGTCAGCTCCACCCAGAGCCTACTAACAGACATGACTCTGCCTCACCTCCAGGTGCTCAAAGGCATGGATGCTGAAGTCCAGGTCTGTCACAGCCTGGCAGTCTGGGGGCACTGGAGGAATGTTGAGCAGAAGTTTGTTGAGATCAATGTGCTCCTCAGGCCTGCCAAACATGTTTTGCTGTTAATTTCTTTCAGTTCCATCTGTCCTGTGCCGAAGCTACTGCAAACCATTTAAACATACAGCAATGTATACAAACAGCCAAGTAGTCATATGAGTGGGGCATGGGCAGAGGAAAGAGAAGGCCTTCTCCACTCATTTTCTGGGGCTTTGTGGTGAAAATTTCATTTTCTACTGACCTAGGCCCAATATCCACCAACACACACACACACACACACACACACACACACACACACGCAGATTTCCAATGCCACATTAGTCTCTTCACAACCCGCTTACTCTTCTCCTCCACAGCACAGTCATTACAAGTCTCGCCTTGATGACTGCAGTCTTTCTCCCAACACCTTACCTGATGCCTTTGTTTTCCAGTGGTAGAACAGTGCTGATGTACAGGTCAAATTCTGGAAGAGGTTTCCCTGCTTCTATACAGTCTGGATCAGACTGATAGAACTTCTGTTCCAGCCCAGCTGCAATAAACCCAACCCGATGCTATACACCATAAATCTTTATTGCTGTGAGTTACAGATACTATGTCTAATTTGGCCTTTACTTCAAAAAAGAACTTGACTAGAAAATGAATAAGGATACCATTCTCTAAAGAAAATATTTCAGTCCTTAAGTTACATCACCAAGTAAAAAATCATGATACTAAAAATCATTCTTTCTTTCTTTCTCAGGCCCCCCCCCTACTTTCTCTGCCTGTCTGTCATATGTATTTTTACCTATTTTCTTCAGAATGTCGAATACTGTTATAAGTATGACTGATATGTTATTTGCTTCCTTTGTTCTTCGTTTAATATTTTCTTGCATTGTTGTGTATATCATGAGAACAAACATGCCTTTGGGAAAAAAAAAAAGTATTACATAGTTGGCAACAGCAACAAGATATGACTTTAATCAATTACCAAAACTAGCTGCTGACAATAAGAAGATTCAAATCAACAACAGGATATTAACATTAGCTGAAATTAACAGTACTTGATGACATCCACAACATCAGGATTATAATCATAAAGACAATATAAAGAAAAGGCACATAAAGTCTTCATCACTTTGTCTGCAACAGACTTCCCCCTGGTCTTCCTCCATTTTCCTTCACCCCTTTCCGTCCCACCATCTTTTATGTGTGTCAATGTTTTTAAACAAAAACAAAAGTAGTTTATAATAACACTGAAGAAACATCACTGTTTATGAGACAGTGTAGACTCAGAATGATACTAATTTTATGTGTCTGTTTTGAAGTCCACCCAAGCATGCACATACAAGAAATGAATCATGCATACTATCAAAACACCATGAAATAAACTCATCAACTGATTAAAGAATTCATTCTATCATTGTAAGAATTGCCAGCTTTCAGAATCTACATTATTATTCTTTTTCAAAATCCATAAAGAATATAAAATAGTGACTATTTTTTAAACATTCCAAGAAACTCACCCGAGTCCTTGTCTTCATGACGATCAATCTCACTTTTTCGGCTCAGCAACTCCTTCTTCAGGTTACCCAGCATGTGCGCTCGCTCCTCTTGGCGCATGAAGGCCACCAAGTCATATGGCCGTCGTAAGTTGAACACAGAATCCATCTGAAACCACCAGGAAATCAGA
>CM065733.1:28938523-28998523 GCA_033310375.1 Conus canariensis | reverse complement strand
TACATTTGCAGGTCCCCTCCTCACCTCACCTCTCCTCCCCCTCTCCCTGCCTCTTCCCCCCTCCCTGCCTCCTCCTCCCTCCCCCGCCTCCTCCCTCCTCCCCACCTCCTTCGCAGACACTCACTCACTGAATCATTCGTACGCATGCACACTGTTCTCACATTCAGGATATGCACACGCTTGTGAGCATGTGGTCTGTTATTATAGATTGTAAAAATTCCACGCTTATTCACTGTTCCTACTTCTTCCTTCTTGTTCGGTTGAGTGAATGTCACCATTGTTTGTAGTACCTGTGTGAGCTTGAGACCAGTGAATGTCACCATTGTTTGTAGTACCTGTGTGAGCTTGAGACCAGTGAATGTCACCATTGTTTGTAGTACCTGTGTCAGCTTGAGACCAGTGAATGTCACAATTGGTTGTAGTACCTGTGTGAGCTTGAGACCAGTGAATGTCATTGTTTGTAGTATCTGTGTGAGCTTGAGACCAGCGAAAGTCACAACTGGTTGTAGTACCTGTGTGAGCTTGAGACCAGTGAATGTCATTGTTTGTAGTACCTGTGTCAGCTTGAGACCAGTGAATGTCATTGTTTGTAGTACCTGTGTGAGCTTGAGACCAGTGAATGTCACAATTGGTTGTAGTACCTGTGTGAGCTTGAGACCAGTGAATGTCGCAATTGTTTGTAGTACCTATGTGAGCTTGAGACCAGTGAATGTCGCAATTGTTTGTAGTACCTGTGTGAGCTTGAGACCAGTGAATGTCACAACTGGTTGTAGTACCTGTGTGATCTTGAGACCAGTGAAATCCCCTGATGAACGCGAGGTGTGCTCGTCGAAAATTTGGGAAAATGAAAAAGCCAGCTTGTAGAGTTTTTTGTGTCACACACACACACACCACACACACACACACACACACACACACACACACACACACACACACATATATATATGTGTGTGTTGTGTGTGTGTGTGTGTGTGTGTGTGTGTGTGTGTGTGTGTGTGTGCGTGTGTGTGCGTGTGTGTGTGTGTGTGTGTAGGTTCAGCAGACCACTTAGACACCCTTTGTGAGTGTATCAACTCTGTCCATCCCTCTATTAGTTTTACAGTTCGGTCGTCCCCTTCCGAAATATCTGTTCTTGACCCAACCATTAAATTACGCAATGGATACCTGGAAACCGACATGTTTTACAGACCCACCGACTCTCATGCCTATCTCCCCTTCAGCTGCTGCCATCCCAAACACTGCAAGAGAAACATCCCCTGCAGTCTTTTTCTTCCGAGCACGCCGTTTTTGTTCACTTCCTTTTGATTTTCTAAAAAAAAAAAGGTGCCGAGAAATTACGACGTTGCTCACACAGTGTGGATATCTGAGATGATATACAGGCTGCTGCCCATTCCACACCCAGGACAGAAACCCTGAAATGCAAACCCCAAAGCACCTCCAACAGACTTCCTTTCATTGTCACCCATAATCCCTCTTTCCTTCCCCTCCGCGAGAGGCTACAGGAATACCAGAGCCATCTCCACACCAGCCTAAGGATGAGGACGGCCGTTCTTGAGGTCCCGCTGGTGGGGGAGCGGGATACCAGGAACACTCAGGAGTATCTTCAGGCCAGCATCTCTCCCACTCAGCTCCTCTGGAAACCAAGACACCAGAAGCTGAAAATTAATGTGTCAAATCTTATGTTTTGTGCAGGGAACACTTAACCAGTACCACACGATTTCAGAGTGATGCGATGCGAGAGACTTTAAAAATCTGACATAATATGTGTCGTGTCATACCGCCAGTGTCATTTATTTGCTTCTCCGTCGTTCATGTCAGAATGCTCAATATATTGGAGAGATCAGAAAGCCCTCAAAACTAGATCTGCTTAGATCGCATATACTACAGAACACAATGCACTCACTTTACTCACCATTCCAACACTGCCAAGCACACACTCCAGGACATGCAATGCATACCCATAGAAAAAATATTTCTAACGACTATAATACTAGGATTCAAAGGACAATTCTGGATAAACAAACTCAAAACTATTCATCCTTTTGGCCTCAACGGCCTTGATCAACTCCTCTTCTTTTGGGTTCCCAGTTTCTCTGCATATTTTGCAAACGGTCATCATACTTTATGCTGTCAAGCAGATGTGTGTGTGTGTGTGTGTGTGTGTGTGTGTGTGTGTGTGTGTGTGTGTGTGTGTGTGTGCATGTGTGCGTGAGTTGGTGCCTGCGTACGTGCGTGCGTGCGTGTATGTGTGTGTGTGTGTGTGTGTGTGTGTGTGTGTGTGTGTGTGTGTGTGTGTGTGTGTGTGTGTGTGCTATATATTTGTGTATGTAGTGTATGCCTGTATGCATGATAGCGATGTTAGGTGAGATGATGGGAGGGGAGTGAGTTGCATGAGGTATTTGATGTTCGAAATTCAAAGGGATTATCATTCTATTACCATGTCCGTTTTCTTCCCCTCCCTTGTTCTCCTCCCCATCCCTGCCGTCAACCTCCCCCGTCTTCTCCATCGATCCCCACTCCCACCCACCCCATCCCCCGCCCCCTTCCCCTCCCCCACCTATATTCCCTACTCCTCCGTCTCTCCCCCATTATCCTTCAACCTCCCCCGCCCTTCCTCTCAAACGCTCCTATATCCTACCCCCCCCCCCACCCCCTCCCGCAGCTCTCCCATCTTTCTCCCCACCCTTCACCATTTCTGCCTTCCATCCCTCCCTCCCTTCAAACTTCCCCAAGTTCTAGATATCTATCCTAGAAACTCCCCCTTCCCTCCCCTTTGTTTTCTTCCTGCCCATCCCCGTGTCTCTGTCTCTGTCTGTGTGTCTGCCCGTTTGCCTGTCTGTGTGTCCTGTCTGTCTCTCTTCCCTCCCCCCCCCCCCCCCCCCCCCCCGCTACTCTCGCTTAACTACAATATTCTGAATATCGCCCTGTCCTAGTTAAGCGAGTACGTGTGTGTGCCAACTCAAGCGCTCGTGCGTTAAGGTGCATGTGAACATGGGCACATTGATGTTCACTTATGACAACACTGCAACAGGTTACTAGTGTTTCTCGTGCTCAGTCTCCCTTACTTCATTCCAGTGCAACAGGCACTTTGTTAAAGTTTTTTTTTTCTTTCTCCTTCTCCGAACCTGGAATTCTCTCTCTCTCTCTCTCTCTCTCTCTCTCTCTCTCTCTCTCTCTCTCTCTCTCTCTGTGATAATACTTTGACCAAGTGACTACATTTTTTGGTCTTTCTTCCTTCGATGAGCTTCTCTCTCTCTCTCTCTCTCTCTCTCTCTCTCTCTCTCTCTCTCTCTCTCTCTCTCTCTCTCTCTGTGATAATACTTTGACCAAGAGACTACATTTTTTGGTCTTTCTTCCTTCGATGAGCTTCTCTCTCTCTCTCTCTCTCTCTCTCTCTCTCTCTCTCTCTCACACACACACACACACACACACACACACACACACACACACACACACACACACACACACACACGTTGTATATATCAATGTGCTGGTTTGTAGGGGTAATGCAAAGATGATGGCTGACCTGCTGTTGTCATCTTGTCCCCTTCGCCCCACCCTTCCCCCTCGCTCCCTTCCCTACCACCCTGTGAGGCGTTCTGTTTTATACACGATGTTTCATATTTCAGCAAAAATATTTTAATGTGCCTTTGTTCAATTTGTGAATCATGCTGTAGAACTAAGAGTGGAGGATGCCAGCGTTTTACTTTTTCAGTCTGTACCCCTTGACAAAGGCAATTAAAGCCGAACATTTGGGACATTTCATAGACTGGAGCAATATGTTTTGAGAATTTTCATTGTGTCTGAAAGTTGCTTCTCATTTTCTTTCATATGGCCATCAAGGTACAAGCCAGGTGGTTCCAAGCAGACAGATTAAAATCAGAGAAAGACTAAATGGGCCCTTCGAGCTGGCGCAAAGATAGAGTCACGGGTGAGCACAAAGGCCTGAAATGTGTGTCCACTAAGGGGAAAGTCATGCATTTCAAAATTGTTTGTGATTTCATCAGTGAAAATCCGCCTAAAACAAGGGAATTAATTGGTGGGGAGTTGTTCTTTTGATCAATTATCAATTTAACATTAAATGCAGGCTCAGATTTATGATAGGTCTCAAAACGCTTACATGGATTGTATATGTATAGTGTTTTAGTACAAAATCGTAATTGTGGCGTGTGGCCACACTCTTTAGTTTAATCACTCCCAGTTTCAAACTTTAATGAACAAACCAAACCAAACCAAACCAAACACAACACAACATAACCACCACCACCCCCCAACCACCACCACCACCAACCAACAACGATAACAACAACAACAACAAAATAAGATAAAATAAAATAAAATGAAATAAAATAGACAACAACAACAAAAATCCAGGAAGCTAGGCTGTTATTCCCGCACAGCCTGTATCACCAGTGGGTAAGTTCAAAGCAACGACCCGATCTGACGTGCATACATGATTGTGAAGAACGCCCAGGGTTTGAATGGCTGTTCATTGAGTATTCTTTGTACTCCTGATCTACCTGATAATGCTGTGAAGTGCGTCACCGCATAAAATCGATCCCCGGGCCCCACTCCGTAATCCCTTTGAAACAAGAACTGGGAGGGGACGGGGGGTGAAAGGTAGGGTGTGTGTGTGAGTGTGTGTGTGTGTGTGTGTGTAGAAAGGGGCAGGGGCGAGGGGGGAGGGGGTTGGTTGAAAGGATGGCAAGGGGGTCGGTGTCGGTTGGGAGGCGGCTACAGCTCTGTGACAAGCCTGAGAGCCTGAGTAGCTGCATGCCTTGAAAGATCACATCAGTATAATTATGTGCTAATACTAGAAATGTAAATGAAGTGTATCGGCAAGAGAGAGAGAGAGAGAGAGAGAGAGAGAGAGAGAGAGAGAGAGAGAGATTTAATTCATACAGGCCGTGGCCCCTAATGGAGGGTGTGTTGTGAACAAATCGTTTCAGACAGACATAAACAAATCATCAAACATCTAGGCATCCACAAGTAAAAGGAAACTCAATATTAAACAATACACAACAAAAAGAAAAAAAACCCAACCTAATTACATGTTATATACTTCGAATCTTAAATGCCTTGTACAAGAAAATAGCAAAACATTTTACAGTAGTTTCATTTGTAGATGCCATTAGTAATGAAAGTCGAAATGAAGAAGGATGTCTACAACATTTTTGATGAATGAGCTGATTCCTCAGGTCACTGACAGAGGGGCAGCACAACACAAAATGCACTTCATTTTCTTCGGCACATTTACAAATCGGACAGGTCAGTTCAAGTTTAGTATGTTTCCTATAACGATAACAATGAACAGAAAGATCAGAAATACTTAATCTGAACTTTGTCATAATATATTTCAAATGATTGTCCATTTCAATAGATTAATATACCGGCACACAATGAAGAGATCTGAACAGTTCGGAGAGAGAGAGAGAGAGAGAGAGAGAGAGAGAGAGAGGAGAGAGAGAATTTGGAAGGTGTGTGTGTGTGTGTGTGTGTAAAAAGGGAGTACGGGAAGTGGACGGGGATGGGGTGGGGTTCGGCGGGATTTCTCGGTGAAATGTAAGTCAGGTGCGCTGTTCATTTCTTTTTCTTTCTTTTTTTTTTTGTTTTGTTGTTGTTGTTGTTTATTTGCTTGTTTTTTGTTTTGTTTTGTTTTGTTTTTTCTTTGTGTGTGTGTGTGTTTTGTTCTCCTTTTTTATCGCTCAGTGATTCAATAACAGGCTCCTCTTAATCGAACATATGGCAGTCACGTGTGTGTGTGTGTGTGAGTGTGTGTGTGTGTGTGTGTGTGTGTGTGTGTGTGACTGCTCAATGATTCAGTTCCAGACTTTCGTTAGTGAACTGTGAACAATGTGTGCTATTCAGTTAATGTTTTTAAGTTGATCGATGATTGCATTTTAGCCTTCTGTTATTCAAATGTGTGCTACGGTTACCAATGCGACACACACACACACACACACACACACACACACACACAAATGTGTGTGTGTGTGTGTGTGTGTGTGTGTGTGTGTTATATATATATATATATATATATTAGAGAAATGTGTGCTGATCACATGCATGAGTTTTTGTTTGTTTGTTTAATCTTTTTATTTGTTATTGCTCAGTGATCCGAGTTCATCAAATGTGTGCCAGTCACATACTCTCTCTCTCTCTCTCTCTCTCTCTTGCTTTTTTTTTTTTTTTGGGGGGGGGGGGGGGGTAGGGGGTAGACTGAGTGAGGTTGAGGGTCAATCTATTAATGATCTAGTTTCAAGCTCCTGTTGGAGAAATGTGTGCTGATCACGTGCATGAGTAGGTTTTTTTTTGTTTGTTTGTTTGTTTTGTTTTGCTTGATAATCTCAATTTATGGCGTGTTCTTTTTTAAAAACTTTAAAATAATCATTATCATTATTTTTGTGAAAAGTGTATAAAGCACATTTACGCTATTTATAATATTTTTGTATACCGTTCGATGATCCAGTAACAAGCCATTTACTTTTTTTTTTTAAAATTAGAACAATCAATTTCAATTGCTCGATGATCCAGTTTCAGGGTAATGTGTGTACCTGCTGTTCCTTCGGCACTGCCGTTGTTAAACCAGCAACCTTTGGAAGGGTGGGCGTCTTAAGGCAAACCAGCAACCTTTGGAAGGGTGTGCGTCTTAAGGCAAACCAGCAACCTTTGGAAGGGTGGGCGTCTTAAGGCAAACCAGCAACCTTTTGGAAGGGTGGGCGTCTTAAGGCAAACCAGCAACCTTTTGGAAGGGTGGGCGTCTTAAGGCAAACCAGCAACCGTTTGGAAGGGTGGGCGTCTTAAGGCAAACCAGCAACCTTTTGGAAGGGTGGGCGTCTTAAGGCAAACCAGCAACCTTTTGGAAGGGTGGGCGTCTTAAGGCAAACCAGCAACCTTTTGGAAGGGTGGGCGTCTTAAGGCAAACCAGCAACCTTTTGGAAGGGTGGGCGTCTTAAGGCAAACCAGCAACCTTTTGGAAGGGTGGGCCTAGCAAACCGCAACTTTGAAGGTGGGGGTTTAAGAACCAGCAACGTTTGAGGTTGGGCGTTCAGGCGTTGTCTTTGGGACGGTGTCTTACGCACATTGTTATGGGTGGGATACCTGTTCTAAGTTGGGAACTTTAAGCCTAATGAAGTTAACGCTTTTGCCCCTTCTTGACCAGATTCAGCTGCCTCTGCCATTGTCTTGAGGGTTCTGCTCTTCTTCTAGGAAATCGCGAGCTGTTTCGTAAGATCATAGACTGATAAGCCTACACTCACCCACCCCCCTTACAAGCCACGTTCCCTCAAGCTGCTGGCAACACTGGCATACTTCTCAGTGCTGTGGATGTGAACTTGTTCCATTCCGCTTTCACGCGGCACAGTGAGATCAGTCAGAATCAACTGTTTGGATGAACCTGAGAGAGCAGTTCACTGTTCGGTCTCATGCCTGTCTTCCTGATGATCTCTGGACGGTTATCCTCATTCTGGAAGGTCTGTTGTGGGCTCCCAGTCATCCACTGCATCCAGTCAAGCTGTTCCAGACCCTGACTTGTGGCTCCCAGCCGTGCAGAAAGTCGATGCTCTGGTGGCGTAGTGTTTCGCCTGCCAGGGACAGCCGCACGTGTGATCTCTTTAAGCGCTTGGTTGTGCCTCCATGTGTACCGCCGGGGGAAGGCTGTTCGTCGATCAATGTAAAGATGTTAGAAAATGACATGCGAAATGACTTTTAGCGGCCTTTAAGCGTCTTATAGTGTCATTTCTCTCCATTACCGGGGGAAAAAGAGAGTTGGTATGTTTCTCTCGAGGTCAATACAACTAGCAGGTCCATATTTAACGATTAAAAAAGTGCACAAGTATTTATCGATTTCTGTACGACCAGTGCGTCGACCTAACGCGAGAGCATCGATCGATTTTACCAGGAGATCGATCGAGTGTGCCAATTGTCAGATTAAGCGTGACAATATGTATCAAAAGGAAACACCACAGGGGAGATAAGTAGATGATGATTCTTAAGAGAGAGAGAGAGAGAGAGAGAGAGAGAGAGAGAGAGAGAGAGAGAGAGAGAGAGAGAGAGAATCTTTATTCACGAAGATGACAAATAAGCATCAAGACGCTTTTTTTCCCTCTGGTCCTTGTCCCTTCAGGGATTAAGGACGGTAACACATAAACATTATAACACAATATAGAGCTGATTGTATAACACGATATACAGCTGATTGTATAACACGATATAGAGCTGATTGTATCACACAATATAGAGCTGATTGTAAGGAGAAGTGTTCATTCATATTAGCATAAAACAAAAAGTACATACACAATAGAACTGTCTGTCACACACACACACACACACACACGCACACACACACGCACGCACGCACGCACGCACGCACGCACGCACGCACGCACGCACGCACGCACACACACACACACAGAGTATTCATGAGGCACTAATGTTCAAGTACACTACCATAATATTCATATTCACTATTGTTGTTCATATAGCAGGACTGGTTTTCAAGGCAGAGAGGAATAGTAGATTACGTTGTTGAGAGAGAGAGAGAGAGAGAGAGAGAGAGAGAGAGAGAGAGAGAGAGAGAGAGAGAGAGAGAGAGAGATTCAAACATGCGTTCATAGTTTGAAGAAAAAATGAACGTTGTTTGTATTTCTGATCCTCTCTTTTCCAACTGATCAAATTGTTTATCACCCCCCCCCCCCACCATCCGCCACCCCCCCCCCCCCCCCCAAAAAAAAAAGTATGTATATATATAGAGAGAACAAAGCACAAAGTGGGTGTGGGGGTGGGAGGGGTGGGGGATGGGGGTAGTGGAGAGGGGATAGATGGTGATTGCAAATGTGTGCGTGGGTGTGAATGTGCTGTGCTTCTGCATTATGGAATGTGGTGTAGTAGTTGTGTCAGCAGCAGCAGCAGCAGCAGCAGTAGTAGTAGGAGTAGGAGTAATAGTAGTAGTAGCAAATGTAATATAGAAATGATGATGATGATGATGATGTGTGTGCGTGCGTGAGTGCACGCGTGAGCGTGTAGGTAAATGAATATACTTGAGTACAGGTGTGATTGGGGCGTATGAATACGAGCACACACACACACACACACACACACACACACACACACACACACACACACACACACACACACACAACCGCCCTTAAATTTAAATAAAAATGAAGGGGGTGGGTGAGGGGTGGGGCCGAGGGAAGGAGCTTGGGAAGCAGCGGGCAGGAGGACGGGGGCGGGGGGGGGGGGGGGGGGGGGGGCGGGGGGGGGAGGTCATGCAATCCAGTCTTCTCCAATGAAGGTCACCCTTTCTCCACGTGAGTGACTACATCTTAATTAAAGAACAGTCCCTCCACAACGCTGTCAGCCTTAAAAGGCATGATATCAAAACAAATCCATTGCTGCTGATTTCAAAGTTCAGCCATTTTTCCAGCCCCGCTCTCCCGTGCTGCCCTCAGTGGATGACGTCAGCGCCGGACGAGGCCTTTTGATCCCCTTCTCTTCTGCGGGAGGAGTTTCTTTTTGCCCCCCCCCCCCCCCCCCCCCCCCCCACGGCCTGCCTTTACAACCAGGGGCCGTGGAAGAGCTGGTGAACCAGTCGTGTGTGACTTACCTGCATGCTTAGGGTAAAATGTGTGCCTGGTGAACGGGGAGCAGCAAGGGGTATTTTATATGATCTGGGGAGCAAAACAGTTTCTTTTTGTGGAGAACTGAATCTGTCTTCAACCTTGAAGAGGGGTTCCCCTTAAAGACTGTGTGATGAGATGAACTTGAACAGACTTTTGTGCGTGTGTGTGTGTGTGTGTGTGTGTGTGTGTGTGTGTGTGTGTGTGTGTGTGTGGCGCCAAAGGGAAAAAAAAGTTTTGTTTTGGAATTCTTAGGACAAAGACTGTGTCATCTTAATCTTTAATCTTCGAGCGTGAAGCTCCCTGTTTTTCCAACGTGAAATTCCATGCTGGAAAAGAGAGCCGAAGGTGCTTGACTTCGAAGGAACCCAGCTTTGGATTCTTCATACTTTATCGTTTTGTAAATCCTTCCGGGAATTCTGGGAATTGTGGAGAACACCAGTCAACGTAGCAAATTTGGTTGGTCTCGCGCACTGCAGTTGGGAGGATGAGGGTTTGATTCCCATCAGAGTCATTTATTTGTGAGATTTTTCTGCCCAGACCGGGTCCTACCCAGAGCTGAGTTTGCTATGGGCTCAACTGGAAAGACTAGGACCACACATTGTCGAGTTTCATCCACTCAATGGAAACGTCTCTGAGAATGCTGCTCAAATTTCCCGAGCAATGCTGCAGGTGTCTGTAGCTTTGGTTGATGCCAAGACGTATTATGAAAGCAAGTGTAGAGTACAGCCCTGTCATATCTCAGACCCGAATGGAAATCCATAGCATCATCTTCATCATCCCCATTCTCATCGATCAACATTATAAAAAAAAAATGTCTCATGCCCAGCTGTGATGATGACCTCAGTTTCTGCTGTCTGTTCACGTCTATGGCCTTTGTTTTGATTCGCTCAGGGTCACTGACATCGGAAAATTCACGGGGACTGTCGTTGGACGGACGTCGTGGCACCCGCCGGAAGGAGAGCTCACTCACGCCGGCTGCACGACTAGGGGCTTGGTAGGTGGTGTTCTGCGTCTGTTGGATCAGAACAGGTGCCTCTGAACACCACGGAAGTGACTCGGCAGCAGTGCAGGATCTCCTGTGGTGGGTTGCCTCATGACGACTTGACATTGCTACCTGTGGATAGTTGGTGCCAGGGCTGTGACAGGCAGGGGTGGTCTGTGGTTGTGGGCGGTATGACATCATATGGCTAAAAATAGAATTGCGCTATTTGTACTTGTGTACATTTTTGATATGATGAGGCTGGACCTTTTCTGCATATGTTTCAGTACTAGTAGTTACTTTTGCTCCCCCCCCCCCCCTTTCTTTATGTATTTTATATTGTTCCTATCCTAGGCTGCGGGGAGGGGGTGGGGGCAATGCCTCTGAGGTAGTATAGAAGATGGGACAGCAAGCAAAAACAAACAAACAAACAAACAAAAAGAGAACTTCAAAACACAAACTTTTATTTTCCTTAAGGAAGCCTTGGAGTGGTGGTGGGGTGGGGGGGGGGGGGGGGGGGGGAGGGAGGTGGAGGGATAAGCCTCTGGCGATCTGAGTGTTTGTGGTGGAAGAGTGTGTGTGTTTGTGTTGTGAGTGTACTGCAAATTTGAAGGGGGTGCAATAGAGAGCTCCCCTACACGTCGGGTGTGTGTTTCCAATAGTTGATGCATAACTTCTTCGGAAGCGTTTTCAAGTGTAACCCTCCAACGACTGAAAGCTTCTGTGACACTCTCCAGGGTACTTAGGCCCGCGAGTCCCCCGCTTGGTGACCCTCTTTCAGGCCTCTCTCCTGATCGTTGGGTAACAGCGGTTACAACTGAAAGGGTTCACCGCTCTAAATTATATGCGAGTTGTGAACGTGCATATGTCTTGCTGTGTGTTAAGTGGGAGGCGTTCAGTGAGATTTTTGTCCGTTTTCTCTCCCCCTTGCTTATCAGACTGCTTTATCACGCACCCTCCGGTCTTCCTCTGATCCTCTCACTTTCCGGATTCCACGTACCAAGCTCAGTACCTTTGGCCCACATGCCTTCTCTGTTTCTGGCCCACTCTCTTGGAACAAACTTCCACTCTCTGTCCGTCAACTGCCCACTTTCTCTTCTTTTAAGACTGCTCTTAAAACTCACCTCTTTTCTTTTTCCTAATAGTCCTCTCTACGATCCCTACTGTCCCAATGCAGCCTGTACCCACTCGGTGTGGCGAACCTGAGATGTAAATATTTGTACATAACTCCTTTTCCATTTTTCCTCTCTTTTGAGTTTTGTTTAGCCATACAGCACGTCTTGAGTGGTGTGTGTGTGTGTGTGTGTGTGTGTGTGTGTGTGTGTGTGTGTGTGTGTGTGCTTAGAGTTGATTTCATCAAGATTTTGCGCCTTATAAATACCGTGATTATTATTATTTATCACCCCCCCTCCCCCAACACACACACATACAGACGTTCATCCAGACAGCATGTGATTTAATAACTAGCTATCAAATCATCTATTTTCATTGAATATTGAAAGTTTCTTGTGATATGAGCCTAGTTATTTCATATTTACCCATGTCAAACTAAACAAAAAAGGGGAAAAAAGGGACTTGGAAAGTAACTTTTTTTTCAGTTCTGTCCACCACTACCTGCTGGGTAAATCATTTCCACCGATATAATCCGACTCAAAGGGGATATCAAGGATCCATTCGACATTGGCGGAAGTCTGCGATCTCCTATATTTTCTTCTAGATGGGTTCTCCCCCCTTCCCAATCGCTCGATGTTCATTCTGCATGACCAGAGACAGAAAATGAATTTGTTCCTATCCAGTGACATGCATGGTTTATAAGTACATTCCAAGAAATGGTTCCTTGTAAAAGGTCTGTGACAACTGCAATTTTTTTTTTTAAGTCACTATATAACCTACACAGGCATACACGCGACATTTTCTTCACCGACCCTACCCCCTCTGCGTGTTGGCCTCACCATTTTCAACCTTAGAGCATAGCCTACATCTCGACAGGGAAGAGTGACATTACAAGCACTCCACATTCTTTCGGAAGTGGATTGACATGCTGTTGTGCATACGCGTGTACGTTACTTGGGTGCTAATGTGTTGGTTGGGGCGTTTGTATGCGAGTTATGCTTGTGATCGTTTGTCCTCACTTTCTGTGCAATTCAGATTTTAACTGTGCACGTGTGTGTGTATGTGTGTATGCGTGCATCGCATGTACAAACTCGCGCATGTGCGCATGCTTATGTGTATGTATACGTATACGAGTGTTTCACAGTGTGTGCGTTTGAGAGTGTACATGTGCATGAGTCTGTGCATTTTGTATGTGCGTGCGCGCACGCTTGTATGTGTGTGTGTGTGTGTGTGTGTGTGAGAGAGAGAGAGAGAGAGAGAGAGAGAGAGAGAGGGAGAGAGAGAGAGAGAGGCTCTCCAATTTGCACAGAGAGAGACTCGCCAATTCATGCGGATGTATCAGCGTCATGATCAGGTGCATATGTTGTAAAGGCCTATCCAAAGGACACGAGCGTGTAATGTATTCGTGTCACGGGACAGTGATTTATTATCTGAACATATCATTATTACTAGATCGCTGTATGCGCAGGATCAATAAGTGCACATGTATCCCACAAAGCTGTAACGTCAGAGAGGAGGGTGTTGCCTGTTCTATGCGTAGGGTTGGTTTTCACAAAACTTTATAGTTCTTGTTAGCTCTCTCTCTCCATATTCACATATTTTCCTCCTTTTTCGTGTTTCACTCTATCCTCCCCTTTTCTTTCAGTCTCATTGTACATGCTCTGCCGGTTGCATTATTCCCAAATCACTCATTCCGCTCACCCCTCTCCACCTCCTCTCCCCCCACCCCCTGTACACAGCCAAAGGCACGCTCAGTTTCAATTCAGTCACCAAGAGGCACCTCACCAGAGAAGACACGGCACTGCTATTGATTCAGTCATCTTGATGTTCAGTAGTGCCCATTCTGAATCAATAATTATATGCAGGGTACCACCCTCAAAACGTCCCCACCAGAACCATAGGGCCAACATCTAGCAGTGTTGGATTTTGGCTCTCCAGCTGCAAAACTTACCAAATGTATAGAAATAAATGAGTAAATAAAACCCAAAGCAGACTGCTTGGTGCCCTCAGCATGGCCTGATCTTATTTGCCTGACCACTAGGTAAGCTATGTCATACATTTGTCTCGTTTCTGTTGGTCGTTTTTCATAAAGCAATTTAAAACAAAATTCATAGGATGCAACCTTTTCTTATCATCGTTCATTTTAAAGGATGTGACCTTTTTTCGCCACGGGTTGACAGTCTTAAGGCAGCCTTGTTTGGTTGGCAGGACTATAATAACAAACACAAAACTGACTTGCCCAACCCACCTCCCTTTTCACGTGGAATGTCACCTTGGTACTGACCATGAACAGTTTCACCTCTTCGCTCATGGAGAATTCTGCTGGATACCGAGTGTACTTTCTGCTTTTCTGCCATAGTCCATGTGTGCCCCCCAACTCAAAGTAAGGCCATGTTGAAAACTGTTGTTTTTTTTTTTGCAAGAGAACTGAAGGGGCCAGCAACTTCATTGTGACCTCCCAGACCATGACAACCAACATAATGAATGATCCATGTAGCTGTTTATTGAATTTGTCAAGCATTTTTCCTACGGCATTGCTGCCTTTAGCACACGGTAAGATTGGCATCTCGGTGACAGTCAAACCATGTCAGTTCATTTGTCCTCCCTCCCCTCTCCTTCCATCCTGACCCCGAAAGGAACACGTGTTAAACTGCATCTTACAATCTTAAAGATGGGTCAAAAGGAACACGTGTTAAACTGCATCTTACGATCTTAAAGATGGGTCAAAAGGAACACGTGTTAAACTGCATCTTACGATCTTAAAGATGGGTCAAAAGGAACACATGTTAAACTGCATCTTACGATCTTAAAGATGGGTCAAAAGGAACACGTGTTAAACTGCATCTTACGATCTTAAAGATGGGTCAAAAGGAACACGTGTTAAACTGCATCTTACGATCTTAAAGATGGGTCAAAAGGAACACGTGTTAAACTGCATCTTACGATCTTAAAGATGGGTCAAAAGGAACACGTGTTAAACTGCATCTTACGATCTTAAAGATGGGTCAAAAGGAACACGTGTTAAACTGCATCTTACGATCTTAAAGATGGGTCAAAAGGAACACGCGTTAAACTGCATCTTACGATCTTAAAGATGGGTCAAAAGGAACACGCGTTAAACTGCATCTTACGATCCTAAAGATGGGTCAAAAGGAACACGTGTTAAACTGCATCTTACGATCCTAAAGATGGGTCAAAAAGAACACGTGTTAAACTGCATCTTACGATCTTAAAGATGGGTCAAAAAGAACACGTGTTAAACTGCATCTTACGATCTTAAAGATGGGTCAAAAGGAACACGTGTTAAACTGCATCTTACGATCTTAAAGATGGGTCAAGAAGAACAGGCAGTGAATGAAAGTATTCTGCCTCTTGGGAAAACTAAATTAAACAAAAACACTCACAATGTTTTTTCATTTTCTAAAAAAAAAAAATGGCAAGGTTGGAAGAATGTTACATTATGGCATTTTGCCCACCATCACTTCAAACCCTTCATTTGATATGGAATGCTGTCAGAGGTGGAACACAAATTATTTTGTGCTGTCACTGATGCAGCTCATAAAACAAATTCATTTCTAACAGAAAGTCGTCCATTTGATGCTATTCCCCATAAAAAACCCCCCATTATATTTCAATTTTTATTTCATTGTCCATTGCAATCTCATTCCCCATGAAAAGCAACATATTTCAGCTGTTACATCTCTTATTCCTGATATAGTTCACTCGCTCACAGGTGACGCCACTTTAGAGAGACAGGAATTGATCTGAATAATCTCAAACGCCCAGATCTGTTTCCAACCGTCCCTTTACTTCTTTTCTTGGAAAGATTGCCTTACAACAATCGTGGACACGATCTGATCAGTGAAACATACCCTTGTGGTCAGCACACAGGAGGGGTCACAGCATGAAAGCTGCTGTGCCAGTCTTCTGAAGTGGCCGGATGGGAGGTTTGTCTCTCTTCTTTTTCTTGCCCTAATAAACCTAAGAAACACTAAACAAGCTTGATCCTATCTGTTTGCTTAACATGTGTGCTTTCCTATGCCCTCCTGTGTGTAGTATAAGCATGAGACAAGTGTGAGAATTATCCAGAGCTATGATGCTATAGTCAGATGTTAAATCCACAACATAAACAAGGTTCCCCAAAATATGTGGATCCCTTTATTTTGCACAAACATAAAAGAATTATTACTCTTTCACTGGACAAATTCCTAGACAAAACACAAAGCGTTTAGACCTTTTTCAGGAAAGATAAACAGCCTTGTGGACACTGAAAACAGCAATCACTTGTCTCCTCAAATTGGGCACAACGATCACAAGTGCACACATGTTTTGTCTTGTAATAAATAGTGATTTTTCTTCTGTGTTTCCGTTTCCACCTGCAGTCACCTCACTTTGAAAATGGCACAAACACATATTCAGACGGACTAATAAATTGACGATGAACCCTGATAAAACTGGTAACTGTTGGCACTTTGTCAAGGGTCAGATGAATAGCTGGCGAGTCTGCAGATATCAGTGGCAAACATACAACATTTAATTATTACAACTTTGCATACATTGATTTTCCAACTAAACAATTATTTTCAAAGAATTTCTAAACAGTGCTGCCACTCATTCTGAACAAGACAAAACCAAAACACATGACATCATACTCAAAAGAACTTACTTCACTAGTTACAAGTGAAATTCAGAAGCTATTTAAGGTTGTAGCTCTTGTATATAGCTCTTGCTATTTTGATTGGTAACTTTTGCCATACTTGTCTGCCTCATTCAGGAAATACTTATTCTCCCGAAAGAAAAGGTGTGAAGACTTCCAAGACAAAATAAACACCATAAGAGAGTGAGGCGGAGTTTTTCTGCACCACATGTTTGGAACTCTCTACCATTCAAACAGTGCAACATCTCTCTGCAGGACTTGTTGAATCAGTCTCTTAAAACACACCTCTGAACAAGCTTTCCCTTGAGCCATGGTCACATATTAAGCTTTGTGTTTTGGTAATTGAAGTCTGAGCCATTTTGAAAGCTTTGCAGGTTGGCCAAGTTAAACCTGCACGTTACTATGTAAGACCTGCCTCAGGTTGTCCAAGTTAAACCTGCACGTTACTATGTAAGACCTGCCTCATTGTGAAAATCAAACAGGAGCTGGGCGGTCTGGCGACTGGCATAGGTCCCCAGTGTGATCCAGGGGCAACACCCTGGTGGGGATTTTGGGGCTTCACCCTGTGAAGCCAGACACTTTAGTGATAAGTGATCAAACTTCATCCAGAAAGCATACACATGAACTTTTTTCCAGATCATTTATTACCATCTCCTACAATGACCGAGATCTGTAATAAGAACCGATGTAATTGAAGAAAGCTGGTTACATATCATGGTTAGTGTGTGCACATGCCTCTGCGTGCGTGCGTGTGTGCATGCAAGTGTGTGTGTATGTGTGTGTGCGTGTTGCGCATATGTGTGTCTACAGTGTGTGTGTGTGTGAAAGACAGAGAGAGCAAGATAGAGAAATAATGAAACTTTGAGACAGATTAACACAAATAACCGATATCTAAAGTACAGGGAAAGTTAGTATGCCACTGGTTGCTTAAAAGTTAGAGATGAGTAATTAGTGACAGCTGGCAGATTGTTGTCATTGTGTCTGATTACACCTGTATAAACAAATATTCTGTCTGTGTGACAGCTTCTTTTTTTTCCTCCTTCAGGTGCAGTCTTCAAAGACAACATTTTAAGCCATGACTCGCAGGTTTTGCATGATTGAGATGATTCTTCATCTTCACCTGTCTGCCTAAAGCATGTGCCCCCTCAGAGCTTAGCAGAGATGTTGGTCTATAATCTTTGCTTCTCTTCCCGCTCCTCCATTCAAGACACCATGTCAAAAAAAGAATATCAACCAATGACAATTTGGGGATGATTTTCTGCTCAGTCAGCCTGTGACACTATCCTGCACAGTCAGTTTTCATCAGTTTTGTTTGATTCACTAATGTTGCACACAAATCGTTGTCTTATTCGAAAAATCAGTACTGTACTCATGAATCAACAACTTTGCAAGCTAGTCTCAAAATACCAGAGCTTTGAATGCTGTAACTTGCCTTGGCTCAAGGCTGTGTCAGACCAATTGACATAGGTTAGAACACCAAGGCTCCATCAAAATGTTGTTATGCTCTGCATAGTTATGCAGGGATTGTCTTCAGTCATGACAAGGTCCTAGCATAACATTATCAGTCTCCAAAATCCCCCGAAGTCGGAGTGTGGCTGCCCACGTGGCAGAGTAATCAAAAACAGTCACACACGTAATGTTCTCATCCCTAGCTGATGCATTTGTACCATAGTGTTCAAATACGTCGGCTGTTCGGATGATCCCTGGAGTCTTTTAGCCAGGGTACGACAACAACAAAGCTGTAACAGGAGCATGGAGCCCCACCTAAAATAGCAGAGCTTCTCCAGCAAAACCAAGGTATGAAGCACGTCCGCTGTGTGGTCAGAGGGGGTTAGGAAGAGGAAAGAGAAAGGACTGCTCTGGGTGTGTTTGAGTTGAGAAAGGACTGCTTTGGGTGTGTTTGAGTTGAGAAAGGACTGCTTTGGGTGTGTTTGAGTTGAGAAAGGACTGCTTTGGTTGTGTTTGAATTGAGAAAGGGCTGCTTTGGGCGTGTTTGAATTGAGAGAATGGCAAGTGCACAGCGATCAAGTTGCTGATGAAAGGCATTTTGTCTAGGAATGCTTTTCATCATCATATTATTATCAATAGTTAAATTCAGAATTATCATCATTATCAATAGTTAAATTCAGAATTATTCCCCCTCTCCTTTGTAGCATTTCACTCAGGTGTTGATACCAAGTAAATATGCTGTGTGTTGATATTTGTTGGTGGAATACTTAATAGCACTTCGATTTCAGCTGTAACTTATGTGCTCTGGAGATGTCCCCCCCCCCCCCCCCCCCAACAAATTACATACACACAGTGCATGCTAACAACCCTTGTTTGTTTAGCACAAACTTTTTTAAGGTACAGCTTCACACAATTCAAAACAATTGTTCATAAACATTTCAGAATAGTTTATTTCTTGGTGACAGAAATTCGCTCTCCCCCAATCATTACAAGCACATTAATAACACATAACAAAACACACCACTTCTATTCACTGGCAGAAATGCACGAAATCCCTTTATACACAACAGCAAGTCAAAAAATATTTTGATCAACACCCATCTTGCGCTGAATTTGACAAGAGATTGCTCGTTCGTCATTTTCGTTGTCCTGACTCTTGTTTATCTTGCCTGAAGAAGACCTAAGAGGTCAAAATGCATTGTGTTCCATCTTGTGATTCGTTTGTCCATGCTGTTTGGCAGAGCTATTTCAAACACTTTTTAAGACTTGAACAAACTTTGGTTTGCAAAGTAATGATGACCTATAGCTTCTCTACTAACTGAAGCCCCGAATCCTTGAACTAGACCCCCCCCCCCCCCTCCCCCGAGTTATGACAAACTAGGAACCAATTCTTCACTGATGGTTGGATGATCTTTTCTCAAGGGAGGGAACATGACCTACATTATCGCTTGCTGTGCTTTAACTGAGAAACTTTATCTGGCACATTATTAGGCAAATGTTTTGAATAAGCTGTGAAATGGATTTTAGCAATGTGTTTGTCCGAAATTTCACCTGCAAATGTGTTGAGTAAGCTGTGAAATGGATTTTAGCAATGTGTTTGTCTAAAATTTCCCCTACAGACTTCCAAAGCTTTGTGAACTTGAATGTTTCAGCTGTAGGGATGAAAATGGTTATTTTATGAATCAAGACTGGAATTCTAAGTCAACCAGCCACAAACTGATTCCCATCAGTGGACAGACCTCACAAATCTATTTCTGGAAGCGCTTTTGTGCAGTTACTTTCCTTTGTGTTTTTTAGTTGGAGACACACTATTCCAGGAATCTAAAACGCTAGCACTCAACAACAATGACTAATATTTCCCTTTGCATTCAACTTGAATTCAGTAAATTGCTTCTTCTGAGCAACTAATGTAAAATTTACATGACTGCTGTTGTGTGTGGGTGTGGGAGGACAGATATTCCCACGATATATCACCTGCCAATCATCCACTCAACAATATCATGATACAATCACGAACATACTGTATTTGCTTCACACATACACTCAATTAAAACTCCCAAACAAACTGATACCTGCACATAAAGTCATAACTAACCACTTTCCACTGTCCTTATGACGCTGTCTGAAGCAACTCAGATTTCCAAACCATTTGGAAGTTGAACATGAAAGCAAATAATAATGAAATAATGTGTATGTGAAAAGTATGTCTATCATCGCTAAAAAGACACATAATGCTAATATGTAATGTGCCTATTTTGTTGGTGTGTGCGTCTGTGTGCACAATGTCACTCCTATCACAGTGAAAAAGAAAAAAACCCCTTACATAACCATTCATGACAACTGGTTTCAATATGACAATACATTCTAAATGTAACATTTCATTAGATGGTATACACATCAGTGAAAGGTACAAACCTACCTGACCCATGAACTGGCGAAATGGTTTGCTTGGAAGTGCACATCACTTTTCTCATTCTTCACCATGCACACTCCGTGCAGATCATGCACATTTTTTTTATATTGAATTATGCAACAGTCAACTTGGCATGGCTTAAAACAGCCACAACGCAAACTCACTTTGTTCTCCACTAACAACAGCACACACTCACAACACACCTCTACTGTTCAGCAAGCTTTCCTTCACAGCCAGTGGTTTACTGTCTGTGGTCAGGAAGCCATTTTCACCACGAGACATCACCAAACCGTTGGATGAGCTTGTCTTGTTCTGACAGATCCTTCTGCACTTTCTTCCGCATATAGAAAATGGCACAATCTCGGCTGCAGACAGAAAAAGAGGAATGAAAAATGTATTGGGAAAAAAAAAAAATCACAATAAAAATAATACGTAAATGTTATATGTGATCCCTGTCTATGATTGTCTCATGAAATACAAGTAGGAAGAGAAACAATGAATGTCATGTAAAACTGATCTTACAAAGACATTTTTTCTTTTTGTTGCAAGGACTTACAAAAAAGGATATCATGACAAGGTTCAAAATGTTAAGATCTTGTCAAGTTGCCTTGACCGAGGTCTAGCTTCCTCTCAAAACCAGACTAGAATACTGATTGTGAAAAGTGTAAACACTCAGGTATAAGAGTTATACACCAAGTTATAACAACGTAAAAGTCTAACGGTCAGCAGCTGTGGTAAACCCACACCACACACTGACCCTCAGTCCTACCCACCTGGTGCAGAGGACGTCTTCATGCAGGGATCCCTGGCAGCGCTGGCACTGGGTCCACAGGCGGGCAAACTTCTCCTCCAGGGCCTGCACCTGGCTGATCTCCTTCTGGTACAGCTCAGACACCCGCGACTGGCAGTGCCGACACACTGCCTCTCCTGTCAACACGTTCACAGGGAATCCACATGACATTCAAAATATACTTTAAAAACATACTGTGATTCACAAGCCTGATGAAATTCTCTTCCCTGAAAACGCACGTGAATATCACAGGGAATCCACATGACATTCAAAATATACTTTAAAAACATACTGTGATTCACAAGCCTGATGAAATTCTCTTCCCTGAAAACGCACGTGATTATCTACTGGTCCTTTTCTCCAAATGCTCTATCAGACAGTTACCCTGCGCGGATGTCAAACGTTACTGTATGTATTTAAAGTGATGAATCAGGACAGAAACCCACAGTATGTCTTTGTGCTCATAATCTATTCTACGTTTTGCTTTTTTATGATAACAGAACTGGATCTTTGAGAACAAAAGATTAAAAACAGGCAAAACAAAACCACCATCACCACAGCAGAACGACTCAGCTGCCTGACAGGAAGTCAGCCATGTTTCTGACAGTCCAGCCCACCTTCCTTGTCCAGAGGAGTCTTGCAGCCAATACAGGTGCTGCGCTTCTTGGTGAAGGCCGCCAAGCCCCCAACTTTGGAAGTCATCACAGTTTTGGTGCGTGTGTGTTCCCCCTCTGCACAGAGACAAATACGATGACCCAAGACTTGCAATATGAAGACACTACAACAAATGCCACTTCAGTTTCAGAACATTCACAGATTCACACACACACTCAGATCATTTAAAGCAAGCAGAAAAAGAACAGCACACCCAATCAAAATTCGCACAGAACTCCCATGTGACCATATGTACATGCACTGGAAATGTGCAGCAGGGTTGATTCCTTTAGTACTCATCCATGCCTGGCACATACCCTTTCCATTTCCCACAATCTTCAATGGCCTACTCCAGTAAGCACAGACATTTCATAGGCATGTTAAAAAATTCACATTTTCAATATATCAAGAAACTGATTGGGTCGGAGACCTGGTTACCCCTCAGAAATTCTATGTGTAGGTTTTGGGTCAAAAGTGTGTACAATTGTGTGTAAAATGTGCAAGCTTTTGCAGCACAAAGTAACTACCTAGAAAACAATACTGAATGCATTCAAGACATTGGAAACACTGAAAATTTATTATTATAAAAGACGTTTTTTCATGAAAGGCATAAATGTGGCTTCATTAACAATCAGTGATTGTCAAACTAATCCGAGTTTCTTGCCAGTGTCCTCTAACGGGCAAAAGCCTTTGCTCAGAAAATTTAGAAGAACATTAACTGATGTGGATTTCTTATAACAATTTTAAATAACTGTCTCTTCACCTTTTACTATAGTGATAGACATAACTGGAAACAAAATTCTTGATGTAATCTATTTCTTTCATATGCTAATATGGGCACTTTTTCACTGTCTGTTGATAAGCTAAGCAGTCTTTCTGAGGAGCATAATAATTAGGATGTGAATTGTATTTCAGATTTTGGTTATTTCAGCTCTTTTAAATTGTCAGCTGAGAGGCTGTGAACTGCATCTATTGAAGAACAGTCATCATTCTTCAGGATGAGAAGACTTCCAGGAGTTTCACTGGACAGTGTGCTCCTTTGGGGAATTTTGGAGTTTTTAATCCCTCTGCATGAGTAGTTTGATGTTCCAGTCTCTCATCAGAAGTGCCAGCAGAACTCGACTTCACAAAAAACTTTGAATGTTCATAGCCTACCGTTTTTTGGAATCACTGTTTCCCTTGTGACTTTTGCTATTGATGTGCCCCTGAGTGTCAAAACGACCACTGTTTACATGTGGTGCCGTGTGCGAACGTATTGCCCTTCTTTGACGCAGTAATGAACTTGAAAATTGTATGATACGCTGGTTTGTACTTCTGTTCATATTTATTCTTCTTTTTGACCACAGCTTCCACCAACGAATCTGAATTTTCGTTGTCTGTTTCAAGAGCGTGAGCTGAAGTTGAACGAGAAGCCATGTTGATATGCATTCATAGAGGAAGAGTGCGCATGCGCCATGGGAACTTTTGAAAGTTGGACCAAACTCTCGGACTTGGCTGGATTACGTGTTTAGCACATTTTCGTGAGCTCGGTGATCAAAATTTCGTACAATTCGGTTTTCAAACGTACAATTGTACAGCTGTATTGAATTTCGTGAGATTATACGCAAAAATCGTACAGTGCACAGGTCTGGGGTCAGGAAAAAAATAAAAGAGGCGTTTAACTGGTATAAACATACTTAATTCTGAGAATGCATGGCTGCTCAGACCACAGCAGGCACCTGGCAGTCTGATACCAACATGGCAACTGTCATAAAAATTTAGCACCTCCCCTGTTTCGCATCCTTAAAAACACGTTATTTGGTCAAAATGGTAGTTTTAAGTGGCGAATGTCTCTTGTCACAGCTAAGTATACTTTGGGGAACAATCAATAACAAAGGACAGACACGAGTTTAAAGCAAAATGGCTTTCCTAACTGACAGGTTTGAAAACAGATTGTAACCAGAACTTTAAAGCTTTAACGTCGGGAGGTCCAGAGGGGTCACACAGGCCCACTAAGCAGGGTCATCGGCAGCACCTCTGTGGGGATCAGGGTGGCAACATTCCCTGAAGCAGTGGATGTTTTTGTAATTTGTAAGCTCTTAACCAGCATCTCCTGGCACTTACGACACAATTGCAACAACAGAAATAAACTGCAGTAAAAGTAAACATTCAGAAATTAAATGAAAAGTATACAATCATTTTTCTATCTCATGTTTTAATTTTGTTTCTATTTCCTATTCCAATCAGTACCCCCCTCCCTAGCTTCTCCACCCCTTTTTTGTTTAAGACACCAGTCTTCCTGCCGTTGTCACTGTGATGGTAGTTGTCTACATGCACTTGTTTTCAGCTTCCACAATCCAGGTATTTTCAGCAAGAATAACAATATTTTGAATGAGCACGTTTAACATTCTGATATACCTGTGCACGAGAAGAGGGTTCAGCACCTATGTTGACCTGTAAGGTGTGAAATGTCATCACCTTGAACCCACCAGATGTTGTATATCTGATGTTTGGGATAGAAATCCGACACATCATCCTCTTAACCATCAAATGAGAAGATGCATTCTGATGCCCTTTTTCCTACACAGAGGGGGAGGAGGGGAGAACAACTCACTGAGCAGGATAGATTCAGCCTTCTTCTCGCCCAAGATGGGCTCAAAGATGCGCAGGAGAGGTTTGGACAGCTGGTTCTCCAGGTAGTACTGGGTGTCAATCGGCACATTGTTCTCCAGCACATAGATGGGGTCCTGCAACATACACCAACGTCAGCATAGCTAGTCGCAAAATGAGGCGACTGCAGGCAGAAACTGAAACAAATTTCAAAAGGTATTTGAAGTAACTCCGCCCATTAACAATGACAAACAAATTACAATACAAAACATGACACATTTTGACCTCTTAGGTCTTCTTCAGGCAAGATAAACAACACTAAGGGCAATGAAAACATCAGCTACACCTGATTTTAAAAGGTTAAACGCAATGTACAATTAGCTGGCATAATGCTCACCATAGACAGAGCTGACTGATGAGGATCGATTAATTTTTCCTGATGCAATGTCCTCAACACATCTCTCAAAATTTCACAATTGAACAAAGACAGCTCAGTTTGTATAACTGTACCTTCTGGAGTCAAATGACAACAAAAAGCATTCAGAGTGATACCACAACAATGGAACGTAATTTGTGGCCTACATGGCACTCTGGCATACAAGATGCATCCACTGTTTTTTTTCCAAAAGATAAAATCTGCAGACTCTGTTCTAACCTTCAATGAAGCCCTTGCAAACTAAATCAGCTCTGGAATTAAAAGTTGGCAATTCTGGTCAGTGTTACCCAGAATTCACCGATATCGAACATCAACACCATCTTTGACAAGTCTAGTGATATATGAAATGAAGCAAGCTCACTGTGTATTAAACATCATACATGTAGATAGCTGATGACACCAAAGACGACATGCCGTTATGTATTCTAATCTCAAAAGCTGTTTTGTTTTCTTCCTTTTTCTTTTCTTTACTCAGGTAACACCGAGTTCTTCATTTCTGCACTCGCCATCATGACTGATTCTGTTGAACCATGTGGAAATTTCTGATAACTCGTAAATATCAATCACTGGCAACGGACGCAGGCAGATATGCAAATCAGCTTGAACAAACATTCTTCCCTCCCGCCCCTCACCCAGGACAGTTACATTTCAACGGAATGATGATCAATCAACCAAACTGAACAAATTCTGCTGAAAACAGAGACAATGGCTGGTCTGCATCAGGTGCAAATACTCTGGCACTGTGCTCAACAGAGACAGCGCAAAAGCTGCTGCAGATTCTGAAGGTGAATGTCAAGAGGTATACTTGGTTGAAGATTTGCTCGCCATTGCTGACAATTTTATTCTAGATGAAATTTTGCTTGCCATTGCTGACAATCTTATTTTCGAGTAAAGTTTGCAAATACAGTAAGCCTGTTATGCGTGTGTGTAGGACTGATGTGCACACTATGACTGATACTTTGAGCTATGTGGACATGTCCACTGAAGGTCGACTCCAGACCATGCTGGCTTACACAGTCGGCTGCCAAACTAATTTTTCCCTCAAAAAAATGCTTCTCACATACGGCACCCAGTCAAATTCTCAGAGAGCAATATCGCCTTGAAGTCCATAAACTATGGTAATGAGAAACCGTTTGGAATTTTCTAAAGCTTTCTAGATCTTTTACAACAATCAACATTTAAATCACACAAAACTGTGTAGAAAAATGATCTCGCCAGACTCTTCAGCTTAACGAGCAGGTGTTTTCCAGCTTAACATTATCATTTAATTTATATCCTCACCAGCAGAACTTAAGTCACGGAGAGCATTTAATAGAATATGAGGATGACATGTATTGCTGTTCTTTATATGACCTTCCCATATAAGCAGCTACACCCAAACTATGGAAGAGCACTGCTGAGTGAATTAAAGGAAGTTGGTCATAACAACAGTATATGAAAGACAAAGAGTTGCATTCCTTCAGTTTTCATTTCCGTAGATCTTGTCTTAAACATATTTCATAAGAGAAAAATCAATGTATCTCTCTGGACTGGTATATGACACAAACCATAATAAAAAAAAAGAAAAAAAAAGCACTGGTGCTGACCTCTGACTTGAGATAGGCAGCCGTCCCCCTGGCTGCTGAAATGATCACGTAAGGCACACGGTCTCCCAGCTGAGGTGCACTCCCAGCATCCCTCTTTCTCATTCTGCCATTGCACATCCACCATCATGTTCTCTCTCTCTCACTACATGTCATAATATTAAATGTCAAACAACTCTTTCTCTCTCTAAATGTCACAACACTTAATGACCAACAAAAATAACACTAAATATAACTCTTTCTCTCACCACAGGTCACAACACTTAATGACCAACAAAACTAACACTAAACACAACTCTTTCTCTCACAACAATTAACGACCAACAAAAATAACACTAAATACAACTCTTCTCTCACAACAATTAATGACCAACAAAAATAACACTAAATATAACTCTCTCTCTCTCACTACATATCACAACACTTAATGACAAACAAACATAAGTTTGCAGCCAAAACAGGAAATGCAATCTTTTTTTCCTTCATGATTCAGTCATGATAATAACATTTACCTAGGTGAATGAAAAAACAAACAAACAAACAAACAAAAAACAGAACCATATACCAAATTGTGCAACTGCCACAATTATCAATTCAAATTAATTCATCTAGGAAAAATAAACTGGAGTGTCTTTCAGATCACCTGAATTATGACTATTAATAAAGAAAGGTTGGAAAAATAGTGACAAAGCTGATACCACAAGCTGACAGGCTTCTTGGCAAAAAGCCATAAGTTCTTATCTGAATCAAACCCTTATCTCAAAAGCACTGAAAGGGAGAGAAAGAAATGGAAACAGAAAACAACCAGAGACAGCCTCAGAGAAAAAACAAAACAAAAACAAAAAACAAGTGAACGAGACAAAAGAGCAGAATGTGACTTGCACTGTGCTCAGAATACACCAAAGACTGGTATGCAGAAATGCTGGCACAGGCACAGGAGAAATGAAAATCGTTCTGAATGTGTGCTTGAGGTCCCATTCAGTGAGAAACCTACAGCTCCAATTCAACATCACTTCCTGAGAGCAGTACATGTTATTGTGATAGTGTGCTTTCTGTGAAAACCTTATAAATGTTGATTTACAAAATGGAAAAACAACCAACATCCTGTTGACACCATTTCGAAAAAAATGCATTTACCTTTGAAGCTGTCAAACAGATAATTTGATTACAGGAGCATACATGGATAGACAGATCTTTGTAACATTCATGGAGACATATCAATGATATTTCGTATCACATAATCTCTGTCAGCTGAAGTTTTTTTTTTTTTTTTTTTTTACCAAAAGGACTTTGTCAGCCTTCATCCCTAGGAAATAAACAATTACCAATCTTTTTCAGTAAAAATCCTTAAAGCACCTGCTTTTTAATAAATGTTTTTCATTTTACCTGTGAGCCAGTTCCACATGGGCCTGCTTGCCAGCGTACTCATCGTCAGTCTTGGTCAGCTCTTTGGTGATGACCAGCTGGGAGATGTCGATGCGGTTACACAACAGGTCAGAAATGGTCTGTTTGGCATGCTCCACTGCCCCGTTGGGGTTTCTGATGCACAGCAAAAGTCACTTCAATGTGAGTCATCATTTAGGCAACAATCGCCGGATCTGGCCTGTCCTAATATGCAAGAGATGTGCAATGAAATATTTGCTGAATGCCCTTTACAGCTCACTGTTCTTGCCAGCCTGAACACACACCACAGCTTGGGGAAACAAGATCAGTCATTCTGTTTGAGGAGGGGTCAGGTGCATGCTGTTCCCCCTTCCTGAAAACACAGAAGTTGTCACGCCTCTGAAGTATTCATTGTTATAAAAACAAGGCAACTGACGTGTGCAGAGTCCTGCGCTTCAGTAGACCTGATCCTCCATCATACCTTTGATTTCCTTCCCTTTCTCAGTCAGCTCACGACCATGTCGTTCTCCGTGAGGGTAATGGTAATTCTCAGGAGAATGTAGCCACTAACAAGATATTGATGCGAGTCCACACTTTCCTTCAACAAGCTGCAGCTGAAAGTATACACACTCACTTCTCCTCGAGGGAGAATAAAAGATCAAACAATTCACTTTGAATCACAAGTCTAGTGGAATTTATATTTTAACTGACATTTTATCAGAAATGCAGCAACACATACAATCTACTGCCCTAATGAAATGCTCTGGATGCTCTGGCATTTGCTAAAGTTACAAAGTATAGACGAGAGGATTCCTCATGAGTTTTAGGTTGAAAATGAATGAAAACAGAGGCACTTTCCTCCAAAACCAAAATCCCAATAAATACTTTGTAGTGCATCAACCAGACTTCCATCCTCCCTTCTTTCCCTCTCAAAGGTGACAATCCACTTGTCGACCTGTGCACCTGAAGGTAACATTAATGATGTGCAAAGTGACGAGGATGATGATGACAGCAGCTGACCTGTCAACCAGAAGCAGCTGCAGACAGGTGTTGATGAGCTGGGCAACCAGGGGGCAGTTGTCGCGCCTCACGGTCTCGATCCCTTTGCAGTCCATCTTGTCGTGTTTTACAGGGTTGGTCCAGAAGAGGCCCGCATAGCGCTTCTTGTTGATCAGCAAGTAGGGAAAATACACCTGGTGACATCAATCCATTGTTAACTGTGAAACCAACACACACAGGTAACTATGACGCAGTGATCTTTATTAGTTTCTCTCTGTCAATATACATCTCTGTTCAATCAAGATATGACAGAGAGAGTGAGTGGGAGAGAGAGAGAGTGAGACAGACAGCCAGAAAGACAGACAGAGACCAAGAGACGGCAGACAGAGAAAAAAAACAACAGAAACTTATATTACTGCAACTGTGCAAGAGTAAAGTTAGGGGGACAGGCACATGGAGATGACGGGCTGGGGCTGGGATAAAGAATGGAGAGACATAGATACTTCATGGCATAAGTTTTCTGAATCATGCCAAACTGTATTCCTCAACCAGTTTACTAACTGAACAATCAGTGACAGCTCAGCCAATAACAAATAATGAACTCAAAAAGAATATGGTCAGTCTGAACATGACATACAGCTCATCAGTACAAGATGTGGAGTTGCCCTCACTGCAGAAAATCATTCCACCCAGGATGAACAAGGATTTACTTCATTTATTTGAATTTATAGCGAAGGGGGAAGGGGAGGGTGGGGGGGGGGGGGGAGTAGGGAGGGGGAGAAATCCCCAATCTTGAAACTGAACGGTGGTCTTTCCAGCAGTTCTAAAACTGAAGTGAGGCCATCCAAGCGATCCTCGAACTGAAAATATGGCAAACAGTATTCAACCAAGAACAACACAGATCAATCTGTAATATCACTGACCTGACTGCTCTCCATTTAGAACTGATACAAGCTATGGCGAAGGCCCCCTAAAGCGCCATTTACACTGTACAGGCACATTTGACAAGAGTTGACCATTGAAGCAGATGAAGTCAGAACAGTGACCAGAATAAGAACACTTGTTTGCTTTTCCTAAAACTGTTATTTAATTTTTGATCTAACATTGAGTGGTTTTTGAATATGAGAGGGCAAAGCATGAATGTACCAGTAATATGCAATTCAACTTGTCCGATACATTAACTGGTGGAGCTGACGAAGGGAAAAAAAGAGAGATTTTAATGGACCACTCTGGCACCTTGCTGCAGTCATGAGAGATAATCCAGACTGACTGGCATTTCTTGACTGGGATTTCAATTCTCAAGAGCACACAATTGTTTAAAAATCAACTTGTTTGCAAATGTGACATTTGCCCATCTCCCTTGCCCTCTTACTTTAAATCATATTTCTTTTCTCTTCTTAAAATAACATTTCATCTAAGAAAATAAAAATCAGGAAGCATGATGGCTGTCTTAAGAAAGGATGCTTGCATAAACTGCTTTGTATTATATATACCTTTGCCAATTTATTTTTTCTGTCCAAGGATTAGATCTAGAACTCTTGATCCTACAAAAACATGAATTTTGAATAAGGCAGGAATTAGAAACTATGCCAGCCCTGAAACATTTCAAACAGTGAGTCACATTTAAGTATACTAATCAAACTGACCTTTTCCATTCCCTGAAGTTGAAGTATGGCTGCCTTAATGGCGGGGTAAAAAACGGTCATACACACAAAACTCCACTCCCTTTGTTGGACAGATGGGATTAATCCTTGCCTTTCTATACAGGGGGTGTCCGCAGGAGTATCAGCCTGCAGATGCAGAAGAAGAAAAGAAGAAGAAACTGACCTTTTCAAATTCCAGTTTGATGGGGTTGACAAATTTGGCGGAAATGAGTTCTGCAGCTTCTTGTCCTAGCTTCATGGAGTCTTCCACCGAGGTTGTGCCGAACTTGCACATCACCGAGTCTGTGTCTCCATAGATCACCTGCACACATGTCAAAGTTCAGCAGCAAGGAGGAGGGCGGCATGGGGAGAAGAGAGGAGGAGGCTGAACAGAGGCTCACGCAGTCAAGGATTTAGCTATTTTCCGATCACAGTCATGCAAGGAGTCTGGTCCTTCAAGCTGTCTGTCCAGACCGCTACGCAAGTCTGTCTCTGGATCATCGATCATCCACTGCCATCTGTAGTCTGCGATGAGACAAGCCTGACCCAGGCAAGCTTACAATGTCTGAAAACTGCTGACAGAGTACAGCACAATGTCTTCTCATACTACCTGTAAATGTTTCAACTGTCTCATAGCAGTGTCTACCAGCACAAAAGTCAGGATTATACTGCTCCTCTAATTTTGTTCGTATCAGACACAATGTGTCTCCACGTGTCACCGTAGTTCCATGCTGCAATCTGTCACCACAGTTCAAACTCACATTAGGCTACAAATGTATTTCCATGCTGCATGTTGCAATCTGTCACCACACTTCACATTAGGCTACAAATGTATCCCAATGCCCACAGAACATTAAAAAAAAAAAATCAGATTACACCACAAACTTGAACATACTCAAGTTACAGAGCACACTACCCCAAGTCCCTATCATCTGCCTGTAACTCATCTATACACATCAAACGTACGCCTTTGTGCCTGCTGAGAATAAATACACATCACACTACACACGTCTAAGTTTCTGCAGATTACCTTTAAATATCAAGCACCATATCAAATGGTCCTAGTCCTGTGAATGACCAACTTATGTTGCATATCCACGATACATGTTCTTGCAACACATATATTATCATCATCAGAACCCAACAATCATTATCTCTGTCAACAAGATGGATCTCATCAAACATATACACTGCAAGCCTATTTGAATCACGCAATCACAAATCAAATTTGCACCCTGAGCAATCAAAAAAAAAAAAAAAAAAAAAAAAAAAAAAAAAAAAAAAAAAAAATCGTTTTGTACAGTTATGGCAATTATAAAATCTTAATTTCATCTCATGTACTTCCGTTTTCACAACAGGAGAAATCTCCTTGAACTGGCAGGCAGAAGATGACTGAGGCGCATAAGTTTACTTGCCACTGGCAAGTAAAGAAAAGTGAAGGTTTCTTGCCATACAGAACACACAAAAGCCTTCATCTCTGTTTTTACCTGTGTCTAATGACACAAACTTAAGACCTTGGTTAGCTACTATAGGCGACTGACCCCTCTCTCAACCCTTCCTTTTCACGTACACTTCAGTTCCCACAGTGTCTGTTTTGATCTCATTTTGTGATGCCAAACTCTATGCACAACATGTGGTTGAAGACTTGTTACATTGCCTGTTTACTGCGTGATTATTTGATATTGACACTTTATTCCATGTTACCTCTCTTTCACTTCTCCCTCTCCCATCCACCCCTCACCTTTCTGTGCTCCTCTCCCCCCTTCACATTCAAAATACGCCCACAACTACACACATCCAGGTCACTTCTTACCCTTTTCCCTTCCATCCACTTTCCTCTTATTCTCTCTGTTGATCTCCCTCCCCTTTTTGACTCGGTTCTTGAACTGTGCTCATACCGGCAGTATGGGAGTATTGTGTTATGCATTTTTGTCTGCTGTTTCTTACGTCTGAAGTTACAACTGTTGAAAATTTACTCGTCTGTCTTGTATATAAAATATCTGCATTACTTTATACTTTGTTCCGATGCTTATTTGCTTGTTTTTCAGGAAGTCCGTTTCATCTTCTACAAAACTGGGTCAGACAACTGAATCTGAATCAGAAGTCTACGTAAGAATGGTATGAAAGCTGGGATGTCAGACAACGTTTGGGCAGACGAAGAGGCACTGTCACAGACCTCACAGTGATTAGCCAGGGTGTAGCTATCCACTTTCAGCAATTACACAGACAATATATACTGCACACAGACAACATGCACTCTCATCTTACGTTGCTTTGGAGCGAGCTCAGCAGTCACAATGCACTTGTTCATTCAAATCTTTTCATTTTATTGTGACCAATAGTGACCACACACGGTCGTTTCATGCCAAGCGATGATGATCATTCAACTATGTCTTGCATGGTGGACCAAAGTAACTGCAGAACTGTGAATGTTAAAAGGTATTACTTGTTAATATCTACTGAAAAGATATGATGCACCGTCAAACACTTCTAATAAATACACTCCCAAATCACATAACTTCTCTTTAAAGACTTGTTTTGGTGGAGCATTTTCCTGTCCGTTTATACCAGATCTACATCTCGATGAGGATTCCCCTGTTTCTACGACCCAACTATAAAAAATCTGAGGTCTTTGTTGAGAGGCGCTACCCTGAACTTATTTACCTTGGCGTTGTGTTCATATCCATTAGCAATGGTGTAGTGTTCCTCCACGTACTGCTTTGTCTGTTCAATCATTGTGCGCCCAAAGGCCGTCACGCTCTGGGAGATCTCCAGGCAGGGCAGTTTGCCCACCTGTGCCCCTGTGAAGCCATACACGGAATTGGCGCTGATCTTCAGGGCCAGCTGACGCCCATCCAGCACCTTCTTCTTAAATGGATCCGTTTCCTTCTTCAGGTCGGCTTTAGCCCTGCAAACAGTAAATACATAATCATCTGATAAGTTCACTCTTAAATTCAATTGTGGCAGTGGTCTCCGTGATATAGACTTAGCTATCAACTTCCTGGGAGTTAAAATTACGGAACCTGGGGATGACGGGGGTGGGGTGTCATAAAGAGGCAGTTTGACCTTTGAAAGCATTTTTGTACACCCTACTGATCCAGGTGAAGGATGTAGCGTTTAAAAGGAAAATACTTTTGCTACTTCTTGTAACTGCCAACGTTTACATAAAATCTGTGGGCTTTATTCTACAATACTTTTTAGCTCTTTTCAAAAATGATCCTGCTAATACCATATTTCCCCCCCCCACCTGATTCAGGATTCATTTCAAGAGGAATGCAAACAAGCTGTATATCTCGAATGAAAGATTACAGAACAGAGAACACAATTCAGGAATTTAATCCTATACTTACAAAACCTATGACTTCAATATTTTCCGTACATATCTTCAGGATCACAGGCAGAATGAAAACAGGGGCATTCAAGACATTGCATGAACAGGACCCACAAGGCCAGTGAGGTATCAGTCTCAGTGCTGGGTTCTGATCCAACTGAACAGTGTGCTTCTGGACTACCTTGAATTTGGAAAGCCAAGAGGGAGAGGGGAAGGATCTGGGGCTCTTGTGCATATCAAATGACCTCTCAAATCAACAGTCCTGAGCATCCACGGAGAGGTGAAAAGCATTTTGCTGATAAGGGGAGGTAATTTAACATCTGGTGGCTGAAGCTACCTGCAGGTCCAAGTCCACCACTCATGGTAACCTTACATCCTGACCTGCACCTCACTACAGGCCTGTGGAGGATTGAAGGGACCAGTGCCTGAGCAGGGGAGCTCTGAAATGGCACTGACAGGGCTGTGCTCAACACAGACATTCTCCCCTAGGGGAGAACACCACAGGGGGGTGTGGATCTCACCTCCTGCCAAAGAATGGCTGAGAGGAAGTGGTTAAACTTGGGAGACCTCAGGAGACATGGCGACAAACATTTGCAGCTTGACTTTAGAGTCCCATATCGATGTTTCTTGATCTCCCGTCCACTGTTACCCGAGCAGAGTAAACATGACTCTGACTGCCCTCCGACCTATGCCTGTCAGAATGGGGGCTGGACATTTCACGACTCACCAATCACCCTAATGAGAGCTCCCCCTAATTCTCTTTGGGTGAAAGACCTGGAGATCAAAAGGCAGGAGTAGAATAAAAAATGGACTTCACTTCAGTCTCTCAAATTTTTTATAGTGCCGTAACGTCTTCCATACTCTCTCCGCAGCAATTCTCCCCCACGACTTATTCCAGCCATCGCATGAGTTGTCCTGTTGCAACCTTGCACAAGCTGTCCACTAGGCCTGGGGTTCACTGTGATATGGTCACTTATGACGATTGGTGGAGGCAAAAAAATGTACTGACCATTAGCACAAAGGAAGATAACGGGGTGATAAAAGGCGGATCAAACCATTTTCTGCAATGGTTGCAGTTCTAGTTGCAAAGTAAGGCGACTGCAGGCGGAAATCTAAACAAATTTGAAAAGTTACTGATAAAGCACCGCCAAACGACGTAGACAAACGAATCACAAGACAAAACACAACGCGTTTCGACCTCTCAGGTCTTCTTCAGGCAAGATACATGACATTCAGGACAACGAAAATGAACGAGCAATCACGTATCTTCATTGAATTCAGCGCAAGATAGGCGTTGACTCAACACTGATTGGTCAAGGCAGACATGTCATGCCAGACAATTCTGAACTGCATAGCAAGGTAATTTTGGCTAAAAGAACTATGGTCATAGCTTACATCTGTTTAATATACTGAATGAAGCCAAACTATTGTGCAATCCAGTGTGTGGATCACTTGCAGCCAAGGTAATTCCCGGCGTAACAATCTCCATCTTCCTGAAGCACTGAATTTGAAGAAGAGAGTATGCACTTCCTATCTAGTGAGGGGATTAACAAACACACAAAAGACCACATTGACATGACCCCATCAACTGATGAGCAATTTGTTTTTGCCTGTGAGAGCACACACCCCCACACTGTTCATTTGGGAAGGCCAACCAACCAGACTATGGCGAAACCTCACGATGCTCACTTCTTTCTGGCACCCAGGAGATGTTCCAGAATCTCTGGCAAAAGGCCTTTCCTCACTGATGCCTTGCAGAAATAGTTTCCAGAGGGCGTTTTAATGTACTGGTCAGCTGTCAGTCTGCACACAAAACCAAAAATCTGAGAAAAAAACAACAATCATATTAAGAACATAAAAGAATGTGTGTACAGCAACCAGGCAGCAGTAAAACTTTTATTATTTATGGATGATCTGAATCTTAGCAACAACAGAATAAAGATTACAGTAGATGCTAAACAGACACTTAGATCAAAATCATATGTATGACGATCTGTCAAGTGCTTTCGCTGTCTTAGATGTAAGCATGTTCAATGTCTATCCATGTGATCATGAAGAGAGAGAGAGAGAGAGAGAGAGAGAGAGAGAGAGAGAGAGAGAGAGAGAGAGAGAGAGAGAGAGAGAGAGAAAGAGAGCCATCAACATTAATTTTCTTTTAATACCGTTAATTACTTATGAAACCAAACTGGTGCCATAATCCTATATGGTTTGGACACAAACTTGCCCTTTATGAGCCTTGCATGTCTTATGGAGTTTTAAAGTACTTGAAGAACCCCAGTCAGTTATGAAGGGGAAAGGCTAGCAATTTTTCATGTATCCTCAAGATCAACAGTGAATGGATGGACAGAATTGGAGCAATGAAAGACTGAAGAGTGCCGTATAAGTGTGCAGATGTAGAGATAATGGATGGGCACTGCCACTCAATGAAGGTTTCTGACAGCAGCAGTGAGACCAGGAAAGTCATTTTCTTGATGACATCAAAGAGGAAGCCACCAGAAAGGGTTTTAAGAGGCCTGTAGAATGCAACAGTCTGATTTGACCACAGGGGATACTAAAGATTTTATGAGTTTCCTTCAGCATATGTAACAGAAAACAATTAAGACATACGCAGTAACATGTGGCAGAAGCCTTTTACACGTTTGAGCAACAGGGACCTGAAAGATAAAAAGAAAGCCATGGAGGCTGGTAATGAGTTAAAAGCCAAAGATGAAATGACCAGATGAACTGGCATGAACGGCCAGATTAACTGTACAGGGAAAGCAGGACATGAATTGCGTGACATTATCATAAACTTTCTGCACGCATGAAGGAAAGAATCAGTCCATGATTTTAAGCAGGTAATAAAGGATCTGGACATCTTAAACAAAAATCCAAAGTAAACCTGAACTGAATCTTCCACAATACAGCAAGATGACAGCGCACTTTCACAATCAAGAGAGAAACTAAAACAGACTTGTACCAACCATTTTAGTGATCATGACTCAATCCACTGTTAGAAGGGAGGGTCAAAAGTGGGCAACATTAACTCCTTTCACATCTTTAAAGCATCAACTTTCTGTAGGTGTGCCTATGTGAAGCTTACCAGAGAGAAGAGAGAGAGAGAGAGAGAGAGAGAGAGAGAGAGAGAGAGAGAGAGAGAGATGGGGCGGAGAGAAAGAGAGAAAGAGAGAGACAGATGGACGGAAAGAGCAGAATACAGTGAAGTGTTCAGTGGAGAGAGGACCCTGACCCCTCTTTCTGGACAGTCTGAGGGCTAAGGAGCGATGTGTAGCACAGGTTGTGGGCCATCATGATGGAAGGGTACAGTGAGGCAAAATCCAGGGTGGCAATTGGCACGTCGTAGTATCTGCACAGGCAAACATCCACTTGAGAATAAAGGAAAGAATGCAAAAGAAAAGGCAAGGAGGGACACCACTGATAGCAGGAGAAACACACACACACAACAGACATGCGCGTGCACATGCACACACTGCGCATGCGCGCATACACACACAAGATAGAGAAGAAACTGTTCACACAAAAAAATGCAGCGTTGTGTGAAGGAGAAGAGAAAGAGAGGATGGGGAAGGAAAAAAAGGAAGAGAGATGCGGTCAGGAAGGGGAAGTGGGGGAGAGAGAGAGAGAGAGAGAGAGAGAGAGAGAGAGAGAGAGAGAGAGAGAGAGAGAGAGAGAGAGAGAGAGAGAGGGAGGGAGGATATAAAGACAGGCAAAAACGACACCAGGTCCATCTGTGCAGCCTACCCTTTGACTGGTTCAATGACAGTGGCTCCCTCATACTCATCCCCAGTCTCCACCTTATGGGCAGGAAGCACCAGGTCCTGCTCCTTGGCCTGAAACCAGACACCTGTTACCTTGCACTTTCCTTGGGGAGGGCACACAACGCTGGCTACTCCCCAGAAACTTTACACCACCTGTTGGGGAAGAGGCAGAAAACACTAAGCCCAGACCTTGGGATCTATTGAACTTCAAGCTGAATACTAGCGTTTCACTGGTTTTTGGTTAGGAAGATAACTCATGACATAGGAACTGACACTACATCTCATGCTTTCTTTCATCACTGGGTATTGTGCTAACATGCTGTTGTCCGATGACATGAAAGGGATCTCTTGCAAATATGGTTATATCCAAGCAACCACATTCTTTATATCATGGAACCATTATAATGCAAATGAATTCTGTTACAAAAAAAACAAACAAAAACAAATAAACCCAAAACTAACCAACTAAACAACAACGACAAAAAAAAACCCATATGCATGAATACACACACACACACACAAGAGAACGTACTACAGAACTATGAACCTACTTACAATGTTTCATATCAATACAAGACAGGTTTTTTTCAAGTACTTACATTAGAAATCACTCACAGGAAAAAACATCCATGTATAACTGATCCTCTCTGTAATGACTATGAAAATGTCACTTGTCTTTGGAGCTGAGGGTCATGTGTTCAAACCACATGTGGGGTGAGATTTTTTCACCTTGAAAATCCTCTCTGTTCATCTAGCTGTAAATGGGTACCCAATTCAGTTCAGGCAAGCTTAAAGCAGCAGAAGGAGACAGATGGGTGCTGCCTTCCATCACGCCATGTGCTAGACATGATGATCCTCGGACAGTTCACTACCTACATGTCAACAGGTTATGGGAACTTCAACCTTTTTTAACCTTAACACACACACAAACACATCGTTCTCTACCTCTCTACCTTTCTTTCTTCCCCTTGGCATGAGTCACAATCAAATACTGCTACAACATACTGTCGAAAAGTCCAAACAAAGCTCTTCATTTCCATGAGATTACGGCAAGCCATTGACAAGCACATTTACTAAACACCACTGTCAGTCATCCGCTTTCAATTTGGGGAGAAAGGTCAGTGAATTATCACGGACTTTTAATTAACCAGGCGGTTGAGTTTTGCAAACATACCAAAGGTTCCAGTGCCTTAAGATCCACCTCACAACAGAACAGGTGGCAATGAAAAATGACAGCAAGCAATGTCCGCTTCAGAGATCAATCTTACGACAGCAAGCAATGTCCGCTTCAGAGATCAATCTTACGACAGCAAGCAATGTCCGCTTCAGAGATCAATCTTAGGACAGCAAGCAATGTCCGCTTCAGAGATCAATCTTACGACAGCAAGCAATGTCCGCTTCAGAGATCAATCTTACGACAGCAAGCAATGTCCGCTTCAGAGATCAATCTTAGGACAGCAAGCAATGTCCGCTTCAGAGATCAATCTTAGGACAGCAAGCAATGTCCGCTTCAGAGATCAATCTTATGACAACAAGCAATGTCCGCTTCAGAGATCAATCTTAGGACAACAAGCAATGTCCGCTTCAGAGATCAATCTTATGACAGCAAGCAATGTCCGCTTCAGAGATCAATCTTAGGACAGCAAGCAATGTCCGCTTCAGAGATCAATCTTATGACAGCAAGCAATGTCCGCTTCAGAGATCAATCTTACGACAGCAAGCAATGTCCGCTTCAGAGATCAATCTTAGGACAGCAAGCAATGTCCGCTTCAGAGATCAATCTTAGGACAGCAAGCAATGTCCGCTTCAGAGATCAATCTTATGACAGCAAGCAATGTCCGCTTCAGAGATCAATCTTAGGACAGCAAGCAATGTCCGCTTCAGAGATCAATCTTACGACAGCAAGCAATGTCCGCTTCAGAGATCAATCTTAGGACAGCAAGCAATGTCCGCTTCAGAGATCAATCTTATGACAACAAGCAATGTCCGCTTCAGAGATCAATCTTAGGACAGCAAGCAATGTCCGCTTCAGAGATCAATCTTATGACAGCAAGCAATGTCCGGTTCAGAGATCAATCTTATGACAGCAAGCAATGTCCGGTTCAGAGATCAATCTTAGGATCTTTCATCCAGTTTTAAGTGAAAAAATAACCACAGCAGGCAGTTGTACAGGTTTCATCTGCACAACAAACAGTAAGCACTACATCACATGCTGGTTTCAGAACACAGGCTAACTGGTCTTGTTCAAGGAATTAAACAACCCCATAAAGTGCGTTGCTGACCTTTCTCAACAGCTGTGACATGACCTTGATCTGCTGACCCCTGGACAGCAGGCAGGAGAGGGGCACACCGGTGACGCGCGCCATCTCCATGTAGTTGATGATGCTCATCAGCTTCTCCAGCAGCCGCAGCGGCAAGATGGCGTCTTTCAGACAGTATACAGCAAGACGGCGCCGTGTTTGGTCGTTTCCATTCTGCCCACAATGGCAAATACACAATCCGAAACCCTCATATATGGCGTGTAACAGTAAATATTTCAACACTTACTCACATCTGCAAACCCCATGCAAAGCTCAAGATCAACATTTTCACTACCTGAGAGTAGCAAAATTGCACCTGTAGCAACCTGCCAAGTGAATGGCAGACAAGATGAACAAGGATGTGCATTGCATGCACACCTGTATGTGTATGCATATATATACATTGTATATGTGTGTGTCTTTGTGTACATGTGTGTTGATCTAGGTTCTAGACACATACAGAAGGAAACAGAAATAAAACTTGGTAACCAACCAGAAATGGAGAAACAGTGTAGTAGCGGACAGACAGCTGTCACACAAAGCAAAACCTTAACTCCTGTGTGATCCGGGTAAAAATGAGAAGGTTGTAATACATCCCTGGGATAGTAAAGCAGACATGAGAGCAGGAAGGATTGGGGAGGAAGACATGGGGTTGAAATCAGAGGTCTGGAAGAGGAATTGAGAGTGGAGTCGGGATGGGACAGGGAGGTGTGTGTGTGTGTGTGTGTGTGTGTGTGTGTGTGTGTGTGTATGTGTATGTGTGTGTGTGTGTGTGTGTGTATGTATGTGTGTGTGTAGGAAGGGGCCGAGAATGAGAGAAAGGAAGCCTGGGTAAGAATGGAAATGATCAGTCTCCATCTCAAAGCTGCACGTGTCTATTGTGCAACAGTCATTGAGTACATCTGCTCTGGCCAAGGAAGACACACTTGTCACCGTTATGCCAAAGGTCATTGTGTCAGTGTCAATTTACCATCTTCTACTGCTGTGCAGTGTGTCTTTGTACGTATACCTACAACTCTCTCTCTCTCTGCATGTATGTGCATGAGTGAGAGAAACAGAGTCTGTGTGAAAATTAAGTTTATGGAAAGAACTGGAGTCAGTCACATGATTGGTGAATCTATTGATGCAATTTCTAACCAAATACTAGACCTGTCTGATGCCACATCTAAAAGTAGTATTCTTCCCAACCATGCTTTCCCTCTCTATCCAAAAAGTCTATGACAATGTCCGCCTGTCAGGACTGACCCATCCCCCATTCACACTTTTATCCTATGAGCTATAATGCACACTAGGAAGGTGCAAAATGGCAAGAGGAGGGGGGTGGGGGTGGGGGGAAGAAGAACGAGAATTCACAACAGAATTTTTGTAACTAAAGTGTAGCATGTTTAACTGTGAATGCAGCAGAAAAGTATTGTGATGCTCAGTATAGCATGCGTGTTCAAAATGTGGCAGTTAGCAGGTCTGGTTATTGTAGCGGTGATCCAAGCATGCCAGTCCACCTGCAAGATGTATGCCAAACACTGCCAACAGTGATTATCCAATTCTTTCCAGTCTTCCCTATGCACAGTTGCATATATACATGCGTTCATATCATTACAGCCACAACACTGGCAATATACAGAGAGCAATCACACCACTGGGTTGTAAGAAGGCAAACCATCAAGGTAGACACTGAACTGCTGCAGCCAGTAGCTGATGCCAAGTGGCGTCTATTCTGATCCAACTCGCAGGCATGTCTACCCCAAAATTTGCTTTCAGGACAATACAAACAGAAATCAGGGACAAATCTGTAAAATCAGGGACAGAACAGTGTCAAGATAGATGAAACTCCTTTCCTCCTTTGTTGTAGACAAGGCCACTTTTCTGAGAATTCTTTTTTGAAGACACAACCTCGCTTCACGGTCGTTTTCTTCTTCTTTTCACTCCTTTCTGACCCATCCGAAGAGTCAGAATCCGACTCTGTGTCGACACCATGTCTCCTCTTCGATGCCATGTTCTGACTTGAAAGTGAAAGATAGGTGGTTTTTTTTTCGTGCGCATGCGTATTACGTCTACTCACTCTAGCAGACGATATTCTTGGCTCAGTTCTGTGCAGCACGATAAGAACGGCTTTTTTAACTCCCGATTTTTTCCCTGGGACACCCGATTTTTTTTCCAGGACGCGTGTTGCAAATCCGGGATTTCCGGGACAGTGGCTTCTAAAATCAACTTTCCGGGACAAATCCCAGATGGTCAGGGACGGTAGGCATGCCTGAACTCGACACAGGACACTACTACTAAGTCCTCTACTGACATGAAGGCAGCATTCTCCAGTCGAAGGCACCATGTCCCACCCATTAAGCATGCAAACAATGAACACTCTGACACAGACCCACAATTAGTACAGAAATGGAATGGAAATTACAAAAAAAGAAAAAAAAGATGAAGTCACCACAAGAGCAGGGCCTGAAAAAGCCACAAAACGTATTTCAAGATGATCGATGAAGGTGAAGAGGATGATGCCACAGAGCTCCACTCTGGCCCACCACAACATGACTAAGCTGAACTCCACACGCCACTTTATGTTACAGGCTGCTGTCAACTAGACCATAGAAATGCAGACGCCTTGTGCTGGTCAGGTAATGTGTGCAGTGCTCTTTGAGACACATCCATTAAGTGGCTGAAACTGAATTACGATAACCAGGTCTTCCTATTTCATCCCAAAGCTCACTGAACTCTGGGCAGCAGCCACCAGGATGCAAGAAGTCCCACAAAAGCTAGCCTATGATGGGGCTCCAACCAACAACCTTACATCCAACAACACTAACCACTACAACATGTTGGATGGTGAACAGTTCACCTGTTAGTGTTTAACAGAAACACTACCCACCTGCAGATCAGAAACACTACCCACCTGCAGATCAGAAACACTACCCACCTGCAGACAGTTCACCTGTTAGTGTTTAACAGAAACACTACCCACCTGCAGATCAGAAACACTACCCACCTGCAGATCAGAAACACTACCCACCTGCAGATCGGTGATGATGGAGTGCTGCACGTCCTCCTTCTGCTCCTGGAGGAAGTGGAAGGACACAGCATTCAGCGTGTAAGAGCGGAGCTTGTAGTCACGGAGCAATACCTACACAGTACACAGAACAATTGTAAACATGTGTCCTGACAGTGCTGAAAACACTCAGTCTGTTTTTTTTCCATGTACATTCAAAACATGCTGTTTTTCCTTCTTTTCTGACACCTGAGACAATTGATTGAAGAAATTAAACAATCCATCCTGAATTTAAACTGCCATCTGCCAAGAGAAACAAATGTTCACACACTCTTTTATCCTGGACCCCCTAGTTCTAACATTTGAAGCAGTGATGTTACTAACTGATTGTGCAAGAATGACACAAACACAGTGGAACCTTCATTTAACGACTCATTTGCACAATGACTCCTCACAACAAACATTCTGGGACAAATCGTTAGTGTTGAGGGAAAATAAAACAAAACAAAATGGGTTAACTCAATAACTATCACTATTCAAACTGATAAAACCAAGTTTTGCTTGAAACTTACTTTTCAAAACTTCTTGGAACTTCCAGATTAAAAAATTTCTAGTGATTGCAAGCATTATAAAGATTTTGCACTCAAAATTAAGTGAATGATAAAAAAAGGCATGAACAATATTTTTTCAGATATATGTTTCTTTTTCTACCACAAATCATAAAGACAGATGAACATGAAACAATGTAACTCTTGCCCAAATGTCTACTATCTTTAAAGCAATAACATTTACAATCCTGAAGATATTCAAACAAAATCTCAATGATCCGGAGATGATTAAGAACATAATTCCATGTTTCCAGTTAGTTCTGGAATACTTGCATCTCTGTCTCACAAATATGTCAAATCTTACATCCAGGTGCATTCAAAGACCTCTGGCAACAGCCGTTCCTACCTGTAACAAATCAAACTGCACACGCCCCTCAGTGTTGATGACTTTGTTCTCTCTTTTGCCCATTTGCTTTGACTGAAACATGGCCTCCTTCACCTTGGACTGAATGTCGCGGATACGACCTAGGAACGGAAAGGAGGACACCTGCAACAGACAGAACATTTCATCAACGCAAATCTGATGTCCAACAAGAAAATTCTAGGAGTGGAAAATGAAACTAAAGCCATGGCATTGCAAACAACAATTCTGTGGAACAGACAACTTGCAAAAGGCTTAGTTTTGTTCTGGATGGTTCAGACTTCAGCAATGGGATGAAGAAGTGTTGGAGGCTGCAATGAAGCCCACATCAGAGAGACAGAGAGAGACAGAGAGAGAGAGAGAGAGGGGTGGGGGTGGGGGATAGAGAATGATTATTTTTATGACTGGGTGTAGATAAGCTATGAGAAAAAAAATCAACGCACACAAGATCAAATCATTTATATAATAATTAATCCATGCCAAGGAGAGGGACAGACAGACAGACAGACAGAGAGAGAGAGAGAGAGAGAGAGAGAGGAGAGAGAGAGAGCAAGAAAGAGAGGGAAATGGCAGCGAATAGATTTTGAACTGTAATTTTTCCGCCCCTTTATTAACCGAATCAATGTCATGTTTAAGATCACGTAGAAATTGGGGCACAGTACCCTTTGAAGCCAAAAAACATAGAGTGAAATATTATGAAAAGGCTAAGAGCATATATCACATTATTCTCCAGTGGTTTTATCATATACTGATTATCTGTTATGGAGGTATGTGACCTGAGCAAAACTTGATCAAGTCCATCACATTCACATAACTTGAATTATTTCTGCCACAGATATTGTTAGTGACTGTGTTACTAACGAACACAAACACTTGCATGATGCTAACCACTAGGCCTCAACTCCTTTGCACCTGTGTTTAGAACGATGACAGTACACTCCCTCTGGCAGCTTCCACCTCTTTTGACAGTGAAAGTATTCATGATCCTGGTGCAAGTGAAACTTTCTCATTGGTCCACACTTCCACCCAAAGTGAAAAACCTCCATCTTTGAACATGATGAACTTATCAAGACAGAAAATTTGCAAACTACTTAAAAATTGTTCACAACTCTGCTGAAAGAAGCTGCCCTCCCGCCCCCTGCCCTTAGGTACTGACTTATGTTACCTGATCCTAGATGCTGAATCACAGATACCATGCCACAGCCATATCATGTACAGTTAATGATCGTGTCAACAGCACCATACAGTGACAACAGTCCATGCCGACTACCTTGAGGTGAGCAGCTCTGTTGATGAGGTACGGCAGATCAAAGTTCTGAATGTTGTAGCCCGTGATGATGTCTGGGTCCACTTCACGTACAAAAGCTGACCATTTCTGTCCACAACACAAAACGACACAACACTGCCTTCAGCATAACGCTGTGTCCATATAGCATTGTACCTGAAATGGAAACTAACAATTGTCTGTTGGAATTGCATAAAAAAATCAATGCCATCCACAAGGGCAGAAAAAGGCATTCTAAATTGACACGGCTGGTCAAGTTGGTACTGATATTACTATGCATTTTCTGTTTTCACCACCTGAGTTACATATTTGTTTTAAACCAACTTTTCTCTTCCCCTGTGAGAAAAAAACATGAGACAGCCAGAAACGTTTTTTACTAACACATGCACACACTTAATCAAGATGATATGAACTTGATATCCAAGATGATTTCTAAACTCATCATGGTTATCAAATTACAAAGATCATTAACTTCTGTAACTGTTAGTCTTTATTTACATAAATAGATCAGGAAGAGTGGGGGGAGGGGTGGCTGCATGGGGTTCAGCCCACCTTCCGTTACCATATCACTGAAGAAGTACTGAGCCCTTGATCTTGGGGGCACCATTGGCACTGCTTTCACTTCAGGCTTGATGATGCTGACAACCACCAAATTGAGTGATCACAACAGTGAGTTAAAACCATCAGCAACCTCCAAGCAGGCATATGCATACTGAAGATCATGAACTTTAGACAAGCACATTTTTCTCCCCCTCTCTTCTTTTTGAAACAACTCTTGTTTTGCACAGCACTTCAGAAAACTGATCTAGTAGTGTAGTACATTTTTGCTAATCAAAAGTTAGCTAGTAATCAGAATCCTTTAAGAAAAAAAAAAAAAAAAAAAAAAAAAGGTGTTTGATGTGCGTATATGTTTACAAATGTGAAAAGGTCAGCCGTTCTCCACCCAGTTCACCTCCAACATTTGTTGTTCCCTGGGAAAGGACAGGACTTGGGAGCCGACCACAGGGGCACACGTGTTCAGCGTGAAGACGTTGCGTATGAAAGGGTCAGTATCCCCTTGCTTCATCACCATGTTGGCAATCTGGATCACAGGATCCTTGTCAGCTTCTGGGAACACACCTGCCACCAGACAACACCCTCTGACATCAATCATGCCATTCTTTTTATCTATGATTACCAAGAAACAGGCCGCAACTATTTTCTGCATTCTATGTTTTGCTTGTTTAAAGGCCTGCCAGCTCCAAAATGTATGTCCATCTCATTCACACTTTTTTCTTTCTGTTTTGTCAGTTTAACAATACTTTTCATACCCCTATCTAACTCGTTGTATCAAGCCCGTTTACCCTAAAACTGCTATTTGTCTACTTTTCAACTGAAATGAGCACATTTCCTACAAACTGTGTGTACACATCTTCCAAAGTTTGGTAAAAGCGGGGGTGGAGTGGATCTTCTTTTTATCTACAGGCATCACACGGCACAGGGAAGACAGCAGACGCAGATCTGATCTCTCAGTATCTACCGTAAACAGTTTCTCCCAATACAAATTTCTTTCGAACCAACTCATGAGCATACTCTGGCACAAATTCAGGCTCTCTCACCAGCTTTTTATTTTTTGAAAAATATTTCACAGCCTGTAGTCCAAGCTATTGTTCCAACGTCATCCAAAAGTGAGTTCGCGCACATGAGAGTTGTCGCTGTTTGAGCATGATGCACAATGGTTACACATTGCAAGAGCAAGAACTTTGTCATAAGATTTCTGACGTCCCCCCTCCACTCCCTAATTCGTTGTATTCATCATATTTTCACAAAGCGTGTACCAACTACGACAAAATCATATGGGTAAACAGGTGTGTTTTATGTACCTGCACATAAATTGTCCCTGAAAAAAGTATTGGAAAGGGAAAGAACAAGACAGAGATGATAAAATATGGACAGAAGGGATGAAGGCGAGATAAGAAGAGAGATACAGTTCATTTACCCTGTTCCATCAATTTCTGGCATCACAGGCTATTCTCTATAATCTGAGCCAACTGTCACTTACACCAGTAATAAGAACAGCATACCTGATTATCAGAACACAGTATTCTTCATACATGCAATGCATGCACGAAGATTCTGAACACTTTATTTCACAAAATTCAAACATTTTCTCTTGACCAACTGTTACTTTTCCACCCCTCACTAAATGGCATTATATACCCCCAAGATCCTTTTTTTTCATTCAGTCTTTGTATCCAAAAAAAAAAAAAAAAAAAAAAAAAAATCACAATGCCCTGAAATGGCTGTGTGGTTGGTCAGCTGGAAAATAAAACTGAAAGTCTTTTAATTACCGCCTTTCCACCATCACTCGCTCACAAAAATCTGTCCTCAATGGATCAGCGTACTTTCTATTTCCATAGTGTTTTTAAAAAAAAAAATCATTGAATGTCAACGTGCAGCGATTTGATCAGGTAGCTTTAGTTCTTGTTAGCACTATTGACACTGCCATCAAAATGAGGCAACTCTTTTCTATCACCTTCTACAGTGTAACTAACAATACGTGACAGCGTCGAAGACAGCACATTAAACATGACTGTGAACAATTTACTGGGCCAGCTGCCACCAAATCTGCCTACACATACATGACAAATCGATTCCAACTTTAGAGGCGATGATTCACGTTATCCTAAAACTTCACAGCGCAAGGGAGTTATCTAAATGACCAGTTGTAAACATCAGCAGCAAATAGGTATCACAAAGGCACATCAAATCTGATCCTCTACTAGATCTATATACAAAATCTAATGTGATTTGGACTTCCGTTTTTTTCTTTCCATTCTCTAAAACAGTGAACCAGTTTGTATGGTGCTCTACAAACGTAATCTCGTAGTAATGTCACATTTTGCTCACAGGTTTACATATCGATATCATTTCAAAACCCAAACAGAATTTCTTTTCACTTTGCCAGACCTGTCTACCCTGATATTTTGCTTGACAGTACACCATTCAAATTTCAGTTATTTTCAAGCCTCAAATCAGATTTTTGTATAAGCAAATACACTTGCAAGAAATCATAAGAAAAGAGAATACATTTATGTGCGCATGACAAAACTCTCACTCTCCCAACACACTCTGACAATGTGCTCTGAACTAAGGAAGGGCTTTCAGCACACTGTTTTTTAAATGAACTTTCCCCACTGTTTGCCCTCAAGTAATACTGTTTCTTGTAGAACTAACATATTCTGGCCATTCTTCAGCCTCCACCTCTTCATCACCGGTCTCATGTTTTCATGTCTGACTAGGATTCACTGCAGAGGACAATACACATGTTGATAAACTGCTGGCAAAATGGCACACAGAGAAAACATCTGCTTGCGATCTACTTCTACCTGCAGAATAATCCAACAATAATATACATCTAACATTAATGGAAAATGTATGATGAATATCAATAATATACATGTAACATTAATGGAAATGACATGATGAATATACCCAACACAAACTAAGAAAACACGATACTGATATTCATATCCAAAATGCCATCACAAATCTGTTCTTACCTTTCCGACCCGCACACTCTATGTCAAAACTCAGGATACGAAAGGGTGCCACCTTGGACCATTCTCCTTCAGGAGAATGGGACACCAAGTCTTCCCAGGACACGTCCACCTCCAGCTGGCAGCGAGTGCGGGGAGCCTGTGCCTGTGTGCTGCCTTTGCCATCTCTGTCAGGATGGTCCTGTTTCTGCCGAACACGATACTTCTTCGCCGGCAGCTGGATCCAGTTGCAACCCACGATGTTACAATCCACCATGAATCTGGTGGGGAATGAATGCACACGACTGACGTCAAACTGTCTTAAAAGTGAACTATCAAGCAAAAAAACCCAAATTCGTCCACCCACAGACTTTTCATTCCTGCTGTTTTTTTTTTCTATCTCTCTTATTTTACTTATTTTCTTCTTTTTTTTTCTTCAGACCTTATATGTGTGATTTGTAAAGCAGCAAAACTGTCAACACTGTGAAAGCACCATGAAAAGCGTCAGTACATATTTTCACACAAATCACTTAGCTAAAAAAATCAGAAGACACAACAGACCTTATTTAAATAAATAAAAAACAAGTAGGGTAACTCTTGCTCCCATGATGAAATAAATACATGCCCATAACTCCAGATGAATGCTGCTTTTGACACTGAATTGCCTAGCAGAAATGACAATACACAGCACACACTGTGTGTTGAAAGCAGCAGTCATTCGGATTTCTGGGCATGTATTTATTTCATTATGGGAACAAGAGTTACTCTTCTAGTTCATTATTTTCTGTTTACTGTTCCCTACTTCATTTAAGATTTCCTTATCTATATACATAAATATACATATGATTACTGAATGTTTGACACCACTTTAAAACACTCCTTTCATTTCTGTAATGAATTTGGGAGTTACGTCTACTGTATGAAGAACATACTCTTTGTATAGGGCCAAGCCAGTTGGTATGGGACACACAACACTTTGTCATTGCACAAGAAACTTTATACGCCCAAACTGACAGACTTCCAGAACAGGACAGTTACCTAATTTCAAAGTCGATGTTGCTCTCATAGGTTTGAAAGCCATGCGTAGTGTATCCAGGACACTGAAAGCCCTGTTCCAGAAGTCGTTTGGCTGGGGCAATCAGTCGAGGAATAGCCACCGTTATCTTCAGGAACGGGATCTTTCGGTTGCCATGGAAACCATATATACCTGAGACAGCCAATTCGTTAAGCTTATAAGCTCAATAAGAAACACTGTAGCATCCACCAGATACTGCCTTATGATGAGGGCACTGGTACAGCATTAGCCAGGGATGGTACTGAATAAAGAACGCAAAATGTGCAAACTTTATGTCAACTTTTAAGACATAATGGACTAACTTTCAAACTCATGTATACTGAAGACTGCTAATAAATCACACAGACACACACTGTATAACTGCTGGCATCATTGTAGGAAAGCTGATAAATATTGAGAATTGTTGCAAATCAGATGCTGCAGAAAGGGGCAGATCTTGTACTCATTCCCTAAGAGATGTCTCTTCTCTGAAAGTAATGCAAGGACCTTTTCACGACTTGAAAATTCTTTAAACAAACTCGATATCGCATTTACACCATTTTTCTATTTAGAACTGCACTTTAACCCAAACAACTTGCACCACGAAATGTCTAGATCAAAACAGACTGACGCACACAAATGCCATCAATGACCACGGCAAGGTCTACTCACTTTCCTTCATGACATAGTCAACAGCCAGGACAGCGTGCACAACCTCCTCCCTGTTGGATCGCATATCCCGCTTCACTATCATGTCCAACGAATCCTGCACAAGACCACAGAAGTAATATAGCTGCATCTTGAGAGAACAGAATCTGTACATTATTTGCATATAGTTGTATTTCATGTATATGTGTGCAAGTTCACTTATGTACACTGCTACTGTCCGACATATGTAATCCTTTATATAGTAGTGTTACAGATCAAATACAACTGAAGGTAGATCATTGAAACTAGAAGGGCCAATGGGAAAGCGCAGACATCCACAGGTTGAATGAAGCCTGGATCTGCCTTCAAGTCAGTTCGATCAAAGACAAAATGTTATCACTCATGACTAGAAAACTTCATATTCTATGAAAATGTATTACTTTGTTGACAGTGACTTAATACAGTTACCAGCCACCGTGGCGAAGTAATCAGTGTTGCAGACTCCTGGCTGGAGAGTCATGGGTTCAATTCCCATCAGAGCCATTCATCTGCATGATTTTTCAGCACCAACCCAGAGATGAATGCGCTATGAGCTAAGCTGGGAAGACAGGGGCTATACAGTTGAGAGGCAAAATATTTCACAGGTAAATAAAAGCAAACCTGCTTTGATCCACAAAGTCCTTGACATGTCATGCACTGGCCGATGCAAAAAGAATTTCCAAGTCAGAATGGGAAAATCATGAAACCACAAAACACACAGAGGTCAAACACAGTGTTCATTTGTCATGTTTTGTGAGGTGTACTGAATTCGGAACTGTTCTGAAAACAGACTCTAGAGTTCTTTTTTTTTGTGTGTCTTTTTTGTCTTTTTTAAAAGTTTTTCTAAACTTGAGGCAGTTCCACTGCACTAAAGCTACACATTCATTTCAAAAGGATAACGAGCTTGAATTTTAATGCTGCATCAAAGCAAATGTTTATTTAAGACTCTAGAATGCGTATTTACATTTTTAATCAAGCACGTAATGACTTCAAACTGAATAAGCCAACTGCTATCTACCAAAGGAGAGCTTTCAAAAAAGGAGAATGGGTGATCAGAGAGACAAAGAGAGGGGAATAATGGAGTCCAGGCATACAAAAAGCCCAGCTAGCCAAGTAAGCAGCAACAGGGCTACAAACAAACAAATCCCACATAGACCAACAGAACTAGCCAGGACAGACAGATGCACAACACAGTGCAGCAAAGGCACCCATTGACACATTCCCCCCCCCCCCCCCCCCCCCATACACACCCTCAAGCGCACCCTTCCAAGCATAAGACTCCTCCTCTACCACTCTCTGCCTTTCTTTCCTCTGTCTCTATTTCTGTTTGCCTTTTCCCATTACACACACACACACGCACACACACCTCTTTAAACATGCAGTCGTCTATTTATGTTTATGTTTTCATACATCACTGCCTATACATATTTATTTGTCTTTCATTAAATGTCATCATTCCTGAAGACAATCTATGACCAAAACTTTGAAGATTTTTGTTCCTTTTTTTGTTGTTTTTGTTGCTATTTTTAAGTCTTCTGAGCAGCCTCAAAAATAGTTCGTATAGTACCCACTGACACACCTTGAACTTGCCACAGTCCTCCTTCCTGAAGCCTGGCTGCGCAGGCACAAAGAAGTAGGGGGTGAAGCCGTGAATATGGGCCACCACACTGTTCCCTTCCATGGTGATGCCAAACATGCGGATCACTGGTGTGGGCCCCACTTTGGCTCCCAGCATGCCAGCCATGGGGCGGCCTGCAACAAGCCTTCGTCTCATTGGCTGAAGCTTGGAAAGGATAAGGTGAGGTAATGTTGCTTATAGCCCCGGCGACCACAAAGGGCCATATCAGGGCTGTCACCGTGTTGAAGTCAACTCATAAGTCATTAAAAAAAATAAACAACAACATTCATACAACCCTTTGAAATACACCTAAAAACGCATCTGAAATTTTGTTAAAAATCTTTCTTCTGTAAAATCTTAGACCAGATGAAAAATGTTGATCAGCTGCTGCTGCCTCTCCCACCAGACAGATCATAACACAAATCCCAACTTTGTTTTGATGCATTAAACATGTGACATCCCATCCCACACTTCTCCACAGTGGGAAAAAAAAAGAAAGAAAAAAAAAGTGAAGAAATGCACACAAAATTTCGATAGTAGATCTTTTTGGAGTATAATGCCTAAAAGCTGAAACACTGTGTGTATACACTCCATTATCAAGCTTTAGATTGTTTTAAGATATCAGAAATCAAATCAACCAGTTGCTGGAGATGATGAAGTCTGAGTGTGATGTACCTATTTTGAAATAATCTGATCTGTGTCACTGTTTAAGTGAATGCTACTAGCTATTAGCATTGCTGTGTTTACCACAACATACATGAAAGCATAAGTACCTCTTAACAAACCTTAAATAAATGTTAGCGAACCACCAAGAGAAACGCGGACAAACGAGTCACAAGACAAAACACGATGCGTTTCGACCTCTTAGGTCTTCTTCAGGCAAGACACAAACAAACAGGACAATGAAAATGAACGAGTTTGTCACTTAGCTTGATCTCTTCAGTGCAAGGCAGGCGTCAAGTATCTCTTGTTTTCCTTCTTTTTTTACAAGCTTTGCGAGTGATTACAATCATGAAAGAATGAACTGTTCCGCTAAGGGAAGAGATCATATGTACTACTGACTTACTTCCCATGTAAGTTTTCCTTTCTTTTTTCTTCTTCTTTGCTTTCTCTTTATTTACTGAAGCTGTCATTTCATAGGAACAAATGGATTAAACATTTGTACGAAAACAATGACAGAAGTTAGTTATCTATTGAAATCATTAGCTTCCCAGCATTGATGTTATGAAAGAAATCTTACCTTTTTTTTTTTTCTTTTTGTTGCTTTAACTGAATTTTCTTTTGTGAGCAATCTTTACCTGACAAATGAAGTTTTCACCACTAGCTTTCAGCAACTTGAAAAAAAAAAAAGGTCAGCATGGATGAATAGTCAGTCACCAGGTTTTCATCAACAACTTTTTTTGAGCCTTAGAATTTACAACAGCTAATCACAACACAATGCAATGCATTTCCAAAGATTTTTTCATGTTGGTATAGCTTCCTACTGAAGTAAATAGAGATAGTCTCTATAGTCTCACACTGGATAATTAGGTAAGGTAAGGTAACGCTGCTTATAGTCCAGTCGACCACAAAGGGCTATATCAGGGCTGCCAACATGTCGAAGTCAACTTACAAGTCATTATAAATCAACAAAAAAAAAAAAAATCTTATTCACACAACCCTTCAAAATACACCTAAAAACACACACGAAATTTTGTTGAAAATTTCACTTCCGTAAACTCTTAGATGAAAAATCTTGATCTCTTTCAGAAGATCATATCAGGAAAGGTCATCTCTGAACAAGGTTTTCATGGAGTCTGTTGTACAGTGTTTACGTCTCTCATCATGCAAAGTCCCAACACTCAAAAAAATGTTTCACTATGAGTGGTACATGACATGGAATGGACAACAGAGCTTCTTCACCTTTTAAAGATAAGAAAGGGTGTAAAAGGAGTGGCCTGTATGCAAATGGCACGAAACTGTTTCTTCTTTACATTGGCTGACTGATGTATGTCTGATGCAGACAGCTGGTTGTTTTATTTGTGAAGGTGCACCTATAATCTGAAACTCTGTTTTTGTCTTTGTTTTTACTGTTTTTGTGTGTATATGATACCATCAAGGTCAGTGTTTGCTTTTTCACCAAAAGGTTTGACTTAAAGAGTTCTTAAATCTACCCCCCCGTCCACCTCAAGTGGATTGTGTACCTATCTTTAAGAAAGCTGAATGCCAGAGTGAAGAACAGTTAAGCAGAAGAAACCGAGGTCAAAACGGAAGAGCTGTCAGATCTGTGCTCACCGATGTAATGATCGACATCCAGCTGCTGAAACTCAATGTTGTCCACTTGGGGGTCAACGGCAGGAAGAGGTGGGCGGGACCATTTGACACTGGTCTCCTCGTGTTCAGGTCCTGCACCCAGCTCTCACAACTGATTACAACAGTAATTTCCTGACAGTTATTAACAACCATGAATAACACTTGACAACCCATTTCTCCTTTACCTGAAAACAACAACAACAGAAAACACGTCTTTATGGCATGCCATGAGTTTGCCTACACCCTATATCCACACAGTGCAGGGTTCCAATATCATTCAGTGACATCTTCATCCAAGGGACTGCTGGGAAAGTCTAAACAATCTTTTCATTCCACTAAGTGTGGTAACGGAAGCCCTTTCTAATAGGCCAAAAAAAGTCATCCTTAAGTTTTATAACAGACACACCCATGGACAAATGGAACACGGCAGTTACATCTACAGACTCATTACAATACATATGTGAATAAAAAATATGTGAGATGTTTTACACATATCCATGCATATGAGAGCAAGGACAGGGAGAGAGGATGAGAGCGGTAAGGAATATGAGCTGACACATCAAAGAAATAAATGCTCTTCAAAACACATTTAAAGCACCGACCCAAAGTCTCTTGGCTGTCTTCTTCCATCTTGCTCTCTGCATCGATTTCTTCCATTAAGGCCAGTTCTGCCTCAAATAATGAAGGATCATCATCGTCCTCTGCGTACCTGGAGTAACAGACAACACAGAGTACCTGCAGTCCATCACAATGCAGTGTTTTAAATCAATTCTGCTTTGTATTTTGTGTTGTTTTCATTGTGATGTCAATTTTTAACATATCATCAAGCAAATGTGACTGTATAAATGTGCCTAGTGCCAGAATGTACTATGAGAATCATCCATCATGGTCCAAGACTTGAGAAGCTTTATGTTGACACTTGCAACTTCCAACAAGCAGAACTCCGTAAATACATGATTTTCGATTACAATTCAGTGGTTCAAAAAGTTTTTGTATGTTAAGGTAAAAACTTAAAAAAAAAAAAAAATTAAAGCTGCCCTAAAAAACAAAGTATAAAAAGTCTTAGAATCAGAGAAAAGGATGCACCTGTGAGCACACATCAACACTGTTGGTGTATAAATCATTACATAAAGAGTATGGCTTTGTTGGTGTATAAATCATTACATAAAGAGTATGGCTTTGTTGGTGTATCAATCATTACATAAAGAGTACGGCTTTGTTGGTGTATAAATCATTACATAAAGAGTATGGCTTATTATGAGCCTTCAGGTATACAACAAATGAGGTAATTGCCATGCAGTGCATACAGACCCATCCCCCTTTTGCAGCAAAAGCGGCTGGACATGAACAATTCCATTTATATATGCCCTCATCTACTGGCAGCTAAATATCATAATAGACCTTCTGACACGCAATTTTTCAGGGTCTAAGGGCGAATATTTTTGGACTATCATTATACACGCTTCTCACTTGTTTTAACCACTGTCTTCTCCAAACCTTTTGTCTTGTGCAACACCCCTGTTTTTGATGAATATGTTTTTCTTCGCTGACTTGATGAGAAAATTGCGGAGATTTACATGGATCAAGAAAGAGGAACTAAAACCCTTCTCACAAAGGACAGAAAAGTGTTGGTGATGGTGTGTATTCATGCATGAAAGCTACAGGAGCAATCTGACTGGTCTTGAGGGTGGAATGGACCAACGATCTGTGAAGATACTGACCAGTAAGATTCTCTACAAATGAAGATTTTCAAATCTGCAATCAGGAAAAAGTCACGCATAGCCTTGCATGCCCAAGATGCAGGAGTGCAAAGTGCATTGGTACCATCCCACCAAACCTGAAATCTGGACTGTGACCATGCCAACACTTCTGAAATTTGTCATCATGTTTGATGAAATCCTGAAACCTGTTGGGCAAATAAACACACAACCCCTCCCTTTTCTTCTTTCGTTTTTAATCTTTGCCAAGTCACTGTTGTAATGAAAGATGACTTGTTAGCCTGCACATGTGTTCCCCACTTTTCATTTGTTCAACACACAATTATATTTTTTTGAGCACGAACAATTAGGAGTTCTATCACAAAAATGTAAAATAAAATTCAGATGATTTTAAAAACAAATTTAACAAGCAATGAGCTAGTTTGCACACCTGTCCCACTAGTTCTATTTGTTCGTAGATGTGAAAAAAAAAGAAAATAGAGTGTAAGTAAATAAAAGACAAGAAACTATTACCATTATCTGAAATGGAAGAAAAAAACCTCTTTGTACGTATACATCTATGTGACTCATTTATATCCTGCAAGAAAAGTACAAGAAGATGGACTTCAATTCCATGACCATGAAGTCAAAAAGAAAGAAGCGGACAAAACAGTGCTGCAATGGTAAGACAATTGGCAGCCTCTCTAATTCATCAATGACAGTAAATCAATAGTAACTACAAAAAAAAGGTCTTTTACAGGGTTGACGTGGTACATGCTAGACTGTTCAACTTGAGTCAACACTCACTACTGGTCTTGTGTTCCGTCTGCCCGGACAACCGAACAGATAACTGCTGTTTTTGCATACAATGGGTTTGGCCCAATTTATGGGACAATATTGAGTAGAACCTATTCAACACAAATGTTCTGGGTTAGATCTGGTAAGCATTGGGTCGAAAGTCTTGGTCTGCAACAGAAGCATTAACAAAATCTCTGGAGACCACCCTGATCAAATCCACGTGGAACGTTCTTCCAGAGTGATTAAAACTAGTAGCTGTATTGCCTGCATTTTGTTTACAATTGTCGGTTCACAACATCTTCAGCGCTCGTGAAGAAACAGACTGAGAAAGTGAGCAGAACTGGAAGGGACATTTTAACAATACATGTATAGAAAAATAACCTTTCTCCCTGCAGTGCAACATTCTAAACCACATTAACCTACAATTTACTATTCAAATTAGTAACATAAACATTCCTTTGAGAATTCCTGAATATATCTGAAATCAAACAGATGGATGTACAGCATGTTCTTTACATCTTCAATGAATAAGAATACATCTTTATGCATTATCAGAAACCCTGCCATGCAAGACACATCTAAAACAGGTGGCTATATCACATGATTTAAGTGCCATGTCAACAATCAACACTCAGGCATCTACTATTTTTCAAACTGCTGTCAAATATCAAAGAATGAAGACACCAGTTGCTTGACGGCGAAGTTACTATATTTCATTAGTATCTAAATCACCTGTTTTTCTTTGGAGGTGGGGCACCAGGCTTGCTGGACTGAAAGTTTCTCTTCTTGTCCATCCCTGAGATGCTGGTGTCACTACTGGTTCTGTGTTAGCGTTCAGCTGTGAAATACAAATCACATCACATGACACTGTTAGAAAATTATTAGAGTGCAGCCAAAGCTCCCTCTTGTTTGTTACAGAAAATGATGTCTCTACTTACCCCCCCCCCCCCCCCCCTTTCCCTCCTTTCAACTGACACTTTCCAAGGTATTTTCACCCTCACTTGCAAATCTTGTTACTTCTTCATGCTCAAAAACAGCACTTAACAGTCAGAACAATAAATATGCAGCAAAATGAAACAATATCCTATAGAAGCAAATTACCTAAAACAAATCAGCCACTGGTGAAGATACCATTTTATCTTATACTACTTGCTGAAGCCCTGGACTCTGTTCAGCTTTCAGCTATAGGTGATCGTTCTTTAAGCAAAAGTGACCGTGAAGTTCATAAGTTGATGAAAATAAGATGGCTAGGTTCACAGTCATGTCACATTCAAAAACTAGTTTTAAACAGCCAAGAGTCACACAAAGGATCACTGGTAGCTTCACATTTTTAATGACATTTGCATACTATTTTGATTTTCTCCCCCTAGATCAATTTAAGGAAAATACAACACTATTCTCCCCCTAGATCAATTCAAGGAACATACAACACAATCACAAGAAGACAGATTTTTAAAACATTAGCTTATTTAATCACATCTATCAATATTACGGTTACATAAATGACAAAGTTTTTTTAAAGTTCACAACTTTAAGAAATCAAGTGTCCCAATTACTGCGAAACTGCATACAGATAAAGTCATCATTCTCATTCAGAATGTCTTTCAAAAATTTCAGTAGGTCAGCAAGGTTTTTCTTCCACTTGATGATCAACATCAATATTCTGATGATTCTGTCTTGCCTATCATCACCAGGTGAAAATTTTTTACTGCTACTTCTAAGACTTGGTAACCGGCGAGTCTGGATCCATTCCGCAGGCCCCAGCACAACACTGGCTCCTTTTGGAAATCATAATTAATTAGATAGTGAGACTTTTTGAGAACCAGTGTGACCAAAGGAATGTTTCAGACAGGATGAAGTGAGGAGTTGGGGATGGGGTGGAAGGCAGAATGAGCGAGGGTGATCAATGCCATTTTGCTGAAGAAGAGGGAAGCCAATCTGGACTAGAAATCGTCCAGTGACTCAGTTGTCACAACCTCCAGTGGCACTGCATTCCAGTCCAGGATGATCCGTGCGGACATACAGATCTGTCTGTACTGTGTCCTGCTAGATGGGATGTCAGACTGCAACCTGTTTTCCTGGTGCTCAGTATGCTGTCTGTTACTCATTTCTTTTGACAAGTAGTTCCTTAGTCCTCTTTAGAAGGTATTATTTCTTATGCTCTTTTTAAGCTATTCATGTTTGCATTAGTCAGCAGAGATTAAGCATTGTGGACAGGTACTCTGGTTTATGTGCAGTTTAGTTGTACATTCTCAGTCCCAGTGCCCATCATGGTCACGCTTTTTTCCCCTATTATTTAATATTTTTTTTTACCATTATGACATCATCTGCATCTGCCAGTTAGTACCATGAAATGAATCAAAAACAAGATCTGTGACCAACGGCCTCAATGTGGGGATCCTGAGTTCCCTCTGAAAAAAAGGGAAGTCATTTTACTTTCAGCACATTTAACTGTGCAAATTTACAACAAAAAGCTAAATGAAAAACTTGGTAAACCACATTAACTTTAGATTATAATTATCATGGCTCTAATACTTGTTGTGGGTTAGCTTTGTATTGTCATAATCATGGACTCCAAAACTCTAGTTTCGGTTTAAAAAAATCTGTCATTAAGTACATAACATTGTCAATTATTTGTTAGATCCGTTATACAAATATCACTGTTAGATGGTCTACGATTAGGTTCATTGACCTGAATTTGTTGAACCATGGTTTTAGTTTAAACATTTGAGAATATTTATAACTTAACGCGCCAATGACTAGCCTGCTCAATAACTTGGGTTGGAAACCTGATGTCTGCATTTAACTGCGCACTGCAATTAAACAAAGAAATCATCCAGTATAAACTATACCGGTAACCTGTTTAAAGCACGGTGCAGTCTAACTCACAATGAGGACCATCAACATACAATACAGCAATCACAAACAAGTGGAGTCGAGATAAACTTACTTGCAACCTAAGGATGTAACTAACAGCAGAAGTCCCGCTTAAACTCTAATGATATCTTTTTGCACAACTGGAAAGGAATATTTTTGTTCTCTCGAACTGCACACAAATAACATCCGTCAGACCACTTCAGCCACAAAACACGTTAGTAAAAGCATTAAATGAAACAAGAAAACAGTCCAAATTCAGCAGTTTTGGAAACATTTAAAAATACAAACATAAACGAAACAATGCCCGAAGGCCGGTGACTCTGAAATGCGGGCCAGGTGGGTTTCCAAAAATGTTTTTAGGCACTCCTTGAAAGAATGAAACTACAGGTTTACTGATTTTGAAAAGCTGGGGAAGGGGGTGAGTGGGTGTAGGGAGGGTGGCGATAGGAGGTGAAGGTGTTAAGCACCCCCCGGGCTCATTATTCTCATTTCCCGAACTTCTAAACCTTGAAATTCTCA
>CM065733.1:28823523-28923523 GCA_033310375.1 Conus canariensis | reverse complement strand
AATACGTGATGTTCTTTCCCAGTGTAAGCCCAAACTGTAGTCGTGATGATACTAATAATAGTGATATCTTAATCCAACAGCTTTTTCAAAGTACTTGCTTCGATCCACTTCTGCTCAGGTCGACTACCAGTCATCCTGTGGCAAATGGCTACCAGCATCCCGTGGCAAATGGCAACCGTCATTTGCACCGGCGCGATTTGAAAATGCATTATCATTCACCCCAGTAACTCCGTCTAAATTATAGCATGTTTGACCCGCGTTTGAACTGGACATCGCTTGGCTTCGCTGTTCACCTAAAAATGTGACTATTGCGACCTTCTCAAAGTCAGTCTCTCTTGATGTGCCCAGTGTGAGTACGAGTCACCATGGCCAATTAGATCAGACAAAAACTATGGGTATGTACAAGCAGCGAGTAGAAACGAACAATGACAGACGGAGACAGCATGATATATATATCTACACATATACACGCGCGTGCACACACACACACACACACACACACACACACACACACACACACACACACACACACACACACATGTATATATGTATATGTATATACATGTATGTATACATATATCCCTAGTAAAGACCCCGTGTTCTGCCTCCCGCTCAACACACACACACACACACACACACACACACACACACACACACACACACACACACACGCACACACACACTTTCGCTTCCTCATTCGTTCTAGTGACTCTCATTCTCTCCATCTGTGTCTTGCAGTTCATCCCATGAACATATTTTTATCATTCTTACAAGCGTTTTAAAATGAACCACCAAATGCAAATACTACTAATCAACCAGGTATAAACCACAGAAAAAGTAAAGTTGGTATATGACTAGAGCCGATGTTGATGTGTGACTTTCATAGTATCATTTGTCGTTTAATGCTGTTTTGAGTAGTTATGGTGTTTCTGAATGAATGACGAATTTTCTCTCTCTCTCTCTCTCTCTCTCTCTCTCTCTCTCTCTCTCTCTCTCTCTCTCTCTTCTTCTTCTTCTTCTTCTTCTTCTTCTTCTTCTTCTTCTTCTTCTTCTTCTTCTTCTTCGTCGTCGTCGTCGTCGTCTTCTAGTTCTTGTTCTTGTTTTTGTTCTTGTTTTTGTTCTTGTTCTTCTTGTTGTTCTTCTTCTTGTTCTTCTTCTTGTTCTTGTTGTTCTTCTTCTTCTCTTCCTCGTCCCTTGTCCCTCACCTCTGTTCTAAAACTCTTCCTTACAAATCCGTTCTACAAGTCGTCTTTGGTCTTGGTGAAAACATTGCGACACACTTCTGGCAATTCCGTTTTTCATGTCGTAGCCTTCCAACAGAACGCCCGGACGAATCTCACGACACTGGTTAGATAGATCTACATGCCGAACGGCCGGCACCGACCGTTTTTTGTTCTGTTACTACAGTTGTCGCCTTCCCTCGGCACTGACAGACAGTGGATGAGGGGCTTTGAGGTATCCCAGCAACACGCCACTGGCAGCGAAACTGCCGGAAGAAACAAAGCCGATGTAGAAGTGATACACTCGTTCACATTCTTAAACAGAACAAAAGCAACAACTATTACAAGCATAGAGTAACAAAAAGGCAAACGAAGAGAGAAATTGATTTATTATCAAACATTACTGATTCTATGTGTATCTGAAGAACGCACACTCACGCGCGCACACATGCACAAACGCGCGCGCTCTCTCTCTCTCTCTCTCTCTCTCCTTTTTGAGCTAGTCGTTTGTATTGCCATTGTTCGGTATGTTCAGTTCGTATTTGCCATGGTTTGGTGTGTTTTGGACAGGCTGTGTTGTAGCTGCGAGTTTGAGATGGAGATCAATGATGTCCACGTGTTCACACCATTTTACTTCCGTTAGGAGGCGCGTGCGCACGCGCGTGCGTGCAGAGGGGGGGGGGGGGGGGGTAGGGTGAGGGTGGGGCTGGGGGCTAGAGGGGATTTAAGGGGGTAAGGAGGGTGAGAACAAGAGACGAGGTATTTGTGTCATTGCCTTGGGCATCCAACCCAGTTCACCACTTCCGTCTTCCTCCACCACACGTCCTGGGGGGCAGGTGGGGAATGGAAGAGTGGAGCGGAGGCGGGAAGGGGGGGGGGGGGGGGAGGGGGAGAGGGGGAGGGGGGGGGCTGGGGGACGGGGGAGAAAAATGAGTTCAGGAGTGACATGGGTAGGGGAAAGGAAGAAGGATGGGGAGCAAATGGAGACGGGGGGGGGGGGGGGGGGGGGGGGGGGGGGGGGGGGGGGGGAGGGGGGGGCGGAGAAGGGGATGGAGCGGGACTGAAAAATGCATGAACCCGTGGTAAAAGAATCTTTTATTTCAACTCCTCAAAGTCTCAAGCTTACTTGTATTGCCGAACTAGTGTTGGCGAGTTTTTTTGCAGAGAGCACGGTAAGTTCTGGTGGGAGAACAAATTCGGTAATTCTATCCACAAAAAAAAAAAAAAAAAAAAAAAAAAAAAAAATCGAACTTTAAATGATTTGCAAATTGCACCCCTTCGCACATCAGGTAGGTGAGTGTTCGCTACCGGAGTGAGAAAATCGTTGGTAAATTTTTTTTTTTTTCATTTACCTTGATATAAGTTTCTTGCCTGTTTTCAGACAAGAACCCTTTTCTATTATTGGATAAATCAGAGTTAAACTGAGGTGCCAGACAAGACTGACACAATTACTCCTGTGAACTTGGAAGAACCTAATAATTACGCTCTCGTGGACTGAAAAATACTACGCTCTCAAAATACAATATGTACATTTGCCTAAGATGTTTGTGGAAACAAACCCTCAAATTTGTGAAAGGGTACACATCCTTTTGAGATGTATTTGTAAGCCATTGAAAAGACTGTGAAGAAAACCCGACGTTTGTCAAAGGGTGAAGCGTGATTAATCAGCGTAATTGGAAAAAAAAAAGTTGTAATATGTTTTTCTGATTCTCTTTAGTATGTCAAAGACGTCGCTAGATTTTTTGTAATTTGTAAAGCGCCCTATTGTGTAAAGGGGTTGCTGGATTTGAACGGCAGTGTACCGTAATTGTGAAAAGGGACAAATAGCCTCAAAAGGCGTTGAATAAAATTGTGATTTGTATCGGTGAAATTGAATATATATATATATATATATATATATATATATATAAAATATATATATATATATATATATATATATATATATATATATAATTGTTTTCCATTTTTGCATTGTTAGGTTCATCTATATAAAAAAAAATATCCAAAGAAGATCAAGAGTGAATAAAACTCTGGTATAATTATTCTATATACCAGAGGGTAGAAATGACAAATTATTGCTTGATCTTTAGATTGAGTGAATGGAGTCAGGTTGCGCTGCGTGCGGATGATCATAACGTCTCTATGTATGCATGGCGTATGCATGTGAGTACGGTCGTGTGACAGTGCAAGATATAAATGATTAACATTTGGAGAGAAAACGCGCTCATTTTCTTAACTGTGTATGTTGTCTTTTTTTTGTTTTTTTGTTTTTTTGTGTGTGTGTTGTTTTCATATAATTAAACTCTTGATGCGTGTTTCTCTCCCATGTTTGGGAACTATGTCTGTCTCTGTTTCTGTCTGTCTGTCTGGCTGTCTGTCTTTAGACCCCCTCCCCCCAACCCCACATACATTTTTGTTTTGTTTTAAAGCATTATTACGAAGAAAACTTGAAAATGTTTAGTTTGACTCGAAGGAAAGTCTCTCTCCCTCTTTGGTCTGTATAGTCCCCCCCCCTCCTTTAGTCCCCCATCTCTCTCTCTCTCTCTCTCTCTCTCTCTCTCTCTCTCTCTCTCTCTCTCTCTCTGTGTCTCTCTCGTCTAAAGGGACATATAGTAAAGGCACCAAAGGGACATATAGTAAAGGCACCACATATTTCAAGCAAAATGGATTGTCTTGTCTCCGGCCGTCGATTTCTTGCGCTTTCAAACACATACTGTCCGAGCCTTTCACTCTAGAAACTTTACAAAGTGACCAAGCCATTGTAAGTTCTTAATTGTGATGTACAAACCTCTCACAATGATAAAATGCAATAACGCATATATGACTATCCAAATGTTACCAACTAGTAACAAAATTGTTTAACTGTTCACTCTAATGCGAGATTTGTCTCTCCTTGGCCAACATATTCTAACATTAAAGTGAACAAATAAACAGTTTTTTTTTTACTAGTTAGTAACATTTTTGATTATCATAGTGTTGTTGCATTTTTTCATGGTGAGAGGTTTGTATATCACTTTATTGCCTTTTCTATGAGCAGATACGCACAATGTCATTTTAATAATCAAATTCTAATTAGTGAACATAGTAAGTACTTTAGTTCTGTCTTTATGTTCTGTCCAAGTGGTAGTCATCCACACTGGCAGTTGGGCCATAGAAGGTGATGCTATTGAATTGTTTGTATTAGCCTCTTCCCATTCTTCCTCTCTCTTAATCTCTTTCTTTCTATCTGTGTGTCAGTGATTCAGTGACTCTGCATGTGTAGTTATGGTTAAGCTTTGAATTTACGGCTTTTTCCACAAAGTTTCAGGACTTTAAAGGAAAAGAGAGAGAGAGAGAGAGAGAGAGAGAGAGAGAGAGAGAGAGAGAGAGAGAGAGAGGGGAGAGAGAGAGAAATGCGTGAGCACGTGCACGTGCGCATGCCTACAAACATGTATGGCAGTGCTTGTTTATCTATCTGTGTTTATCCACATGCATATGCATGGGCGAGCATACATGTTTGTGCGCGTGGTTTAACAATGACTACAACAGGTTTATCGTCTGTAACTGAACTCCAGCGTGAATTTCAAACGTTTACAGATGTAGAGGTGACATAGTGGGCTGGTACTCCAATCTCATCTGAGAGTGTGATATGTTCCAGAGTTAAGTCTTCGTCCAGTCAGTGCGGGGATATAGCATAGAAGTGATGATTTTTGACAAGAAGGCACTGCCCCACGGTGAAAGTCTTTTCCATCAAATTCGCCAACTAGAAGCGTTACGCAAGGTTACGGATCCTGAACGGACAGTGAGCGAGGCTGGTTTATCAATCGGTGCACGCCTTTTCAAGTATGGGGGAGAAATACGAGTGAAAATTGCCACATCTTTCCTCTCTTTCGCTGTCCATATATGCGTGTCCGCACCCCAAAGGAACACCATTTTTGTCATGTTTATGAGTAAGCTGGACTACGATGTGATAGGATTCTTAATCATAAGCCTATCGGCCGATCTTCGTCTTTTTTTTACAGCTAATAGACTGGGGGTTTCTCCTCCGTACTATACCTTTTCCCCTCCTCCCTGCAACCAAACATCTTAAATGAAGAAGAATAACATTGCAATGGACTCTTTTGTTGCTACAACAGAAATAAACCAACAGGTCGTTGTCAAGGCAGAAACAAACTATAGGGCTGTTGTTTTGTTTAGGAGGCATTGGAGATCGCAGCTCTGCCCAAACAAAACGCGTGAGAGCTTTCCGAAACAAAAGCCTCCGATCTGTATTTAACCCACCTGAGCCCTGACACTCGACCAGAGCTGAAAGGGACGAGCACTCAGCAACACCATGGGGAAACTACTCATCGCTTCTGTTGCCGTTCTGTTCCTTATGGAAGGTACGTGTTACAGGCCATCAAGCGGACAAAACTTGTTCATTTTTTTATTTCTCTGCTTTTGGAATAAAATGTTGAATTTCATTTCTATTGAAGAAAGCGCGGTATTACTCGCTCTTATGCATAGGTATATCTGAACTGCTAATTAAAGAGGATTGTTTTAAATATCGATTTCTTGATGACTGCCTTACATCTTCACTTTCTCTCACTTTCTCACTGTTTGTCTAATTCATTTCATGCTTCGTTACTCCGTTCTACATGCATTGGGGATGTCATTCATTCATCGAAATGGTAAGATCATGAATACAGGTTTAGATTCAATTTGTTTATGTAATGTAGAGATTAGCTTGTAGGCAGGATCAAATGTCACGTTGTACAATAATCCAGCTTTACAGCAACAACTGAGTAGCATCACAAGTTAAAATCAACATGTCATTGCCGACTACACATTCGGATGTCATCGAAGGCATGCCCTATGTTGTTTGTTTAACAGTTTATCACTTGACAGATTTTGTAAACAGTGTATTAATTTACATACATATTTACATATGTCGTGTTTTAATCCAATAACAACATCAGCATCACTTTCATCATTGCGAACATTACGGTATCCGTGAACACCAGCATTGGTAAAGTTTGCTTGCATTGAGACAAAAGTATTATGAACATTATTATTGTTTGGACATATGACGCTTTCATTTGTTTTGTATAAGATCGTTATCGGAAAAAATCAGTACCAGAACAATTGTCCACGTATGCAGCGAAGGACTCCTTTAACTCGAAGATGTCATCATCTATAAACTTTCCAACTGTTTCAATATTTTCAATGGATGCATGATCAATAAAACCCTCACAGATGCCACGCATGTTTTCAACGATCCCCTCTTCGCTGACCATATCATACTATTGTCCACGACGGTAATCGCTCTCAAGTTACAATAGTTTATCGTCCGCCGCGAGTAGATTTGAATTCAAAGTTAACATTTGAATTTGGATTAAAAGACTAACATTATGTATTGCAAAGGACGGTTCTTCGCACCGACTGAGAGATGGAAGTATGGGAATGAAAGAGTCGTTGTAGTGAACGAATACAAATATTGAATTTGCTGTTTCTTCCTATCTGTTTACTTCTTTCAGTCTATGTATTGATGCGTATCTCTTATTCGTTCAGTATCTGTCTCTGTTTGTGCCTCTCTCTCCCCCTGTCATCTTCACTCCCCCTTCTTGCTCTGTCTTTGTTTCTTTTTGATTCCTTCTCTCTGTCCGCCCCCCCCCTCCCACCCCTCTCTCCCTCTCTCTCTTTCACCCAGTATGTCCTTCTATCAGTCTCTCTCTGTGTCCTTAGCTTTTTCACTCTCGGTGTTTGTCTTTTTCAGTCTCTGTCTCTCTTACTGTCTCTAAATTTATTACTCTCTCTCTCTCTCTCTCTCTCTCTCTCTCTCTCTCTCTCTCTCTCTCTCTCTCTCCCCCTCCACACCCCCTCTCTTCCAGTCTTTATCTATCTCAGTCTCTCCGTCTCTTTCGGTCTCTGTCTCTCGTTGGTCTCTCTCTCTCTCTCTCTCTCTCTGAATCTCAGAGATAGCTTTGGCTTTGTTTGGAGGCAGTAGAGCGCAATGAGATCAGGAGAGACACCAAAGCAATGTCCTTGTGTTCTTGCTGATTATGGCCTCAACTGCCTGCACTGTGCTAAAACTGATATGGTATGTCAGTAGAGGCCAGAAGAGATAGGTATGTCAGTAGAGGCCAGAAGAGATAGGTATGTCAGTAGAGGCCAGAAGAGATAGGTATGTCAGTAGAGGCCAGAAGAGATAGGTGTGTCAGTAGAGGCCAGAAGAGATAGGTGTGTCAGTAGAGGCCAGAAGAGATAGGTATGTCAGTAGAGGCCAGAAGAGACAGGTATGTCATTAGAGGCCAGAAGAGATAATGTCAGTAGAGGCCAGAAGAGATAGGTGTGTCAGTAGAGGCCAGAAGAGATAGGTATGTCAGTAGAGGCCAGAAGAGACAGGTATGTCATTAGAGGCCAGAAGAGATAATGTCAGTAGAGGCCAGAAGAGACAGGTATGTCAGTAGAGGCCAGAAGAGATAGGTGTGTCAGTAGAGGCCAGAAGAGATAGGTATGTCAGTAGAGGCCAGAAGAGATAGGTATGTCAGTAGAGGCCAGAATAGATAGGTATGTCAGTAGAGGCCAGAAGAGAGGTATGTCAGTAGAGGCCAGAAGAGATAGGTATGTCAGTAGAGGCCAGAAGAGAGGTATGTCAGTAGAGGCCAGAAGAGACAGGTATGTCAGTAGAGGCCAGAAGAGATAGGTATGTCAGTAGAGGCCAGAAGAGAGGTATGTCAGTAGAGGCCAGAAGAGATAGGTATGTCAGTAGAGGTAAGAAGAGGTAGGTGTCAGTAGAGGCCAGATGAGAGGTATGTCAGTAGAGGCCAGAAGAGAGGTATGTCAGTAGAGGCCAGAAGAGAGGTATGTCAGTAGAGGCCTGAAGAGAGGTATGTCAGTAGAGGCCAGAAGAGATAAGTATGTCAGTAGAGGCCTGAAGAGAGGTATGTCAGTAGAGGCCTGAAGAGAGGTATGTCAGTAGAGGCCAGAAGAGAGGTATGTCATTAGAGGCCTGAAGAGAGGTATGTCAGTAGAGGCCAGAAGAGATAGGTATGTCAGTAGAGGCCAGAAGAGAGGTATGTCAGTAGAGGCCAGAAGAGAGGTATGTCAGTAGAGGCCAGAAGAGATAGGTATGTCAGTGGAGGCCAGAAGAGAGGTATGTCAGTAGAGGCCAGAAGAGCTTCGGGTTCAGAATGGACTGCAGATTGCAGACCTTGTATTGACTATTCTGGTCTACAGACTTTCCTTTGCTAATCGCTTGTTTTTCTCTTCCCCTCTTTGAGCCTTTGAAGGAGTCATTAAACCACGTTTCAAGGCAGTTCTCCATTCCATGCTGTTCCTAAAAAGAAACATACATTTTTACTGTGTTGATATCCACAGAATAACTTCCATTAATTTGGGAGGGAAAATTCTGAACCTTTGACACAAAGTTATGCGCGGATACACTGTCTAAGTCCAAATTTTGGAGCCAGCCAAAGGATTACAAAGTATTTTTGGTACTTCCAAAACTGGCAATTCAAAAATTATATCGTTGAAAATTCCATTCCTGCTTAACTATTTTTCTTTCTTTTATACGCCTTTCCTCAGTCGTTTATATGTGCCGTCTATTTCAAATATGCTGCATACACATGCTGAAATATATATCACGAGCGCAAAAACGAATATGACCGCACAGACACACACACAAACGCAAACAAACCGAACTGCAGAATATCTACAAACTATCAAAAGATACAATTTGCATCTAAGGACAGGTGAAAAAAAAATGACGGATCGACGTGGGCGAGCACATGGAAAAAAAAGAAAGAAAGAAAGAAAAGAGATAGTAGTTAAATTAGAAACACAACTGAATATTCTAGTAAATCAAAAAACCAAACCTGTTTGTGTACGTGTATAAATGTATGTTTATGCGCACAAGTGTGTGTGTGTGTGTGTGTGTGTGTGTGTGTGTGTGCACGCGCGCGCGCGCGTGTGTGTGTGTGCGTGTGTGCGTGCGTGCGTGCGTGCGTGCTTGTGTGTGTGTGTGTGTGTGTGTGTGTGTGTGTGTGTGTGTAGACATTTGTGTTTAGGTGCCTTCACAATGAATTGTTTAGCTCTGTTGCTGACAAACCAACATAAACCTGGATTTCAGACGTGCCCAGATGTAGAAACGACATATTGGGCTGGTATATCTATCTTGCTTGGGTGCGCGATGATCTTTCGAGTTGGTTGAAAGAATATTATCATAAAAAGATCTCTGTGGACAAGGCAACGCCCCAGCGATCAGATTATTGACACCACGGTCGCTGATGAGAATGTCCATATATGGCCAACAATACTGAACACACGTTTCACGAGTCTGTCCTATAAGTATGTTCACACCTTTTCACGTTACTTCGGAACCGTACAAATGATGTTCGTTCTCCGCTCACCCCCTTGCCAGCTTGCTTTGTACGCTCGTATGTGCGAATAACCACGGTAATACAATTTCCCCTTGTTTTGGGGTCGCTGGGCCAAAGCCAGATCGGTTTCCATACCAGAGCCCTGTCTTGATATCATTGGCGTGTCTCTCCTCCCTCTTCCACCCCCCCCCCCCCCCCGACACACACGCACACATGAACTTACACCATCTCCCTGCCTCCTATACTCTGTGCTGTCATGATATGTTAGATCCGGCCAACTGACTGTTATAATGGACGACAACGAAGAAGAATTGCCATGGACACATCTCTCGGGCCGTTGCTACAACAGAAATATACTAGTAGCACTAGAATTTGCACCTCTTCCTCTGCCAAACCTGAGAAGACCCGTAGAAAGGAAAGGACGTGATATAGTGCTCAGCTCAATCAACGTCAGACGCCATATTAGGGCTGAAAAAGGCCGACCACTCAACATAAACGTGGAAAAATGAATCATCGCTTCTGTTGCCCTGGTGGTCCTGCCAGAAGGCGTGTGTCATATGTCAACAGGCCAGCAAAACAGCTAGATAAGATGAAATGTCATTGGATTCTGACTTTCAATGTATTATGTTATCTGACGTATCTCACTCATAAGTCATAACCAGTCTTCTGATCAAAAGAAAAAGCGATTTTTTTTTTCAATACATGCACCCCTTCTTTTACTTTCTCTTTCTCTCTGTCTGTCTCATCATTCATTTCAAATTTTGTTTTTGATGATTGTCCGTGTCATTAAACATTCGATTTATTTATGTCATGGAGAAATATGGGCATAACATCTAATGCCGCGTTATATATCATTTCTGCTTTTAAACGACAACGTAATGTTACACACTGCTTCATGAAGTCGTAAGGTTCGTACATGAGCAGCGCCCATTCGTTGGCGCACGTACGACTCTGCTAAATCCTCTCCATGGCACCGCTGGGCTTCCACTAGAACTGACCTTAATGGGCAAGGTATTCCCCCACGCATCCATAAATCTCCAAATTTGGCTCATGCGATTTCTCTTAGATTATTTCTGTCGTTAAAAGCGAAGTGGCCAGGACAGATTTTTTTTTTTCCAGTTGTTCAAGAGTTGTCAAAAACAGTCTTCTCAGAGCTCCTCCTCTCGTCTCCATCAGAGCACCAAAACACGTTTAAAAGTTTGGCCGAGGCGCCTTCATTTGTGTGTGGCTGGGGGAGCCGTGTACAGTAAAGGAGTGTGAGAGCTGAGCTTTTTCCAGCTGTTGGTTGTAATTCCGTCATCCAAGATGGGGTCACTGGTATTCAAAATTTTCATGTAGACAGTTTATTGCTATCAATGAAGATCTTTATTAATCAACTTCAAGTCTGCATGATTTTTTGACGTGAAAGGATATTCTTTAAAACGTCATAACAAAATCGGACATTCATGTAGCACACATCCTAGACATGTTCCCACAGCGCTTTACAATTCATATTGTGTCCAACATACAATCATCCATTAGCCAATACTTCACATGTGCAGCGTCATACGCACAGCACACAAACAGTTCTAAAACCCCACTCATACATACTCTGGTCATAGTAATGCAAGCGTTATATATTCTGCTTGTTACGGAAGAGATGGGTTGGGAAACCTGCCTTAAATTTAGGAAGGGAATCTGAATGTGTAAGGAGGAGAGGAAGTTTGTTCCATGCAGGTGAGGCATGGAAAGGACAAGACGTGTCACCGTTGATGTTTGTTTCCAATGTGAGCAACTGTAGGAGACGAATGTCAGAGAAAAAGCGGAGCTAATCAGATGGTGTGTGGAGGTGGAGTAACTTACAATCCGCACTCACAATGCAGTGGAATTTACAGATACAATGCAAAACAACAAATAAATACGATGCAATGCAATGGAATATAATACATTGCCATGCACAATGCAATGCACTACGGTACATTGGTATACAATGCAGCGCAATGCAATACAATACAATGACATGCAGGGCAAAAGGGAACATTATGCAAAGCAATACATCACAATACAATGGAATACACAGTGCAATATTATGCATTGCATTACAACGCTGTGCTGTACAGTGCAATGCAACTGTGTACAACAAATACTATACAATACAATGAAATGCAATGTGATACAATCAAATTCAATACAATACAATGCATTACAATGCTCTGCAGTACAATGCAGTGCAACTGTATACAACAAATACTATGGGATACAATACAATGAAATACCATGTAATACAATCAAATGCAATACAAGACAATGCAATACAGTACAAGGGAATTCATTAGGGGGCAGGACATAACGATTAAATACAATACAGTGCGATGGAATTCAACGCCATGCATTGCAGCGGGATAGGAACAACATGTTTATAGAACAATGCATGGTGTTTGGGAAACTGGTTGAAAATAACTGCAGCCAGAAGTCTTTAAGAAAGAATGGGTATGTGTGCAAACAATAGAAAGTGTATGATCTCTCTCTCTCTCTCTCTCTCTCTCTCTCTCTCTCTCTCTCTCTCTCTCTCTGTTGTTACTGTTGTTGCTGTTGTTGTTGTTGTTGGTATTGTTGTTGTGGTTGAGACCTCGAGGTTCTAAACAGTTGACATGGTTGACCAATGTTCACACCTGATGATAGCTGTCGAGGTCTCAACTTTAAAAACAAATCACATGGTACAGGGCTGTATATAGGACCAATGTTCACACCTGATGATAGCTGTCGAGGTCTCAACTTTAAATACAAATGACATGGTACAGGGTTGTATATAGGACCAGTATCCACACCTGATGATAGCTGTCAAGGTTTCAACTTTAAAAAGGAATAACATGGTACAGGGTCGTCTACAGGGTCAATATTTACACCTGATGTAACTTGACAAAGTCTCCATGTTCAAACTAGATCACATGGTAAAGGTTGTCTATAAGGCCAATATTTACATTTGATAATTGTTGAGGTTTCAGATTCGAAACAATTGATGATATCAGGTTTGTCTATAGGGCCAGTATTTACATCTGATGGTAATTTTCAAGATGTCTAAGTTCAAAACAAACGACGTGGTACAGGATTGTCTAAGGGTTGTCTAACATTTACAAACGATGAGAGTTATTGAGGCCTCAATGCTCAAAACAGGTGAAATGCCAGGAGAAACTCCTTCACATGCCAGTGATAGATAAAAGCCATTGACAAAGTTAACGGCATAGGCACAGCCCAGTGGGCTCAACGTTGGACGGAAAATCTAATGATTGCAGGTTCACTGCCAGATTTGGCATGGAGACTGAAAAGAATATTCACACACACACACACACACACAACACACACACACACACACACACACACACACACACACACCTCTCTCTCTCTCTCTCTCTCTCTCACACACACACACACACACACACAGAGGCACGCACGCACGCACGCACGCACGCACGCACACACACATACACACACACAGCATATAAACACGCGCACGCACACACGCACGCATACACACAGAGACACGCACGCACGCACGCACACACATGCACGCACGCACACGCGCACGCGCACGAACGCGCGCGCGCGCGCGCGCACACACACACACACGCACGCACGCACGCGCACGCACGCACGCACACACACACACACACACGCACACGCACGCGCACACACAGAGGCGCGCATGCATACACACAAACACACAAATGCACGCACGCACGCACACAAGCACGCGCACGCACGCGCACACACACACAGGCACGCACGCACGCACGCACACACACACGCACGCATGCACACACGAGCACGCGCGCGCGCACACACACACATACACATGCATGTACACACGCGCACGCTCGCGCGCGCGCGCGCGCACACACACACACACACACACACACACACACACACACACGTACACACGCACACACACACACACACACACACACACACACACACACACACGCGCGCGCGCGCACGCGGGCACATTTGATTCCCATTTCAGTTGCAGGAGTCCAGTTTTCGCATATACAGACATTCGTTTAAGCGCACAGGTGTGGCGTCTGTTTCAGGAACGGTTTGATTCTGTACATCATCTCCAAGCTTTCTGTGTTGTGTTGTGTTCAGGTGTTCAGAGCTTGAACCCTGGAGATGACTGCACTGCTGGTGGTGATGTCCGCAGACGGCTGTTGGGAGTTGGTAATTGTGGAGATGACGGACTGGACTGCGTAGTGGTGAACGCCGCCGGGGATACGCAATGCAGTGAGTACGTCATGCTCAGTGACCACATGCTTTTCATCCACATCAGTTAAGAATACTGTGTGTATCATGAAAACTCACACTTCTCGTACAAAATGCACAGGATATGAAAGATGCATAAGAACTTGTAAGGATTTTATTTAATTAACTAGAAAGGAAAATTATCTCTTTTAGTTCAGTCCAAAGAGAAACAAGCTTTTATGTTTTCTTCATAGAACTTGTAATTTGTAGCTGATTGAATTGTTGCGGAGTTTTTGTTTTGTGTCGATATAAAACCCTTCTGCATTTTTTTGGTCACTATTAATGAATGATTTACTTAAGATACTTAAATGATATTGTTCTCATGTTGTGTGTTTTGGAAACCTGTTTTATAATCTACTTTATTACTTATCAAAAATAATAATTTTTTTTTCATCTCGATGTTCAATGGATTACATTAAAGGAAGAAACTAACATGAAAGTTGGTAAGTTTCCTTCAATGTGTGATTTCAGTGCAATGAATGATGATACGCTGATTGTTTCAAGAAACATGGAAAGCTGAAAATATTCTAGTTGGAACTGAAGTCCTTTGCTATTTACCGTCAGTCGACATTTGCATGACGGTATTAAAAAGAACATCTGACACTCTATTTGTTCATGTCTTTGTTGTTGTTGTTGTTGTTGTTGTTGTTGTTGTTGTTGTTGTTGTTGTTTTAATCAAGCAGCGTCCAGAGTTAATTTTAGGATTCGGATTATCATCAACGCTTTGACCCACCGTTCAGGGTGGGCACAAGGGGCGACAAATAAAGCAGCATAGAGCGCAGCTCTACCTCCTCTACCGGTTTGAAGAATGTCAATAATTAAGCTGCCATGTAATGTATTGCATGTAAATATGTGTAACTGTTTTCCTTGTTGTTTGCTTTTTTCAGGATGAGGTTTTTCCCCAGTTTGTTGACAGCCCTGAAAAGGTTGTGTCTGGTTTGCTGGGGTACAGCTATAGAACTCGACTACAAAATGTTGTATGCAAATGAAAAATACTTGCATTTAAAGTTCTACTCTGGAATTTGGTAATAATTTGCTTTGAACTGGTAATCATCTGCATTTGAAGGTCTCCTCTTAAGATTGGGAACAGTGTGTTGAAATCAGGTCTGCACGTCATGTGTCTGCAGTGTGTTGACAGGTCTGCACGTGATGTATCTGCAGTGTGTTGACAGGTCTGCACGTCATGTATCTGCAGTGTGTTGAAATCAGGTCTGCACGTCATGTATCTGCAGTGTGTTGAAATCAGGTCTGGACGTCATGTATCTGCAGTGCGTTGACAGGTCTGGACGTCATGTATCTACAGTGTGTTGACAGGTCTGCACGTCATGTATCTGCAGTGTGTTGACAGATCTGCACGTGATGTATCTGCAGTGTGTTGACAGGTCTGGACGTCATGTATCTGCAGTGTGTTGAAATCAGGTCTGCACGTCATGTAATAATAATAATAATAATAATGAATACTTATATAGCGCCTATTCTCGGCTAGAGACCAAGCTCTAAGCGCTTTACAATCCACACTCGTTTACACAACGGGCTGCCTACCTGGGTAGTGCCGACTGAAGAGCTGCCAGCTGGCGCTTCATTCATTCGTTTCCCGTGTCGTCCAGTCAATATCGTTCAATATCGTTCACTCAATTTCCTTACTTCCTTCATTCTTTCCATTTCTCACGCAGGGTGCATGCTTTGTGTAACGTGTCATCCATACCAACGGCCAAACTGGCCTTCTCTTCCGAAAGTCGGTGATGGGATTTTACGTGTGTGCAAGATGTTATGCGTGCGTTCACACACGGAACCACGGTTTATAGTCTCATTCGAAGGACTGTATGGGGAATGGAGTCAGAACTAATGTTAACTCCGAGGGAAAAATCCCCCTTTACCGAAACGGCCCGGCGGCGGAGATTCGAACCCACAACCCTTGGATTACGAGTCCGGCGCTCTACCAACTGAGCTATTCCGGCCCCCGCAGTGTGTTGACAGGTCTGGACGTCATGTATCTGCAGTGTGTTGAAATCAGGTCTGGACGTCATGTATCTGCAGTGTGTTGACAGGTCTGCACGTCATGTATCTGCAGTGTGTTGAAATCAGGTCTGCACGTCATGTATCTGCAGTGTGTTGAAATCAGGTCTGGACGTCATGTATCTGCAGTGTGTTGAAATCAGATCTGTACGTCATGTATCTGCAGTGTGTTGACAGGTCTGCACGTCATGTATCTGCAGTGTGTTGACAGGTCTGCACGTCATGTATCTGCAGTGTGTTGAAATCAGGTCTGCACGTCATGTATCTGCAGGGTGTTGACAGGTCTGCACGTGATGTATCTGCAGTGTGTTGAAATCAGGTCTGCACGTCATGTATCTGCAGTGTGTTGAAATCAGGTCTGGACGTCATGTATCTGCAGTGTGTTGACAGGTCTGCACGTCATGTATCTGCAGTGTGTTGAAATCAGGTCTGCACGTCATGTATCTGCAGTGTGTTGACAGGTCTGCACGTCATGTATCTGCAGTGTGTTGAAATCAGGTCTGCACGTCATGTATCTGCAGTGTGTTGAAATCAAGTCTGGACGTCATGTATCTGCAGTGTGTTGAAATCAGGTCTGGACGTCATGTATCTGCAGTGTGTTGACAGGTCTGCACGTCATGTATCTGCAGTGTGTTGAAATCAGGTCTGCACGTCATGTATCTGCAGTGTGCTGACAGGTCTGCACGTCATGTATCTGCAGTGTGTTGAAATCAGGTCTGGACGTCATGTATCTGCAGTGTGTTGAAATCAGGTCTGGACGTCATGTATCTGCAGTGTGTTGAAATCAGGTCTGGACGTCATGTATCTGCAGTGTGTTGAAATCAGGTCTGTACGTCATGTATCTGCAGTGTGGGGTTCATGTCGTGAAAGACGTTTGCCGTGTGAATTTAGCGAATAAAAAACCCACTGTCACTGAGAGCTGCGGACAGAAAACTGTGACGTCACCCGTGGGGCTCTCTGCATACTTCTCGTGTTAACAACATCAGTGAAATTTTAACTGAAAGGGCATACGATCATGGTTTGAAGTGTCACCAGGGGTATCTGGTTATCGAATATTGCTTAGTAAGTTAGATTTGTGACGATTGCCTTTTTGCCTGGGATTATTGAGAATGCGTGTCGTTGAAAGAAACAGAAGAGCCATTAACAATGATTTGATACGAGCATTTCATAGAATAACTCCCCAATTTCACTGACACGACTACGACCGAAAACGTATTTGTGTACGTCAAAATCTCCTCATGGGCTCAGTCCAAAGGTTTCTGGTGTCGTCGATATGTGTAGTTAATGATTATTACATGATCGAGTGGAGAGCTACATTGGGTGGATTGATCTGATTGAAGAGAAGTTAAGGTATGCCCAGATTAGGTTGAGCACCACCCTTGTGGGTGATAATGTCCTAGGAAACGATTCAAGAGTTATTTTCTTCAACTATTTATCCGACACTTGATATATCCTGCGAACTGACAAATTAATGCCAATCTTATAAATAGACCTTGAAGATAACTCAGTTTAGATACGTTTTGGTTTACTGTACACAATGAAACCACACTCAAGCGCATGTTTAATTTGTGATTGTTTTATTGACAGTTTAAACCTTGGCACAAAAAGCGGCTATTTTCTAAAACAAACAAACAAATAACAAACAAACAAAATCCCCACTTGAATCACTGACGCGGATAAACGCAGCCTTAGAGCCCAGCAACGTGGATGCCAGGAGTACTTACTCGTCTTGGATTTTTCCAAGGCATTTGATAAATCATATTAGGGTTCAGTACCTCTCTGCCTACGAGAAGTAATTTGACTGCACAAAGAAAATGATACTAGGCCCTATAGTACTGGGCCAAAAGGCTGTTCCTTCTCTGATCCATAAACTGCACCAGCATGCCATTTGCGGCAAGATAACACGTGGAATACAACAGGAAGTATATTCATTGCCGGCAGAGGCGCAAAATTGGAATTGGCTATGGTAGCATCAGGTGTTCTTCAGAGCTCCGTACTTGAACTTACGTTGTTTCTAGTCTACTTGCCAATTGGAATGTTCCCCACTACCAGGCTGTGAGCTGATGACACACTATGCCATGGAAATATCTCAAGCCAAAAGAGTCATGGCAACCTTTATGTGGAGGTTGGGGTTGAGGGCAAAGAGGGGGGAATGGGGCAGTGAAGGGACCGGGAGAACGGGAACCACAATTTCAAACATAGTGTAGCACAATCATTGACAGGTAAGTGTTTGTTGGGTGGGAAGAAAAATATGTAAAGAAAGAAATAAACCAACACACCATCAATGTATGACAGGGAAGGAAAACGTGTGAGTGAATCAACCAACACGTCATCAGTATATTAAGAGAACAAAAGCGTGTAGATAAATGACATAACAAGGAAGAAAAGTGTATATAATAGATAAGCCAACACATCATCAATGTATTATAAGGAAGCAGAGTATGTCAGTAAGGACACTAACCCATTATCAATGCGGGCGTAATACAGGGAAGAAGAGAGTGTAGAGATACACGAACACATCAGTCTCGTACAATCTCTGTCAGTCTGTCTGTCTGTCTGTCTGTCTCTCTCTCTCGGCACGTGCCTTCTGAGCAGATTTGGGGTTATGTGCGGGTGGTTTGTATACATCGTGAGAGCTTGTTCTCCCGGTCTTTAGCGCTTCAGTGGAAAGTATGGTGATGACTATGGTTCCATCTGTTTGCAGAGCGGTGACCGCGTAGATGAGATGTGCACATTGTATGTAATGTTGTGTGGCAGTGCACAAGAACTAATGGACTGAATATTGTTTTCTTTCAGAAATACTTCCAGGAGGACAGTGTGACCCCCAAAACGACCACTGTGTTGATGACACCTTCTGTGAGGAGGACTCCAAGATTTGCAGTAAGTCGAATTCCTTCAGTTCCTCATTATCTGCAAGGTTTTTTTTTTATTTGTGTGCAGTCCTTTTTTTTTTAGAGGCCCCCCTCTTTGCTGTCGACGCCGTTGACTGACGCACTCACAGACAGTCTTTTTTTTGTTTTTAGTCATTTTTTGTGGGAGAGCATGAATCAACAAGACCGGCACAAATGGGAGGACAGAGAGGGGGAGGGAGGGAGGAAAGGGGGGGGGGGGAGGTAATGGGGGAAACCGGCGGAATGGAGTTCTCTAAACGAGGCTATTGCCGGTGGATGGAGGGAGTATGTGTGCAGGGCAATAAATCAAGTACCGTCTTTGGACTCACAATGTATCTGAGAGAAATATACCACCTATAATTCTGTAGCGTTCTCGCCACCATAGGGAGAAAAACACAATCCATCGGTCTCAGCACCGGCGAAAAGCATAATAGGGAAATGGGAAGAAACATGTTATAAAGCTGTTAGAAAAGCAAAGGAGAAGCAATACAAAAGATTCTTAGATCGTATGAAAATCCCCAACACGATGAAAGGAAGTTAGTTTCAAAGTGGGGTGATTACGGTGCGGAAATTGAAACAAGAGCGAAAACAGACCCACTGCACTGCACACACACACACACACACACACACACACACACACACACACATAGACACACACACACGCACATAGATGGATGTCAGTGGTGGGATGAGACGGAAGAGTTACATGTTTTGGTTTTTGTTTGTTTGTTTCTTTTTTAATTTTTGATAAAGTGGATTTTCTACTTTTGTGTTATAGCTGTAGATAAGTTTATTCTTTTGACTCGTTGTGTTAACCTTTTTTCCCGGCCCCGATTTCGTTTTCGTCTAATATCACGTAATGTGGAAAGACGTAAAACAAAACAACAACAACAACACCAACAACAACAAAACAACAACAACAACAACAACAACAACAACAACAACAACAACAACAACAACAACAACACACACACACACACACACACACACACACACACACACACACACACCACCTGCCTACTCGCAGGCAACGAGTTTCGATCTATTTGGTCTTCTTCAAACAAGACAAATAATATTCATTTTCCTTGTCTTAAATGTTTGTTTGTCTCGCCCGAAGAAGACCAAATAGGTCGAAAAGCATTGCAATTTTTTCTGTAAGTTGTTCCTTCTTTCGTCTGGCTGCGCAGTTAATTCTATTTTTGCTCTGGATGCAAGGGAGGTCAACATATGCAAGAGTCAGAGCGGTGAGCTCACTGTTTAACGACAAAAACATCATCGGTCACATCTATGCTGACAACGTTATAGAATTGTGTAACATTTTTCTTTTGGCTGTCTCGTCGTCTGTGTGACTTGGTGGCACTACCTCCATACCACTCATTCCGGCTCCTCGTCCACAGCCACATCCAGGTTTGTCCTACTGCAACCCTAGCACGGCAATCCTCAGGGAGCAGTCTATATTAAGTCGTCATGGGGCAGCCCACCTGAGGGAACGCCACACTAGTGCTGAATCACTGTGGTAGTGTTCAGTGGCGTCTGTTCTAATCCAGCATATGAGGACACTACCTGCTAATCCTGCTGCTGACAATATATATATATATATATATATTTTTTTTTAATCAATTTTTATTTTTCTCCTTGCAAAAACATCACATTTAACACAAATTCATAGCGTTTCACTTCATATCAGTGTACGATTCACATCATTTATGCTTCAACAGCCGTTTTGGCCAGGTACCATAAACAGTTTCCGTACCATGTGTTAACATATTTGTACGGGAGATTTTTTCAAAAATTGATTAAATACAGAACAAAAAAAAGAAAGAAAAAAAAGCCAAAAACAAAGAAAACAGAAACAACAGAGAGAGAGAGAGAGAGAGAGAGAGAGAGAGAGAGAGAGAGAGAGAGAGAGAAAGAGAGGATAGGGCACCGACAAAGCCACCAGGGGATCCAAACGTGCATGCATGTTAAGTAACACAGAGACAGACTCGTCCCTAAGCATATACATCAAGTCCAAAAGTTACACCTCTATTAAAGATTGGTATAGTTGCCATTTTTCATGCAGTTTTTGACTTGACTTTGCGCTTTTCGCAACTTGTTGTTCAAACTTGTATCTTGTCTTTAAATAATGTAGAAAGCTTATCAAAATTGGAAGATTTTTTTCCTCGCACTTGCATTTGTAGATAAAATATTTTCCTCGAAGTAGTATGAAGTCAAAGGTTTCATCACCTCTGAAATGATCTGCATGCCTAAAAAATACCAATTCAACAGACAAATTCAAACAAGCTGCATGCTGACACTTCTCTTTCATTATTGCTTGAAGTTGTTGCCAAAAATGTGCCGCGTGTTCACAAAACCAAAACAGATGCTCAATGTTTTCCCTTTCTCTATTACAGAATGTACAATGATCACTCAGTTCAACTCTCATTTTTGACAACACAATATTTGTACCCAATATACGGTGTAGAATTCTTATCTGAAACCATTTAAGTTTTATTTCTTTTATTTTTTGTACCTTTTTAAAAACGATATTCCATTCCAATTGCTGGTCAAGTTTTTCATTCCACTTGTTGCAAAAAGTAGGGATTATGTTGTCACACAGAAAGGCATCACAGTAAACACGTGCCCCTCTGCTGACTGAACAGATAAGTTTCCACAATTTAGACATTTCCTCATGCTTGTTATTTGTCATTGTTACTGCAGTTTTCCGAATATATGCGTTTACTTCCCTGAATAATCCAGTGTACGAAATAAAGTCAATGCAAAATCCATATTTATAATTGAACTCTCTTTATGCCAAAAGCATGCCATCTTCTTTCATTATGTGTCCAATATTGTATATACTTTTGTCGAACAGACTTTGATAACAAATTGGTTTTTTGTTTATCTTAATGTTTTCATTATAAAATATATTTTCGGAAGCAATTTCTTCGGAAATGCAAGATATAATCCTTTTGCCAAATTCTTTATATGCCTCAAATACATCAACCCAAAATTTATTTCTGGATAATTGGCCTAGAGGAAGACTACAACCAATTTTTTTCCAGATGACATATTTTTGGACAACTTGCCAAAGTAATACTTTTCCACTTGTGAGACGATATTCTTATTTTTCTAATCCATGCAAGTTTTAATGCAAATATATATTCTTTTATTCTAGGCACACCAAGTCCTCCATTCATTACGTTTTTAACCACAGTTTTTCTATTTATACGATCCCGTTTTCTATTCCAAACAAATCGAAATACTGAGTTTTGAATAGCATTAATTACATCATCGGGAGGACTTGGAAGTAGAATCCAGAGATGAATTAGTTTGGACAAGATTAAGGACTTTAAAACAGCCACCCTGCCTAGTGGAGTAATCTGTCTCTTTAACCATACCTTACATAGCATTCTTATTTCAAGAAATCTAGCCTGCATGTTTATTTCTGAACAATGAGTAAGATCATGGGTAAATAAGATACCCAGAATTTTGAACTGTGGTGGATTCCACTGAATACGTAAATGTTGCATGTCGCAAATCGTCGAATTTTTCCTACTGCCGAGCCATATTGCACTTGTTTTTTCTGTGTTTAATATCAAACCTGATTTTCTTCCAAACCTATCAACTGTTATCAGAGTTTCCTCAAAAGACACTCTGTCACCTTCAGGCATAATTTCTGCATCGTCCGCATATTGTTAAATTTTGTGTTCTGTATTGTTAATTTGGATCCCTTTTATAATTCTATTATCTCTCAACATAATGGCAAGGATTTCCACACACAAAATGAATATGTAGGGTGAAACTGGGTCACCCTGCCTGCACCCACGACCCACGGGAAACCAACCAGATGCCTGGCCATTCATAAGAACAGTTGACTTAATATCATTATAGAAAGTACTTATCCATTTACGAATATCTGGTCCTAAACCGAATGCTACAAGTACTTTATTCATGAATCCCCAGTCAAGGGAATCGAAGGCTTTCTCGAAATCTAAACATAACAGCAAACCAGGTAGTTGGTGTGTTTCCAAGTAGTTAATTAAGTCATAGATTAATCTAATGTTATCTCCAATATATCTATTGACCATAAATCCTGTTTGGTCTTCATTGATCAAACTTGGAAGAACCATTTTCAGTCTATTCGCAACACATGCTGACCCTATCTTATAAACAACATTTAAAAGAGTAATTGGCCTTCAGTTTTTGATGGCATCTCGAGATTTATCCCCTTTCGGAATACACACTATAATTCCTTCCTTTTGTGTGGTGGACAACTCGCCTAGTTTAAAACCTTCATTTAAAGATCGCACAACGAATGTTCCAAGTGATGGCCAAAAAAATTTGAAGAACTCAACAGTAAATCCGTCTGATCCAGGGCTTTTATTGTTTTTCATCTGTTAAGTGCATAGCCAGCCTCATCCATAGATATTTTTCCTTCTAATTGTACCTTTTCGTTGTGTGTCAGGACACGAGGTAAATTAACCATTTCAGAAATTTCGCAATCCTCAACTTCCTTTGGCCGGTACAATTCTTCATAAAATTTCTTCACTTCATGTTGGATCCTTTCGACATCGGATATTTCTAAACCATCATTTAATATTAACTTTGTCATATTTTTGTTTAAGCAGTTTCTTTTTTCAAGCGAGCAAAAATATTGATTGACCTTTTCTCCTTCTGCTATCCAACGTGCTCGTGATCGAATCAAGACCCCCTGCATTTTAGCTTCCCTAAGTCTGACTAGTTCCTCTTTGTCCTGCTCTAAATCATGTCTTTTTTCATCAGTCAACTGTTCCTTCCTCTCTAACTTTTCAATATTCACTTGTAAACGTTTCTGCTTTTCATTACTTCTGCGTTTCTTTTCAGTTGCAAATGTTATAGTTTTACTTCCTATTTTCATTAATAAAACGTCTAGGAACAGTTGATCTGTAATAGTAAACTGAATTTCTGAACGCTCAATAAATGGTAGTTGTTCTCTTGAATAGGGCAGTACTGCGTACTCTTCTATCACAGCTTTAATTTCCTCGTTAATTTCATCAATATACTGTTTGTCCTTCAACAAAGAACAATTAAATTTCCAGAAGGGGTATCGTTTAGTTTCTCTAGCAAAGGTTAAAGTTAAAGTAATCATTGAATGGTCTGTCCTGTATCCTGCCTTAATATCTGCATCCGTGACGAAGGTAGACACATAATCTGAAACTAGAAAAAAATCAAGTCTACTTTGCTGCAGAGGGGAGGATCTGTGCCATGTGTATCTTTTCAACTCAGGATTCAACATTCTCCACATATCTGTAAGATCTAGATTAAACATCATGTCTTCAACTTGCTGTTGTGCTTTAACATTGTTATAATGCTTGTAATTAAAATAATCCATTGAAAAATCTGGAACCAGGTTCCAGTCCCCTCCAATTACAACATTCTCAACACCAACATCCTTAATATGATCTTCTAACTCAACAAAAAAATCAGGATCATCATGGTTTGGCCCATACAGGCTAATAATCAACATCATCTTATCCAAAATGGATACAACAGCAAAAATGTAGTCTCCACCTGTATCTTTGTAAACCTTCTTTACACAAAATTCAAAATTATTGTTAAAGAGAATCGCAACACCTCTTGAATTAGACATATATGACGCAAAATATGCTTCATAACCCCATTCTGCTCTGATACACACTTCAAGCTTGGGGTCAAAATGGGTATCCTGTAAGAGATACACCGAGAACGCCTTTTCTCTTAGATAGTGAAACACATCCCTCCTCTTTTTTTTTGATCCGCTATGCCTCGGCAGTTCATTGAACAAAACCTTACAGAGTTACTCATGTTATAACTTTATAAGTAGAGGCAGGAATACACAACTGTACGCAGAAACTCCTATACCCTGCAATCGACATACTATGCAACTGAAATACAGGTAGCTAAATACAAACAAAATCACCAGTCCCCTAAGTGACAACAAAATCTCACCATCTCTCTCACAAAAGGAAAACAACGTCTCATTCAACAAAGGATTTCCTCCAGCTGAACATAAAGACCAAATGTATAAAAGAAAAGCAAGCATGACATAAGACAAAGCAAAAAAGAGTAAAGTTAAAGAATCAAGGCTATAATAACAAAACATGGTTAAATTTTGGGGAACGATGCGCTTATGTGCGCCGACAGCATTGAGGATATAATGAGAAACTAGTGTGAGTACTTAAAAAGTGCGGAAGAAAACAACGGCGGGGAAGAAGGCGGGAGGGACAGGACTGTGGGCCGAGTCAGCAAGTCTGCAGCCATCTGTTCACACTTGCGATATAATAGCGCGTGCCGTAGCGCGTGCAGCTAACTTGTACAGCGGCTTGACGAGGACTTTTTCAGCTCGTGGATCTTGTTTAAGAACGACTACAAGCGTGCAAGGTAATAGCAACAGCAAAGCGCAAGGCATACAATTAAATGCTATCGCATAAATTACATTTTCTGGGGGGGGGGGGGGGGGAGAAAGAGAAAAAAAATGGGGAGTGCACGTGGAGAAAGAGGGAAGAGAAATGGGGAGGTGGAAGGAAGATGAGGGGAGAAGGGGGGAGGGGGCGGCGCAAGGCAAGCTGGGCCCTCATCTGCTAATGCCAATCTAGTAGTAAACTGCACACGAACACCGTCTACTGAGCATATTTCAAACGTTGTAAGCCGGCATCATCTATCAAGTATTTAAATATAATTTTCATAACTAAATATCTGCCAGAACAAAATCATTATCTGTCTATAAACAGCACATGAATGCATACATCATTTTAAGAGTGAGCTGGACTTATTCATATTTATCAATGATACACATCAAAACGCATTCAATGGGAATTTTTAACGGTCCATCCATATCTACACGTAACTATGGCAAAGAATTGCCAATAATTTTGTGTCACTGAGATGAAAGAGGCCAATCACACACACACACACACACGAGAAAGAAGAACAAACAACAACAATAAAAAAACCAACCTTTGCCCCGGCAATCCTGCCCCCCCGCCCCCTGCCCCCCCCCCCCCCCCCCCCCCCCGAATTCATCCACCTAAACTGAACATAAAACAGCTAAACCAATTATTCTGTAATACAAACAGCATTATATTCACAGATGCATTCATGGCAAACAAGTATAAATGCAAAGAATTGCCAGCAACTATTAGTACCATTATTGAGCTACACACACATTCAGACACACACACACACACACACCGAGTCAGGCAGAGTGTGCGTGCGTGTGTGTACACGTGCGCGCGCGCGCGCGCGCGCGCGAGAGAGAGAGAGAGAGAGAGAGAGAGAGAGAGAGAGAGAGAGAGACTCGGGGTTCATTCTCTCCACCACCCCTCTTCCTTTTGTTCTCCGACAGTTCATCAAGTTCAGCTACTACTGATCCTCTGTCTGTGAATATCCTTTACACAAATGATGCACAGTTCAGTTCCCGACAAGCACACCGCCAGCAACCTGTCACTCTGCATGTGGATATCTTCCAAAATAACACACACATATGAACCACATACAAGCGCCCATATACCCAACCCAAATCCCACCCAGCACAGCCACACGAAGTCAACTCACATGGAAAACATACCTACACAGACACACACACACACACACACACACTCACATAGACATACGCACATACAAGCATGTTCAAATACACACACACACACGCACACACCCCAATACACTCCCCCCCAATACACGCACACACACACACACACACGCACACACCCCAATACACACACACACACACACACACACACACACACACACACACCAATACACACACACACACACACACGCACACATCCTGATACATACACACACACTTTAACATGTATCTGCGTGCAGCTTTCAAGCAGTGTCCGTTTTGTTGCAATTGAACAAATCTGACCTGGTCTGCTGTGCTGGAAGGTAGTCCATCCTCCCCGCTCCCCACCGCAAAGGAGCAAACAGTGTGTTGAAAATAGGCATCAGTATGCCTTCAATGAGTCAGCCCTTTGCTGTATACGCGTGCACATATGTGCACATTGCACACACGTTCAATGCACAGCCCACACATAGCCGATGACCACCAACACGCAAATACCGCCAACCTGCACTAAGCACACACCCCACCTGGATATTGGCATCCTCACAGTTGAGTTGAAGAGGTGTCACTCTGGCTGCCTGTTCTGTGCACAGCCCACACATAGCCAATGAACACCAACACACAAGTATCGCCAGTCTGCACTTGCACACACTCTATCTGGATATCCGCATCCTCACAGTTGTGTTGAAGTGGCGTCGCTCTGGCTGCCCCGAGCCGTCCCCCCATCAGTCAGCTGCTGCAGTCGTCGCTGGATGTCAGGTTCTCTGAGAGAGCCGTGGGGAGGTGGAGAGCCGCAGGGAGGGGAAGAACCACGAGGAGGGGGGAAAGCCAGGGTCGACAAGGAAGGTAGAAGCCATGGTGGTCAGCTCGGGTGAACCCCCTACCTCCATGGGCGCCCCTCCAGACAGCGGGCGATGACTGGGGTCAGGAACCACAGGAGTGGAGTGAGACACTGGCGGCGCCGGTCACGTGTGCAGGTCTGCCCCACCCCCTCCATGGTCCTGCCCCTCACCTGTCTGCAACTGCCGTTGTGGTTGTCGCCCGGGTTGTGACTGCTGCTGGTGACGTTGCTGCTGCTGTTGCCGCCGCTTCTGTTGCTGCTGGATACGCTGTTGCTTCAGCTGCTGCCGCTGCCTCTGCTGCGCAGAGGGTATGTAGCCGATGAGCTTCTCGTCAATGACACTGGTGTCACCCCGCTTCACCTCCACAATGGAATCGTTCAGCAGTCGAGCAAACAGTCTGCCACCATTGGCCGACCACGCCTCCACCACCTTCTCGTGCTGACGGACTCTGGAGAGGCGCTGAAAATTCAGTGCCGTTAAGTCCTCGGTGATCACAATACCAGTGTTCTTTAGTTTGCGTCAATTTTTCACCACCTCAGCCTTATCCTTTCTCGACACAAATTTAACGATGACATGTCTGTTCATGTCTTTATTGGGCCTACCAATCCTGTGCACAGCCGAAATCCTGCTGCCGTCAATTCCACTGACACAGTTTTGAACGGAACAGATCCACAACCTTCCGTTCACAATCCGCCACCGTCTCGTTTCTTCCATCTCCAGTCAATCCAATCACTCTCACAGACTCCCGTCTGGTATACTGCTCCAGTTCGTTGTAAGCTTCCTTTTGATCGAGAACAATACTGCGAAGATTACGAATATCTTCCTCCTTGTCACGACAGAGGCGCAAAGCTTTATCTAGGAGTGTGTGAAGGTTATCATTGTCCTTTTGCAGAGTAAATATCGCTCCTTCCAGTCGTCCAATCCGCTAATCAAGTTTGGCTGACAAAGCTGACTGACAAATATCAATTCGTCGACGCAAATCGTCCAAACCGTTTTGCAAAATTTCAAGAGGCATAGCTTCGGCCATTGTCACTTCGCTACCGGCAGCTCTTTTCACCTTCAACTGAAGTCTAGTTTGAGACAGAGACCTCGAATTCGACCCCTTACTTCTTTTACTTGCAGACCGGTCTCTCCTCGTCGGCCGTTGGCTAAGAGCTGATGTGTCACGGCTTGTGTCCGTGTCAGTGCTGATGTGTCACGGCTTGTGTCCGTGTCAGTGCTGATGTGTCACGGCTTGTGTCCGTGTCAGTGCTGATGTGTCACGGCTTGTGTCCGTGTCAGTGCTGATGTGTCACGGCTTGTGTCCGTGTCAGTGCTGATGTTCTGTCGCTGTTCCCGTTGTCGTTTCTTCGTCTTGTTGGGCATGTTTTGCACGAGCAAAACGTAACATGCTAAGTCGAAAGGATGGTCGACATGGATGCTCAAATTTCAGCCGCAATCTTCCAACAGTGCGCACAATCCAAAACACTAGTTTCAAGGCTCACTTATTGATGATCAAAAATATAAAGCCATCCTCTTGCTGCGGCAGCCGACCAAAAAACTTCAAATACACATTACACCACTTTAAAGTTGGAAGTAAACTTTGAATGCACAAAAAAAACGCGGAGCTCCAAATAAACACGTCCTGCCGGCGCGAGCGATCGCTCACCTCCCTGACGACAATATTTGCTTAGTCATGGAGCCAGCATGAATGAATGTACCCCTCTGAAGGACGCCACCAGGTCTGTCCAACGACAGTGCCAGAGAACTTACACCGGCAGCATCAGCATGAACTCACCACCAGGTCTGTCCAACGACAGTGCCAGTGAACTTTCACCGGCAACATCAGCATGAACTCACCACCAGGTCTGTCCAACGACAGTGCCAGAGAACTTACACCGGCAACATCAGCATGAACTCACCACCAGGTCTGTCCAACGACAGTGCCAGTGAACTTACACCGGCAACATCAGCATGAACTCACCACCAGGTCTGTCCAACGACAGTGCCAGAGAACTTACACCGGCAACATCAGCATGAACTCACCACCAGGTCTGTCCAACGACAGTGCCAGAGAACTTACACCGGCAACATCAGCATGAACTCACCACCAGGTCTGTCCAACGACAGTGCCAGTGAACTTACACCAGCAATATCAGCATGAACTCACCACCAGGTCTGTCCAACGACAGTGCCAGTGAACTTACACCGGCGACATCGGCATGAACTCACCACGAGCATAAACGTGGAGAGGAAATCCCACAAATAAATGGCTGTGGTGGGAATCGAATCCACGACCTCCCAACAGCATTTCCATAACAATCACCACTACGCCAAAGAGCTGGTCTGCGTTGAACAAGTTTTATCAGGATCTACCAAAAGATGCAGCCCCCCCCCCCCCCCCCCCGATTGGCTGACCCCACAACTTCATACTGAGCTAAGGGCATTTGCGGGAGTCCGGACCGCCGACAAATCAAAGGAATGCTTTGAAATTATTTTACGACCGAGGGGAAGTAATAGAAGGTCAGGACTGAAAGTTAAGCCCACTTTCAATTCATTTTAGTTAAAACAGAACAGGATATGAAAATGCGAAATGTCAAGGTTTATATTCTTTGAAAGTGTTCTTCTTGCAGGAAAACATGATATTTAATAGTCACCAATTCGTAAATAGTAACTTCATAGTGTTCAAGTTCCGCGGAAAATTTGTCTCTTCCGGATCCGAGCTGCTGTGTGAGCCGGATCCGTAGCAACGTTGATGGTGGTCACCCTTGGCCACGTTCCGTCTTTCCACCATGTTTGGTTGACATCAAAAAGATAGTTTCTGCGTAGTCTTGCTGACAATTACACGAACACACAAGGAATCAAATGAACAAGCTTACAGACGCGGGTGGAAAAGCATCTGTATTGGCAGAGAGAACTGTAAGGGCACAGGGGGAGATCCCAGACCTCAGCCATGATACTAAATTTCCTTTATGATTGTTTTTTGATTCACCGGATCCAAAGTTTAATTCAGATCCGCACCATATCTTACGAGCTCTGGCTGCCAAAATATCTGATGAGCCTAATGTTGTATTTCAGTTGGAATCCGTACATCGTTTGTGGAGAAACTGAAAATTTCTCTTCCTCACGAACTTGAAAAAAGTAAAAAACAAAAAATTCCTAGATCCTCCCTTGATCGTGATTGGCAGCAAAATATAATGTGTTCGTCCTTTGAATAAGTTCTCTCTTTTCAATGAATTCTGTTGAAATCGGTTGAGTAGTTCTTGCGTAATCTTGTTGATAGACAGACAAACAAGTTAGCATATGCAGGTGAAAATAAAACTTCATTGGCTCAGGTAACAGTAGGAAGAGACTCTAGGGTAAGCGGGACGGCAGAAGATCTTAAACAAAAAACCCTTTCAGAAACGTTTTAGCCCTGAAGTTCTTACACTCAAAGAATTGGGGGCGAAGGGGGGAGGGGGGGGGGGGGGGGTTTGCATCCTGGTCATGACTCGTAGATGCCATTAAAAAAAATGGTGATCGATGAGAATGAGGATGATGAAGATAATGCGACGGATTCCATTCCAGTCTGAGACTGCATGACAAGGCTGTACTCTACACTTACTTTCATAATATGTGTCAGTATCAACCAGGCCCGAGAGATACAGACACCTGCAGTGTTGGTCAGGAAATCTGAGAAACATTTTTATAGACGCATCCAATTAGTGGATGAAACTCGACTGTGTAGTCCCAGTCTTCCCAGTTGAGCCCGAAGGAAACTCAGCTCTGGGAAGGAGCCGGTCGGGGCAGAAAAAAATCCCGCATGACTGATGGGAATCGAACCCACGATCACCCAGCCGGGAGTCCGCGATGCTAACCACTTCGCCACGGCGGCTAGGATTCCTAGATGCTATACTACTGTCAGATTTCCTCCCTGGCACTGCCGGGATTGGAAACAGCAACCAGCAACATCTGGATGAGTGGGCGTCTCATGGCGTTGCCTTCTCAGATGGATTTCGTTCTCACATCGCTCTGGGAAACCTGTTCTGAGCTGGGAATTTCAAACCTAGTGAAGTTCTCCTCGACCAGATTCAGCTGGAATTCTTTTCAGCTGTTTCTGCTATTGCTGTCAAAGTTCTGGTCCTCTTCTTACCAGAACTCGCAAGCTGTTTTATGAGATCACAGGTAGATGAGCCAATAAGTCCCTTGTTCTAGCCTCTATGGCGAGGACTCTGGCTTGAAAGCCATGATGGTTCGACTGGCAAGCCATTATGGCTAGGAGTTGCTAACTAGACTACATACTTTTAAAGTGCTGGCTAGATTGCATACGTTTCAGTCGTGTGTGTGTGTGTGTGTATGTATGTGTGTGTGAGTGTGTGTGTGTGTGTGTGTGTGTGTGTGTGTGTGTGTGTGTGTGTACGCGCGCGTGCGTGCGCGCGCGTGTATACCTGTATCTATGTATGTATATCTATACATACTTATATCCATATCTATCTGTCTATCTATCTATCTGTCTATCTTAATATGGATATACATGTGTTCGTGTGTGTATACATTTAGATGTAAACCCCTCACCTCATCCCTATCTTTCTCTGTCTGTCTGTCTTTCTGTCTCTGTCTGTCTGTCTGTCTGTCTTTCTCTCCCAGCTTCCAGAACAGATTCTCATGATCTGTGCTACTGTAAGCTGTACATTCAGACAGAGGTTCCTTTTCTTATGTACAGTGTCCGTACATTCGCATGTTACCACAGCATGGTATGGTATTTGACACAAGAGAAATGAATGTGGGTTATATTGAAATTAAATTAATGCATTGTGTGAAAATGAGAGCATGTGAACAGCACCAGCATAAACTGAAGGTTGAGATGTAAATTGTGTCCCCTTGATTGTTTTCTGATCACCAGAGCTGAAGGCGACCGAAGAATGCACGCCAGGAGTCAAGGCCTATTGCCTGGCGCACGCCACCTGTGTTACTGACACCTGTACATGTGACCAGGGTTATGAAGCCATTGCAAACAACAAATTGTGCTCAAGTAAGGAAGGGATGTCTGGTTCCGTTCAGATGATGATAGAAGAGGTCTGGCAAAGGGTCGGCTCTGTATAGATCAATAGATCTCTACTTCAGAATGATCCGTTTCATTTTAACTCTTGTAACAGTTCGTTTCTTTGCGCAAGATGCTGCCCACTTCTATTGAGCTTAAGTTCAACAAAAGATTCCCCTGAATCCAGTTCAACACGTAGCAGTTCATGACGTTAAACTTTTAAACTTAAGATCTAATCCAAGTACAGGATGCTAAAATGAAAATTCAATCCATGTCCACTCATTGTAGGTAACAGCTCATGATATAGAAATAAAAGTTCTGTTCAGGTTCGATTCAACATGTAACAATTCACAGTGTATTCAAATGATGTGTCCACATCTGCGTGCATTTTTACATGTAGCAGCTATCTATATTGCAGACATAAGTTCCACTGAAGTTCGCTTCACTGTATGGAACAATTCACGATCAGTGTTCTTGGAGTAGCTTCAGTTGAGCCATGTTCTGCTCAGAGTGATGAGGATTACTTCATGCTAGATCATATCACATCACTGTCGGCTTATGAACAAATAACTACAGTGAAGTAAAACTCGAAGTCTGTTTATTGAGGAAGATACAGCGTCATGACTTTTGTATGCAGTCAGCCGATGTGAAACCCCTGTGCCCTGTGAACGTAGGGGTATCAATGGTACTGGCATTCGTTCATTCGTAGGGATATACGTATATATACTTATCTATTTACTAATGTACTTATGAACTTATGTATGTATGTATGTTTGTGTATGTGTATATATGTATATATGTATGTACATATCAATTCGGCATCGATTCAATCGCAAAATGAATTAGTATATGGTAAAACAGCCAGATATCCTATTCATTTGATTTCCGCGTAACAATTATTCTATAATGGTAAATAATGATACAAATAAAGGATCACAGATTTTCACATGGAGAATATAGTATGCTGTTACACTCAGATAATAGAAGGAAAAAAAACGCTTGAAAATATAAGGATGAAACTATGTGAATACGACAGTAAATACGAAGTGAGGCAGTCAGTCAGTTTTGCCCGTCGCTCCTCCCGAAGCATAGGCCGCCGACAACAGTCCGCCAGAGTCCTGGATCCTGGGCTGCCCTCTCTGGCTGTTTCCAGGTGTGTCCCATCTTCTTGCTGTCTGCCTCAAGGTCCCGTCGCCAGGTGTTTCTTGGCCGTCCTCTTTTCCGTTTTCCCTGGGGGTTCCATGATAACGCCTGTCTGATAATGTTACTGGCTGGCTTCCTCAGGTTGTGCCCAATCCATCCCCATCTTCTGCGCCGGATCTCATCTTCGGTTGGCAGTTGGTTGGTACGCTGCCACAGGTCTCAGTTGCTGATGGTGTTGGGCCAGTGGATCTGGAGGATTCTTCTCAGGCATCTGTTGATGAAAGTCTGCACTTTCCTGGTGGTGGTCTTTGTTGTCATCCATGTCTCGGCTCCATACAGTAGCACTGACTTGACGTTGGAGTTGAACAGTCTGATCTTCGTGCGAGTCGATACCACCTTGGAGCTCCATATGTTCTTCAGCTGCAAGTATGCTGCCCTCGTGTGACGGATCGTTTTTCATCCGGTCACAAAGTTTCATGTGCGACCGTGCTTACCGGAAGGTAGTTGTCCGGAAGCCGGTTTCAAAATTTAGCTGACTGCTACTCACCGGCGCATTGCTATAAGCCGGGTGAGTTGCACCGGTTAGGCAGTATCTGCAGTGATTCCGGCAACTCAAGTCACAGAAGGGCGAAGAGGGACTCAGCCGTGTATCATTGAATATTTATTTATTAACAAACTGAAACTGCATTCCCGTTTAGGAGCGACTGAAACTTCCTCAGCGCTCTTGGGAAGGTTTTATTTAAAAAAAAAGAAAGTATTGTTGTTCTGTTGTCCTATGACTTGATAGGGTAACAAAACGAAATTGTTTCGGAAAATGTGAATAGATGAAGTGAGCGTTATAAGAAGTGGTCTTCAGAGAAAAGAAAAAAAGATTTTATTTTGTGACTTAACTGGCTATGAACTTCATGATGAAGAAAAAGTGTCTATTCTAATATGGTTTGCAAGAAGATGGAGAGTTTTGATGCTATGGATAATAAGCTCCCAGAGTGAGCGACATAGACTTTTGTTTTTCATTCTGATGTGTGATGTGCTTACATGGGTATCAATATATGTGTTGTTAAACAAAAGTGTGGTGGAAATCTTTCCCTTGCATATATTGGAGCTGATGAACTGAAGTGAAGTGAGCGTTCTTGTGTTACAAGAAAAGAAATGAACATTTCCTGAATTGACAAAAGGCATGGTGATTATATGAAATGAATTGAACATTCTTGTTTACAAGAAAGCAAATGAACAGTGTGTGAATTAACGAAAGACATTTATAGTTTGAAAAATAATCATCAATTGTGTAATCATTGTGTGTAGTGAATTGTATTCATGGTTTATTGAAGAGGATCCAGATGGAAATCCCTTTCCCTAATTTGGAAGACTAGATTATGAAATGTTTATGTGGAAATCCTTTCCTCAATTTGGAAAACTAGAGTCTGAAAGGTTTATATGGAAATCCTTTCCTGTGCAATGTTATGATTCCGGAAAAAAAGAATATTGTAATGATGAACAAATATGCTGATATGTGGCTCAAGTTCTAGTGAGATATGATGTGGCTAATGAATATGAAGATAGTTGTGATTCTAATGAATGGTGGCCATGATAATCAAGGTAGTTAATCAGTTTCCCCAGGTTGATAGTGTTCCCTGGATTGACGGGGACTGACTGCTACTGAGGCTAGGGCCGGGGCCGTAGCTGGTTGACGCCCCGTTCTCCACCTGTTGCTGCGGGTGTGGAGAGGCCCGCCTGAGCGCCGACAATCGCCCTACCTGCCACTGCGCCCGTGACCGGTCAGTGTTGGGCCAGTGAAGAGGAGACATCGCTCCTGCTTCTGTGCCAGCGACCTGCGTTCGAGGACATCGCTGTGTGTGTGGCGTGTGTTCCAAGCTTTGTGTTAGTGTTTTGAGCCACAGCTCAAAAGTGTTTGAGCTACATCTAGTAGGAGAGACTGTCGCCAAGTGCTGGCAGAGACGCCACGAATGAGTTATTTTTTTTTTGTGAGCCACGGCTTTGAAGAGACTCTGTGTCAGACTTGCCTCGTCGCTGCCGTCGTCATCATCATCGCTGGACCCGGCAGTTGTCAGTTAGAATTGTATTAGTTGGTTATTTGTGTACAGCTGATGGTGGGTGTACCATCCTATGCTTAATGTGTTTATTTGTATGTTTGTTGATGGCTCGGGCAGCATAAAAAGAAAAGTGTTAATGTTATTTTGTTGCCTTGCTGTCCATGTTCGGATGAGTGGGTGTGTGTATGTGAATTAAGAAAAAAAAAGTCGTGCATGCATCCATAATTTCTGAGTGAGAGTCAGACAGATATCCACACACGCACTTCCATCCGTAACACCTCGCCTTGCCGGTTCTTGCTCTGACGTCTGCGTCTGTGCCACCCTGCTTGTCAATGATGCTGCCCAGATATGTAAAGGCCTCCACTTCTTCCAGCTCGCTTCCATGCAGTGTGACTGGGTCCTCACTTTCCGTGTTGATCTTGAGGATCTTGGTCTTGCCCTCATGGATCTTGAGACCAACTTGTGAGGAGGTGGCTTCTAGCTCTGTTGTCTTGTCTTGCATCTGTTGGTGGCTGTGGGAAAGCAAGGCTAGGTCGTCAGCGAAATCCAAGTCACCAAGTTGGTCCCATAGTGTCCACTGGATTCCATTTCTTCTGTGAGCTGTTGACCTCTTCATGGTCCAGTCGATCACCAGGAGGAAAAGAAAAGGCGACAGGAGGCAGCCTTGTCGGACTCCAGTCCTCACCCTAAAGCTATCTGTGAGCTGTCCACCATGGACCACCCGGAAAGTCATTCCATTGTAGGAGTTCTTGATCAAGGTGACCAGTTTAGTTGGCACTCCATAATGGCGAAGCAGCTTCCAGAGGGTTTCGCAGTCAACGCTGTCAAACGCCTTCTCATAGTCGACGAAGTTAATGTACAGTGATGAGTTCCACTCTAAAGACTGCTCAACGATGATGCGCAAGGTGGCAATCTGGTCGATGCATGATCTGTTCTGGCGGAAGCCGGCCTGCTGGTCTCGGAGGAGGGGGTCAACTGCACATTTCATTCTCTCGAGAAGGATCCTGTTGAAGACTTTTCCTGGCACTGACAGAAGCGTTATTCCTCTGTAGTTTGCGCAGTTGCTGAGGTCTCCTTTCTTTGGTAGTTTGATGAGGTAGCCCTCCTTCCAGTCTGCTGGTACCTCTTCTTCTTCCCAAATCTTCACGAAAAGAGGGTAGAGCATCTCTACGGTTGCTTCCAGGTCTACCTTGAGTGCTTCTGCAGGGATGTTGTCTGGTCCTGCCGCCTTGCCGTTCCTCAGTAGCTTGATGGCTTTCCTGATCTCCTCTCGCGTTGGTTGCTTGCAGTTGATGTCAAGGTCTCTGTCGGCTGGATCGATGTCAGGGGGGTTTGGTGGGACGGGTCTGTTCAGAAGCTCTTCAAAGTGCTCTGCCCATCTGCTCAGTTGTTGCTCCATTCCCTGGACAGTGTTTCCTACCTTGTCCTTGATTGGTCGCTCGGGCCTGCTGTACTTCCCTGACAGTTTCTTGGTGGTGTCGTACAGCTGTTTCATGTTGTTACTGGCTGCTGCTTCCTCTGCTTCTTCCGCCAGGCTGTCAACATACTTACGCTTATCTGCTCTTGCGCTATTCTTCACTTCTCTGTTAGCTTTTGTGTAGTCTTCTTGTGCTTTGGCCTTTGCCGCCCTTGTTCGGCTGTTGTTTACTGCTGCCTTCTTCTGCTTTCTCTCCTGTATTTTGCGCAGTGTGTCTGCAGATATCCATTCCTTCTGTTGGTGTCTCTTGGGGCCCACTACTTCCTGACAGGTTGATGTGAGTGTTTCCTTCACTTTTTGCCAGTGGGTCTCCAGATCAGCCTCATCCTCAAGTAGTTCTTGTAGCACTTGGTATTTGTTGGTGAGGGACAGCTTGAAATCTTCTCTAGTCGTTGGATCTTTCAGTAGGCTGAGGTTGTACTTCTGCCTCTGTATAGTTGGTTTCATCCAGTTCTTCTTCAGTTTCAGCTTCAGCCTGGCGACCAGTAGGTGGTGGTCAGATGCAACGTCTGCTTCTCTTCTCACCCTTACATCCAGTAGGGACCTCCTGAATTTCTTGGCCATACAGATGTGGTCAATTTGATTTTCTGTCGCTAGATCTGGTGATACCCAGGTGGCCTTGTGTACTCTTCTGTGCGGGAAAATGCTGCCACCGATGACTAGGTTGCTCATAGCACAGAAGTCTGCAAATCTCTCGCCATTCTCGTTTATCTCTCCCAGTCCGTGTCTTCCCATCACTTCCTCATACCCGGTGTTGTCTTGTCCGATTTTGGCATTGAAATCGCCCATGAGGATGTTGACGTCTCTCTCTGGGTACTTGGCTATGACGTCATGTAGTCTGTCGTAGAAGCGGTCTTTTGCTTCTTCATCGCTGTCATTGCTTGGGGCATAGCAATGGATGACATTCATCTTTATCTTCTTATTCTTAGTTCTGAAGGATGCTGCAATGATTCTTGGTCCGTGTGCTTCCCATGCTATCAGAGCTTGCTGAGCAGGTCCAGACAGCATGAGTGCTACACCTTCTGTGTGTGGAGCGTTGTCTTCTTCATGTCCGGAATACAGCAACATCTCTCCGCTGAGCAGTCTCTTTTGTCCTGACTGTGTCCAACGGGTCTCACTGATTCCAAGCAGAGTGAGGTGGTAGCTTTTCATTTCTGCCGCTACTTGTGATGTTTTTCCCGTCTCATACATGGTCCTCACATTCCATGTTCCGACGTTGATGGTCCTAGTCGATAGAAGGGGGGTCGGCCTTGTAGCTTCCGTTGACTCACGGCTTTCACTACACGGCGTCATACGTCCTCCTGAGGAGGACCCTTCCTCTCCCAGGGTAGAAGATCCTTGGTCTGCTGTTGGCGTTTCTGTAACAAGTTGGTTTTTACGGGATGGGGGTGTTAACCCCATGCCCAACCCTCCTTTATCCGGGCTTGGGACCGGCTGGATATTCCCCAAAGGTTACAACCAGGCGGAGTTACGAAGTGAGGCAGGGAACAGTAAACAGTAGACAACAAACAAGAAGGGTAACTCTTGCTCCCACGATGAAACTAATACACGCCCATAACTCTAAAGGAATTCTGCCCACGACACCGAATCACCTAGCAGGCACGACAGCACAGAGCACACAGAGCAAACAAGGAAACATTCCAAAAAACGATGTTCCAAGCTCACCTATATACCCTGTACTGGACACATGTACACAGCAGTCACAACTGGAGAAATGAATAAATACAAATTAACATGTATTCAAGACTGGCACAGCCTTTTCGATCTTGAATATTGTCAGACAAGTACATGGACGAACAGAAACAAATACAGGTAACCTCAATTTGATTGAAACGAAAATAAACACGAAATGAGGCAGGGAACAGTAAACACCAAGCAAGTAGGGTAACTCTTGCTCCCACGATGAAACAAATACTCGCCCATAACTCCAAAGGAATGCTGCCCACGACACCGAGTCGCCTAACAGACATGACAGCACGGAGCACACAGAACAAACGAGGAAACATCCCCTAAAAAGGATGTTCCAAGCTTGCCTATATATCTTTGCAGTTATGGGCGTGTATTTGTTTCATCGAGGAAGCAAGAGTTACCCTACTTGTTTGTTGTTCATTGTTCACTCTTCCCTGCCTCATTTCATATTTCCTTTCCTTTCAATCAAATCGAGATTTCCTGGGGGGGGGGGGGGGGGGGGGGGGGGGGGGATGTTTCGTTGTTTGTTCGGAGAAGAGAAGTATTTATTTGACATGAAGAAGACCGACATCCACGTGCAACTTAAAATGTATATATTCCTTTCCAAGGGGCTATGGCTTGTATGAATAAAACATTTGAGTCTTGGGTATCTCTCTGTCTGTCTGTCTGTCTGTCTTTGCGTGCATTGCTGTGTGCCTGTGTGTGTGTGTGTGTGTGTGTGTGTGTGTGTGTTTGTCTGCATGGCTCTGTATGTGTACTTGAATATGTATACACGCCCGTGTGTGTACGTGTTTCTAAATGCTCGTTCGTTCATTCTTTACCTTAACATCTTTTCACTTGAAGTGATATAAAACTGACGTGTGTGTGTGTGTGTGTGTGTGTGTGTGTGTGTGTGTGTGTGTGTGTGTGTGTGTGTGTGTGTGTTTCATTGTTGTCCCTGTTGTTGTTATTGGTGGTGGTGGTGGTTGTACTGTTTAAACATTTTTGAGTACGGAAAAACATAGGGGAGGGAAGGGAGATGGTCAAAACTACGAACATTGTATGAACTATTGGTCACTGCATAATACTAATAAAAACCAACACAAGAAAACTAAAACACAACAATGAAGAGGTGTCATTCAACACATAGCAAAATCGTGTTAAAGACACGCTGTGAGGGACTATGGATCAGAGACTCGGCGATTAACATCAAACGAACAAGATCGACTGCATGGTACTTCGAAGTTTTCATCTGTATAATGGTTTGCTGGAAGCGAATATGGAAGAGACATGTGTATCTTTTGACAGTGGAACAGAGTCTGATGAAGTGTAATCTGTTTAGCGCAATGACAATTCATATTATTTGGTAATTTTGTTTTGGGAGCATTAAGTTCTATTCGGAAAAGAAGACATGTTATAATGTAGTATAATTCAATGGTGAGTCTGACATTTTCTTGATAAGAAATCCAGTGGCATTTTTTTTCATCCCTATCTGTACTTGTTTTAAATCTTTTCAATGGTGTTGTTTCTAAGGGCCTATACGATTTGTCAATCGATGGAAGAACGGCAGGCTTTCTCCACTTTTTTTTTGCGCATCTTTTAACTGCTCTGCTCACCATTTCATTGCCTTTTATGTCTCGGTGAAATGTTACCCAGCAAACGCAGTGACGGTGCTTTTTACTGATAAGCAATGTGATGAGCAATTGATTTCTAAATGAGGCCAGGCCGTTGTTTTTGTATCGAATGAATAAATGATATATAAAATGGATTTTGAGTCAACCAAAAGAACAACCCTTAGTGCAGTCACTGGAAAGTTGATTAGATATTCTAAAACTAACACAATATCTGTCCCTTCATCCGTAAAACTGAATTTTACTACCTAGGATAAAATACTTTTCAATTGTAAGTGCAGGAATGATAAAAGCTTTGCCAGCGTCACTATCACGAAGTACTGAGCCGTCTGTAAAAAAACCTGGAGGCGCTAACGGTACTTCCCGTTAATATATGTTTTGGCAGGCATGTTCTTAACATTGGTATTTCTATCTTTTAAAATTTCATAACAATTAATAACAGGTGATGTTTTTGGTGTCTCCCATGATGAAATAGGTGTACAAGAGGCCTTACGGGCGAATGTTTTGTGTTTATTTCAGCACATTCAATTAATCAAGTGTTTATGTTATTACTGTCATCTGAGATGAAAAACTATTTGCCATCTTTGGAAAATGACATTCAGAGAGAGAGAGAGAGGGGATATTTGCTTGGCATTTTACATCGAATGAAACATCAAAAACGCGCATAATTTCTTTTCGTTTTTCAGTTCGTGAAGATTGCTACAGCTGATTACACACACACACGCATTTTGTAATATGCACCTTTGCCTATAATATCAAATCATAAATCGTGCAAGCTTCACGAAGTAGAGTTCAACGGTTTCCTATCAGCGAAGGATTTGGATAACTATATTTTAAATTCATCTCGTGCATAAGTTCCCCCCATCCCCAAACTGTCAATAAATAGACTTGTTCTGGAAAAAAACAACAACACCAAACGGGGAAAGACAACGCTTGTCTTTCAATTGCAGATAGAGTTACCTTTCTGCAAACAGACCTAGAGCATTAAATGTTTGATTTGGAGAGCAAGCTTGGATAACAATCGGAATTTCGATTGTCTGCATTAGAGGCGCACCGGTTCACGTCCATTACGCTGACTGCGAGGGCAAAATTGTTTTGGACGTGCACATCGGCGGCATCTGTCCCATGGACACGATCTCTGATATAGAGCTCTGACATAGATTATCTCCCTTTCATATTTCCAACCATCGTCTATTTCCCTACTAACCTTTGCTCACTCTGTCACAGCTACAAAAATGGGAAGATTGTGGGGGTAATGAGCAGCTGAGTTATCATGCTCGCAGTGTTTTATGCATTATAGTTGACTTATAAATGATGACAATAATGATAACAGTAACAGCTTCAGTAATAGTGATGGTAATAATAACATTAATATCAATAAATACTACTACTACTACTACTAATACGGTTTGTTTCAGCAAAAGGACTTGGTGAAAGATGTTCCGATGACAATCAGTGTACATCACAGTTTTGTGATACTTCAACTACTCGATATTGCAGTAAGTACACCTCCCCACCACTGTCGGTAATGGCTGGCACACACACACACACACACACACACACACACACACACACACACACACACACACACACGCACACACGCGTGCACATACACGCACACGTGTCTATCTATCTACATGCCTCTCCAATCTCTCTCTCTCTCTCTCTCTCTCTCTCTCTCTCCTCTCTCTCTCTTCCACATGCTCCCACTCAAATTTGTCTTTGGCAGCCCCCCCCCCCTCCCTTTCCCTCGTCCCTCTTTCCACTTCCCTGCTGTGTCTCCTCCTGTTACACTTTCCCGTTCACAGTCTCCCCTTTCGGCTTTCCCCTTCTTTCCCACGTGTTCATCCTCTTTTCTCATTTTCTTTCCCACCGCTTTTTCTGTATTTCACCGTCTCTCTCTCTCTCTCTCTCTCTCTCTCTCTCTCTCTCTTTCTCTCTCTCTCTCTCTCTTTCTCTCTCCCCCCCCCCCCCCCCCCAACTCCTACGTCCCTGCATTATACAGTTCCTACACCCTTCCATTCCTGCCTCTCTCACTCTCCATCACAATAATCCCCCCACCCCCTCCCTCCAGCCATGTTTTCCACACAAACTGACCGATTCTTTAATCTATCCCTCTTTCATCCTTACGTTTGAACTGATTTAGATCTTACTTTTTTACAAGCCAAAAGGAAAGTGTATGTTTTTGATTCAGACTCATATGTAAGTCTCTCTCTCAGCCGCCGTGGCGAAGTGGTTAGCGTCGCGGACTCCCGGCTGGGAGGTCGTGGGTTCGAATCCCATCAGAGTCATGTGGGTTTTTCTGCCCCGACCGGCTCCTACCCAGAGTTGAGTTTGCTGCGGACTCAGTTGGGAAGACTGGGACCACACAGTCGAGTTTCATCCACTTAATGGATGCGTTTCTGAGAGTGTTGCTCAAATTTCCTGACCAACACTGCAGGTGCCTGTATCTCTCGGGCCTGGTTGACGCCGGGATATATTATGAAAGGAAGCGTAGAGTACAGCCCTGTCATGTAGTCTCAGACCTAAATGGAAATCCGTAGCATCATCTTAATCATCCTCATTCTCATCGATCAGCATAAAAAAAAAGTCTCAAATTCTGTGGCCCTTCATGCCCTGCTCTCATGGTGACCTCAATTTCGATGTCATCTCCACGTCTTTGGCCTTGGTTTGGTTCCGTCGGGGTCACCGGTATCGGCCAGTCCATGGGGGCTGTCGTTGGACGGATGTGGTGGCGCCCTCCGGAGGGAGAGCTCACTCACGCCGACTCCGCGACTAAGCAATTATTGTCGTCAGTAGGGGGCTTAGTAGGTGGCGTCCTGCATATGTTAGATCAGAACAGGCACCACTGAACACCACTGAAGTGACTCGGCAGCAGTGCAGAGTCTCCTCCGGTGGGTTGCCTCTTGACGACTTGACATTGACTGTTCCCTGTGGATTGCCGGTGCCGGGGCTGCGGTGGGACCGACGGGACTGTGGCTGTGGACGGGGTGTCGGAGTGAGCGGCGTGGGTGCACTGCCTCTGAAGTGGCGCAGAGATTGGGACAGAAAAAAAAAAAAGTTCTCTCTCTCTCTCTCTCTCTCTCTCTCTCTCTCTCTCTCTCTCTCTCTCTCTCTCTCTGTATGATGATCGATAATGACGTTCGGACTACAGCTTCCATGATCTGATGCAGACGTTAAACTTTCTAGAGTGCTTTAGATCTCTTCCAAACGGGAATGTTGAACAGTTTCTACGCAAGGAAGCAGTGTCGATGAACGCTTCAGAAAACCGTGGACTTGCTTGTGTGGAAGATTCATCATCACAAATCATCAAAGTTTTTTTTCCCGGTAGAATGCAAGCTGGGTCAGAGGCAACTGGAAACGGGCTGTAACAAGGGCTATGTATGTTTACACAGGTGAGCAATAATACAGACTATGCCGAACGGGTTACTAGGCCTACAATTGTTTTCATCGTTTTTGTGCTGTGTTGTATCATTTTAGTGTCCAGGACAGCTTTGTAGAACTTTGAACAGAATGGTGCTGATGGACAGTGCACTACTTCGTGAGAAGGTAAACACGAAGGTAATCAAAACATGCACAGAGTGCCAACACCTCCTTATGTCAGATTCGTTTCAGTTCCATTCAGACTGCTCCAATAATCCAGCCGACCGCGAAGGGCCATGTCAGGGTTGTCACCTTGTCATAGTCAATTCTCAACATAGTTGCGTAAAATATCTTACACTCATATGCAAATTCATTTAAACAGATATTCTGTAATACGCTTGAACTGCTTAAGAAAATTTACGTCTGTAAAATCGTGGATCAGACGATAAACATTTATGTCTTTCTGGAACTGAACGTTACATTAGGAGAGAGCTCTCTGAACAAGCTTTTCATATAGTCTGGTGTGAAGTGTTTATGTCTGACCTCAGTGAAGTCCCACTACTCTATAGGAACATGTTTTACAATTAATTATACATCACATGGAATGCATCACAGAGCTTCTTTACATTTCAAAAAGTACAATTTAAAGAAGTGGACTGTGTTCAATGACCAGAAAAACCGATTCTTCTTTATGGCCACCAATGGCACATGATAAAAACCCTTTAGCATTCGAACGGATTTGAAAGAGTTTGTTACATGTCAGATAGCCATGCATGTGCAAGAGTTGTTCTCTGCTTTTGTGCAGTGCCCATTGTGTACTTGTTACTCGGGCTGATTCTCTGCAGTGACACTGAGACAAATCCTGGTCCCAATCCTTAGAACACTTTAAAAAAAGAAATCGACATGACGAATACAGTGACAATACAAGATCGGACGATGGGCAGCTTATACAGACTTTTCAGCAACTATTCCACGAGGGAACCAGACTTATCGGAAACGACCTAGATATCTAGGCCTATATAACACAAAAGATGAGCTAAGTCAGGTGAAAAAACAACGTGAAGAAATCAACAGGCGATGCAACAGATTTGAAAATGACCACCAGCATTTAAAAGAGCCAGTGACAGATAAGAAAACACTTATACAAAGCCCGTCTGCTGTCTCAGATGAAAGAAAAGAAATAAAAGACGTCAGAGGAAATGAAAAAAGCCCAGAATCTAAAAACAGACACAGACAGACTAGAGGACGTCTCAAGCAGAGACGATTTGCGCCTTTTCGGGATTTGCCATACAGAACGCAGCAAAATGTTCGGCTCGTGCGCCAGTGCAGTTGTTGCTATTCTTAACAGCCTTGATCGACATGTGAAATGACAGAAGACGACAGTGTGCGAGCATATGGCACATAAAGGTCAAACTGGCCCGATTACTGTGACGTTGAACAAGTGGAGAGACAAAATGTCAGTAATCACAAACAGAGAGAGACCAGGCAACAACTACTAGACATGGTGATAATTATGAGCGGCCAATGATTTTATGGTGCAGGCCCAGATCGTCTCCAATGCAAGGAGAGAGGGGAAGAGAGCTTACTTTAGAGAAGGCCTGCTAGTAATCAGCCCCAGGCTCCCTGACCTCCCGACATAGGATTTGGCTCCAGTGGCAGGAAGTTTGGACAGTCACAGTGCTGGGAAGATCAAAAACACACTGTGACAGTACAAATGCTCTAAGAATTCAATATTGAGTAAATCGCGTATGTCTGTTTTGACCAAGAGACGAAAGTCCCGTGACTTTCACAGCACCTAGACCGATTCGATAGCATAACATTTGTGCTTTTAAGAATGATATATCTCATGACCCCAAATGATAAAGAACATTTTGTGTGGCTGGTAACGGTGCGCCTCGTTTTAAACAAAGCTCCACTGTGCACAGTTTGCTCAAATGAAAACCCTGGAAGAAGTTCCGTCATTTTGTGTTTTGCCAAAATAGTTTATAACTCCTGTATTTTCATGATATAAGAATACCTAGGGTGCTTCTTGACTCGTATGCTTGTTTCTTCCAGACATATGGAAACTTCTCGGCTGTAGTAAATGATTAACGAATTTGATCCTGGTGCCCATGGTGTGTGATTCCATTCTTATCATATATTTTACAGACTTGTTTCAGGTATTTATCTTTCTTTGATTCAGTGATGTTAACCCAAAACGATGTCGCTTGGCATACAGTAGTAAAGAGATAGGATATCTGCCCAGCTCTGCCAATTCAGGTCATTTTATTCATGTCCTATGTGGTACAAGCAAATTTCTGAAAAACTGAATGTGAACGCTCTCTAGTGAGTATTTGGGAGAAGGAAAGACGCTGGACGAATGCTTGTCTCTGTTCATTATCATGGTACTGAATGGAAGCCACACCTCGGCCCATAACTGATGATTTGTGAGACCTATATGTCATACAAACGCATCAGCACTTCCATCTTCATTTCTTTCCCACAAACACTGCCCTTGAGGGCATGTGCAGCTGTATTAGTTTGCTTGGCTAGATGCCTTTCGGCATACTGGAAGTCTCCATTTTTGTGGAATTGATCCCCTTCTCTCTGTCTGTCTGTCTGTCTCTCTCTGCTCTTACTGCATTGTGTGTTATAATGCAAACTGTTTTGCATATGTTGCATTCATCAGTTCATCGGTTCACCCATGTGTCATTCAGAGTTGGACTTTGACGATGACTGCTCTGACAACCCTGGCCACTGTAAGGAGGGCCACATCTGTGACAAGGGTCTTTCACAGCCTAAATGCAGTAAGGGTTGTATCATTCGTCCCAATTCTGACCTGTTTGACATACTTTTGGGCTACTTCTGTTCAGCATGGAGATGCTGAGAATGAGTTGTGTGTTAGCATGCATGTATTTTTCAGTTTGTGTGATGTTTTCTGCGTACGTATACATGTATATGTATGTCTATACCCACACACACGTGTGCGCGTGTGTGCATGTGTGTGTGTGTGTGTGTGTGTGTGTGTGTGTGTGTGTGTGTGTGTGTGTGTGTGTGTGTGTGCGTGTTTGCGTGCGCGTCTGTGTGTAATAATGAAAATAGTTATTGTAATAACAAAAATGATAACAATATACTTCCAGAAGAAGGGGAAGGCGCGCAGTTAGAGGACAGTTAAAGTAATATGGTTATGGTAGCAATAGTAATAATGATCATGAAAAATAATGAAATAATGATAAAAAATAATCATTTTTTTTTAAAGATTATGATCATGATTATTATCATAACCATTGGTTTCCTTTTTAGATTCTGTTTATTTTGTTTCCTATCATCTGTATCCTCCTTCTTTCTCTTCTCTCTCCCCTTTTTCTCTCTCCTCCTCCTCCTCGTCTTTCTTCTTCTTTTTCTTCTTCTTCATTATCATTCATCATTGCTATTTTGTTATTATTATTACTATTATTGTTATTATTATTATTGTTATCATTATTATTATTATCATTATTACTATTAGTATCATCATCATCATCATCATCATCATCATCATCATCATCATCATCATTATTATCATCATCACTACTATCGCTACTAGAACCATATTACTGTAACTGTCCTGAAACTCGTCTCCTACCTCTACTTCTGTAAGCGGTGCTGTAATTCTGTCTGAGCTCTTGTTTCAAATTCCGCTAGCTGCCAGCCCAGTTTGAAACCTACCAGATTCACATTCATGGACTTATATTTGTTTGCTTCAATCTGCCGATGCCACAGGTTTGCCCGCCAACTCATATGGTGACCTGCAAAATGCTTGTACTACACTGTATAAGTAGTGTATTGAATGGGAACCTGATGTTAATGCACAGACAGCCACAGCAGAGGCGTTGAATGGCTATGTGTCACTAAACCACCACAAGACATTTCTGGGCAGACATGTCGCTGTTGCATCATCATGTGCACATGTTGGGCTTGATTTGCTTTGTCTACCCCTGACACAAGTGAGTATGGAAGAACTTTCCCTATCTTCAGCCTTGTACCCTGGTGCATCCCTCGAATTGAGCGTGGTGCCACCACAGACTACATGGACCTAAACAACGCCCGTCTCCATGTTAATACTGAAGTCACTAAAGTGGATGGTACACCTTTGACCCTACGACCCACGTTGCTCCAGCCACACCAGCTGTTACGATCATTCCGTGCTTTCCCAAGTGAATGTTTCCCTGAACAAGACGTTTTTTTTCGCGGTGAGAACACCTGTTCTTACCGAGTTTACATCGAGGCGACGCTCAGCTATGGTAAAGATGCCACACGCAGTCAGTCACAAATGTTCTGTAGCATTATCAACAGATGAAATGTACTCCTTGTTGGAAAAACCCACTTGTACTAGTCCATCTGCTTCTAGATCTAAAGTCTTAACATATAGTAGACCTATAATTAGTTTATTGTACAAAATACGACTAAACTCGTGGAAAGCTAAGTACGCAAAAGTTAATTGTATTTGCAATCTTAAACTATCAATTCATCACTTACTATTAGAATGCCCAATTTTGCTTGCTAGATACCGAATGAATAATATGGAGTGTTTTTTTTTTCTGAAGTATAATTTTGAATGATGAAGAAATTGACATTAATTTAATAGCAAAAGTTACTCTATCCACACCTACTGGAAGATTACTTTGAAGTTTTATTTCACTTGTTCTTATTTTTGAAGGGCGTGGGGGGCGGGGTGGGGGGGGGGGGGGGTGGGGGTTAACTTTTGCATGGTGTCTAAAATCACTATCCTTGTGAACAGACATTAAACTAAATATTCATTCAAATGTTCTGTACTGCAGCGTTTCACCCTGTCATTGGGAGAACACACAGGTGGAATGGTAACAATGGACGGAGGATTCCATGTCAGCCGACATTCAGGAATGGTGAAGTGAATAGGACAGGGTGCTTGCACACCGCTAGGAGCGCTGCATGATCAATGGAGCAGGCGTCAAGATCAGACTCATTTCTGTCATCAACAGCTTTCATCCTGAATGCTCATAATGGCAGTGTGGATACTCTCTTTAAAAGCGTCACCAGACACACATCTCTATTTGCTCGCAAAGTGGAACTGAGTCCAGTTTTTTTAACGAGAAGACACTGAAAAACGGCAATGCAATTTTTTCCCCAAAGAGGGTGCTCAAAAGACCTCAGCCATTCCCAAAGGCACTTGAGTGCTGGCCAAGACTTTCTCGGAATGACTTCTGCCAATATCATCATTGGCCATTTGAACAACGCGTCATTCAGTGGTCGTTACAACCGGAACCCTTTAGATTTTCGGCACTTGAGCACTTCCAGTGTGTGTACATGGATGCCCGTCAAATCTCAACCAGGGCACTTTAAATTTTGAACTTCGTCAGTATGACAGGATTTATCACAGTCTGATGCTTACAACAGGAGTGACGACCGAAAACCATGAAAACTACGTCCAAGAACAAGATTTGTTCAAGGATACACAGTGAGCATTCTCCGAGTAAATGCATGTCACAGTCTTAAAACCTGAATGTTCATGCTTCCTACCGTACACTACCAATTCAGCCTTATTTATCAAGTCAAACGATGAACAATGCTCAGAGAATATTTGACAGCTTTCTTCACAAATCAAAGCACACTGGCTACATGCATTCACAAAAGAACGTATATTCTAGACCTCACGTCAGTATCCCAACACACACACACACACACACACACACACACACACACACACACACACACACACGCACGCACGCACGCACGCGTGCGCGCGCGCGCGCGCGCACACACACACACACACACATATTCGCGCGCGCGCGCGTGTGTGTGTGTGCGTGTGCGTGTGTGTGTGGTGTGTGTGTGTGTGTGTGTGTGTGTGTGTGTGTGTGCGTGCGTGTGTGCGTGTGTGCGTGTGTGTGTGTGTGTGTGTGTGTGTGTGTGTGTGTGCACGCGCGCGTGGCGGTGCAAGCACGAGTGTATGCGCTCGTGTGTGTGTGTGTGTGTGTGTGTGTGTGTGTGTGTGTGTGTGTGTGTGTGTGTGTGTGTGAGCGCGTAGTCTTCAATTTAATGTCTATTCACATTATGTGGTCTAGACACACAAACGCAGCAGCACTTGAAAAATATACCAAGTAGCATCCAATAAAGATACAGCATCTGCATCTCCTTACAGGTATGTAAAAATCGGACCCCGAGTCAATGCCATTGTCACATATTATTGAGGACTTACTTAAAATTTCATCCAGGGAAGATTCAGCTAAAGCAAGTAAAGTCTTTTTTTTTTTATTTTTAAAACGGTTCACATCTTAGTAGTTTCTGCATATTTGATATCTTTTTCGCCACAGCTGTATTTCATGTCATTTGTGAATTTTGTTTTAAAACCATTAAGTTTAAGTCTGTGGATCAAAGAGGTCATTGACCTTACATGAAGTGTGTGTGTGTGTGTGTGTGTGTGTGTGTGTGTGTGTGTGTGTGTGTGTGTGTGTGTGTGTATTCGCGCCGTGCACGTGAACTCTAGCGTTGACAACTCTGAACGCTATCCTAAATCAAAGTCCGCTTAATTGAACATCTGGCCGCCAAACACGACACTCAAACGATTTTTATGTAAGAGACAGGATACACACCATTTCACCATTTCAGAGAGGCACAGGCTTGGCAGAGTATCCCATGTTTCTCTTGAACTGGAAGCGCTGCCTGGCTATAGACCATGAACTATAGTTCTCTGTGCATAAATCCAGGGGTTGGGGTAAACAGAAAAGAAGTGGTGGTCGAGGCCAAAGGAAAGGCAAAGAGACACGATACTACAGGAACTGAAGAAAGAAGAGGATGCCAAGAGAATCGAGTAGGGCAGGCCAACAAGGCCAACAGGGGCAGTGGACTATGTGTAAAAACGCACTTCAAACAATATTCAGCTGGAACGACCCTTGGCACATGGCACCTCTCAGATTAGCTTCTTCATCGGATCATTATATGACATCGTGCCGTCAAATCAAAACCTGACGAATTGGGGAAGGTCAGGTGACCCTATATGTCAACTCTGTCGGGACAAATGGTGGAACATGTCATGAGTTCATGCCAAGCAGCGCTGACCCAGGAAGGAAGAGTGGAGACACAACAGAGTGCCTGTTGGCACTGCCAGTGGAGACACAACAGAGTGCCTGTTGGCACTGCCAGAGGAAGAGTGGAGACACAACAAAGTGCCTGTTGGCACTGCCAGTGGAGACACAACAGAGTGCCTGTTGGCACTGCCAGTGGAGACACAACAAAGTGCCTGTTGGCACTGCCAGTGGAGACACAACAAAGTGCCTGTTGGCACTGCCAGTGGAGACACAACAAAGTGCCTGTTGGCACTGCCATTGGAGACACAACAAAGTGCCTGTTGGCACTGCCATTGGAGACACAACAAAGTGCCTGTTGGCACTGCCAGTGGAGACAACAAAGTGTCCGTTGGCACTGCCAGAGGAAGAGTGGAGACACAACAAAGTGCCTGTTGGCACTGTCAGTGGAGACACAACAAAGTGCCTGTTGACACTGCCAGTGGAGACACAACAAAGTGCCTGTTGACACTGCCAGTGGAGACACAACAAAGTGCCTGTTAGACACAACAAAGTGCCTGTTGGCACTGCCAGTGGAGACAAAACAAAGTGCCTGTTGGCACTGCCAGTGGAGACACAACAAAGTGCCTGTTGACACTGCCAGTGGAGACACAACAAAGTGCCTGTTGGCACTGCCAGTGGAGACACAACAAAGTGCCTGTTGGCACTGCCAGAGAAGAGTGGAGACACAACAAAGTGCCTGTTGGCACTGCCAGTGGAGACACAACAGAGTGCCTGTTGACACTGCCAGTGGAGACACAACAAAGTGCCTGTTGGCACTGCCAGTGGAGACACAACAAAGTGCCTGTTGACACTGCCAGTGGAGACACAACACAGTGCCTGTTGACACTGCCAGTGGAGACACAACAAAGTGCCTGTTGGCACTGCCAGTGGAGACACAACAAAGTGCCTGTTGGCACTGCCAGTGGAGACACAACAAAGTGCCTGTTGGCACTGCCAGTGGAGACACAACAGAGTGCCTGTTGGCACTGCCATTGGAGACACAACAAAGTGCCTGTTGGCACTGCCAGAGGAAGAGTGGAGACACAACAAAGTGCCTGTTGGCACTGCCAGAGGAGACACTACAGGCCACAACGTCGACGTTCTACATGGCAAGAGGCCAGAGGTCATAGTCTGGAACAGCAGTGTGATATCAGCAGCATGGAAGCGGGGCACACTGGATGGAGTCAGTGACTGGGAATGCACAGCAGACCTTCCAGAATGGGACAAACCATCCAGAGATCATCGGGAAGAGTGACATGAGACCTAATGTTCTACTCCACTCAGGTTCATCAAAACAGCAGTTTCTAATGAAACTCAGCTCTGTGAAATCAGAATGGATCAAGCTCAGATCTACATGACTAAGAAGTATGTCAGCAGCTTAAGGGAAGCTGGCTTCGAAGCCAAAGTTCCCGCCATAAAGGATAGAGCGAAGGGATTTGTTGGCTCGTGATCCTATGATATCACAACACAGCTCGCGACTTCTGGTAAGCAGAGGACAGAACTTTACAGGCAATGGCAGAGGCAGCTGAAAGTGCTTCCAGTTGGATCCGGTCGAGGACGAACAAGAGGGAACTTCATAAGGCTTAAATTTCCCAATAGAACACGTGCCTGAGAGTGATGTGGGTAAAATACGAGTCTGAAACGGGAACGGCTTGAGATGCCCACCTGTACAGAAGTTGCTGGCTTGAATCCCGACAGGGTCAGAAAAATGTGACACCAAAAGGGCATCAAGGAGTCATGATGTGGATGTAGCCTAGACCCATACAGTGTGAGGAGGTCATGGTCTGGATGTAGCCTAGACCCATACAGTGTGAGGAGTTCATGGCCAAAACGCTGGCCTGAGCGGGGTGGGGATGGGATGGGGTTCGTCTCTGAAGACGCTCTCCTGTAAAGCTTTTCCTTGAATTTCCTCCTACTGACACATTGCTGGACCGGGAACAGACGAGAGGACGGCCGGAAGAGACTGGACGACTCTGGGAAAGAATAGTTATGACGTCTGAAGGCTGGCTCTCAAACTTGCTTTTCTCAAAGTCTCCAGCACCTTGTGCAGTGGTGGGGGATAGAGGAGGGTGTGAAAGTGTGCACGTGTATTAGGGTGGGAGGTTGGTGGAACTGGTGTGAATGTGGGAGTACTCTATCGAAGAACCCGATGTTTGTGACATATCGATCAACAACAACTATTCTTTTTTTTCTGTCTTGCCTCATTTATAAGTTTGTATCCAGGATTGCCTGCCTGCAGTTATACATGACAATGGCAAAGCTTTCTGTGAGCAGGCACGTTTCTGTCCGAATGCGCGTTTCTGTCCGAATGCGCGTTTGGGGCGCGTGTGTGTGTGTGTGTATGTGTGTTGGGGGTGAGTGTGGAAGGGGGTGCATGCGTGCTTATTCGCGATTTGGTGCTATTGTGCAGGAGTATCAGCAGACCAAACGTGCACTCAAAATAAAGTATGCCAGGAGGCAGCTGTCTGTGTGGACGTTTCCGACGCAAGTGCTGGTAGTAACGACTTGAAATGTAAATGTCGTCATGGTTACGTCGCCAATGAGGAGAAAAAGTGCGTCCAGTCAGGTGAGAGAGTCTTCAACTGCTGTCATCGATTTCCTCTGATCACGTTTCTCTTTTTCATTTGCTTTCCTTTGCTTTCCTTGTCTTTTCTCTTTTTTTTTGCGATTTGAATTCCTTTACATACGCTTGTTAAGATTGTTTGCAGTTTATTACAAAATTTATGTTTTCGATTTCCCCGAAGATGGAGTATGGCTGCCTTAATGGCGGGATAAAAAAAAAAACAAAAAAAACCGGTCATACACACAAAACTCCACTGCCTGTCTATACAGGGAGTGTCCGCAGGAGTATCAGCCTGCGTACGCAGAAAGAAAGAAAAAAAAATGCTGTTTTTTTCGATAATATTCTTTATTTATTCGTGGTTATGAAATGCGTGAGAGCGCGCGCGCGCGCGGTGTGTGTGTGTGTGTGTGTTTGTATGTGTGTGTGTGTGTGTGCGTGTGTGTGTGTGTGTGTGTGTGTGTGTGTGTGTGTGTGTGTTTGTATGTGTGTGTGTGTGTGTGTGTGTGTGTGTGTGTGTGTGTGTGTGTGTGTGTGTGAGAGAGAGAGAGAGAGAGAGAGAGAGAGAGAGAGAGAGAGAGTGTGAAATTTTTAATTTGGCGTTTACTTAGCAATAACACGTGATAATACAATAAAGTCAAACTTAGCAGAACACTGTGAGTTGACCTTTCCAATTATCCCCTGCATGAAGACCTCATCGAATGGTAAAGACTGTACAATTCTGAAGAAACGTGTTCAGCAACACATTGAACATGATAAGACATTTTCACGGGAAAAGGTGATCTGTCATGCAACATTAACGCTAACAAAAGATGGGTCAAATGAGATCATGCAAACATTTCGAGCATTCTAAAATAATACGAGATAAAATCGTGCAATGTAATTACTACCTAGTAGAATAGTGTATATAGAAACATATTTTGAATATTGACCTGCCATAGACCAACTATATCAGTAAAACTTATCAAACATTGCGAAATAGTGAAGACTCTAATTTAGCGCAAGGAAAGGAAACTGTAAAAAAAAAAAAAAAACCCAGCAATTAAAGCAGCTGTAGTTGTTTTTGGTTGTTGTCACAATAGTAGCGACTAACATTGAACGAATGCATCACAAATGTACAGTCTGGCCAAAACTAAAACAAATCAAATGAATCATCGCAAGGAAATTAGACATGGATGCAAGGCTGACAAAACAAAACAAAACAAAACCGTTTGTGCACATCTTAATGTGAATGCTTTCTGCTTTCACCACCGCGACTCGCTGATTTAGATATATTCCAACACTTGCTAGACACTGAATGTTTCTCTTGTGCAGTGATCATGCAGGTGAACTTTACCACCGGCACCCCCCACACGATATGTCATGTTAAACCAGTCAAGATTCGGTGCATGATCGCACGCTCTAAATTTCTCATTCACTAGGGCCCTTAGGGACCAACATAATTGGTGCACAATGTCTTTAACAACAAATTCATCGAAGTATGACGCTAAAATTTCTCGATTGTATCAAAAAAAAAAAAAAAAAAAATTTGAACAAGATGGACGACAAATAGTGATTCATGCCGACAGATCAGCTGGACAACGAACGCCAAATATTCTCCCATTATACCACGATTTTGAATCAAAATTTCATACAGACACCCGTTTTAAAATAAGCATCCTCTTCACCAGCCCAACCCAAGCCCTTCTCCCTCACGCCCCTCCCCTCTCCCCATGCATCCTCTCGCTCACACTTCTCTCCCTCCCGCTCTCTCCCCTACACATAATGTGTGCCGCACACTTGCTTTCAGTTAGTAACATGCAATAATTTGGTAGCTATTTGGATCATTTAAAACCTGCTGCGCAAACATGTTTCCATGCCCCTCTTACTTACTGCACTTCTCTCTTTTATCCATCCTGTTATCCTCTTCTTCCAGTGGTCGGTATTCTGTGCATGAGAGTCAAAAAGATAAAGTATCTATCACGTGTTTATGTTCGCTTCGTTGTTTTTCGTTTGGCTCTATCTTAAGTCTCCGGCAGGAATGTGATTTGGGGGTAACTCAACTTGTTGCAGGCTTTTTAGTTATAACAATGTTAGTCAATCCTACAAGGCCTGCATCTCGATTTTGGTTTGCTTACAAGTACTGGCACACAAGCATTCGAGTTGTATAATACTATCTTCTGTCCATATAATCAACAAATGAACAGCACAGCATTGGTATGTACACACACACACACACACACACACACACACACATGTTTTGGAGCTGTGTCCCATATTTAATACTTTAAAACAAAGACTGCATGTAGGTATATCAAAATTTAAAGTGTAACCGATTTTTTTTTTCAAAATCCCTCACAGTAAATAGATATACTGTAAGAATGGGAGAGAGTTGTCGCACCGCTGAAAGAGATTATCTTTAAGCTCGGGCTTGAAAGACGGATAAAAGAGAAATGTTTCACATGAAAAGGGAAAGAACTTCAAATCTGTGTGCTATAAATAAAATTAAGAACGGTAACCATAAGATTTGCATTACAAACGTGGCAGACAATTCATGGGTCAGTGACAAAGTGTACAAGTCAAGAAGGAATGTAAACGGAACAAAATCAGACGGCCAGGTACATGAATGGCTATAACGTCATGAACACATACAGTTTATAAATGTCATTTTCAGTGAACTTGCACAGTGGTTGTATGGTAGAATCAGAGAAGCAGTTTTTTTTTGTTTTTTTTTTTAAGTTACCATAATCTAGTTAACATTAAATGAATAAATATGCCAGATCAAACAAATCAAGTTGACAAATCAAGTAAAGAAAGTTGTCTTTGTGACATCTAGAATGAAGAATTTTTAAACTGAACTAATCTTTTTCAACACCAAATTAGAAAACTGAGACACGTTTTTGATACGGTGTGCCACCGACTGACTGAAATCCACAACAATTTGTGAGTTTTTAGCCCTGTAGGAGAACATGTCGCTAAAACTGCTATGATGATGGAAGATGGCAAGAACACCTTTGAATAGCAAGTTCAGAGAACAGGTGTGCTTCGGTCTCATCACGGAACTTTAACATCTTGTTTGACATCGACGACTTCAAAGCACGAAACTGGAGTGTGTTCAGGGAGTGCACCTTTTAGAGTTCACCAGCACTGTTGGAGTGGAGTGGAATGTTAGCGGCAAATGTCTGGCATGTTGCTTGAAGGTTGGAAGAGAGTGGCGTAGTTCATGGAAGGTACATGGAAGGACTAATAGATATCTAAGAGCAATGCTACACTCAGTTTAGAGATGAATGGAAGGACTAATAAATATCTACAGAGCAATGCTAAACGCAGTTTAGAGATGAATGGGACTAACAGATACCTACAGAGCAATGCTAAACTCAGTTTAGAGATGAATGGAAGGACTAATAAATATCTACAGAGCAATGCTAAACGCAGTTTAGAGATGAATGGGACTAACAGATACCTACAGAGCAATGCTAAACTCAGTTTAGGGATGAATGGAAGGGCTAATAAATATCTACAGAGCAATGCTAAACTCAGTTTAGAGATGAATGGAAGGGCTAATAGAAACCCACAGAGCAATGCTAAACTTAACGCAGTTTAGACATGAAAGAAAAATATGTCAAACGCAGCAGAAGTGTCAAATAAAAGATAAAAGGACAGTCGTCTTCTTCCATGACATTTCATTGACAACATGAACAAAAACACTGTATGTGCTGTGCCAAGCATTGTATTCGGGTCTAAGTGGATTTCACTGTCTGTATGTAAGTGAATGAGAAGTTAGTAGAACACCAATTTTACAGTATTTTGGACTTAAAGGCGAATTGGAAACCTACAAAAATTCTTTTGTCTCATCCTTATCAAGTCTTTTCTTTATTGAAGTGGTTAATAGACAATTGTTTTCATGTGCACACATTCTACTTTGTTTGCTTGTTTTGTTTATTGTTACGTTAATGCGGATTTCGTTTCTGTTTGTCGAAACTGTTGTTGCCTTTTTTCGTCTTTTTTTTCTTCTTTCAGAATTCATTATTGAACCGCTTTTTTCTTTATATAATTGTCTTGGTATCATATTTTAGTGTGTGTGAAAATTGTTTGAAAACATTGCACTTGTAAACCGTGTAGGCGTACTGCCAGAAGTAAACCAAAGTTAATGATACTGGTCATCTCCAAAAGAATGAAATAAAAACTGGTCTAAAATGATTTAGTGAGAACACGATTTAGTCTATAACAAAAATGTTGGAACACTGATGGTGGGGTCTTCTGTGATGTTCTGCTTCTTCTGAACGCCGGAAGTGTGTCACAGATTTTTGTTAACGCCCAAAACAAACCGGACAGTTACAGAAGTTAATGTACCCAGAACAGTGCAACAACGGGGTGTGAATAACGGAGATGCTGGATCAGGCAACGGAAAAGTGTTTCTGATGATCTGAATCTATTCATAGATCAGAAAATGCTATTGGAAGGGGCTCAGGGTTATCGTAAGTCGGGCAAGGAGAATTCATCTGAGTACTATTGAGAAGTGAATTAACTATCTAAAACAGTTCCTTGTTTGTTATAATGGTGATTAGTATGGCTTGTTAACAGTTAAGTAGAATACAAAGAACTAGACATATTCCTTATCTTGATTGTTGTTCATTAAAGATGCTTAGGGCATATTCCCCTCGAATTGCCTTTTACGTTGGAGACAAATGTAATCAAAGACATCAAATAGAACTTTGACGAATGGGATATCAGGCTGAACTTGTCCTTCATTGTGGAGTCCACCAAAAGGCAAGTTGAGGCCCTACGTATGGACTTACTGTTGCCAATGTGGAGTCCAACAACAGGCAAGTTGAGGCCCTACGTGTGGACTTACTGTTGCCAATGTGGAGTCCAACAACAGGCAAGTTGAGGCCCTACGTGTGGACTTACTGTTGCCAATGTGGAGTCCAACAACAGGCAAGTTGAGGCCCTACGTGTGGACTTACTGTTGCCAATGTGGAGTCCAACAACAGGCAAGTTGAGGCCCTACGTGTGGACTTACTGTTGCCAATGTGGAGTCCAACAACAGGCAAGTTGAGGCCCTACGTGTGGACTTACTGTTGCCAATGTGGAGTCCAACAACAGGCAAGTTGAGGCCCTACGTGTGGACTTACTGTTGCCAATGTGGAGTCCAACAACAGGCAAGTTGAGGCCCTACGTGTGGACTTACTGTTGCCATTCGGTTTCTTTTTTTTCCAGGTGGCAAGTTGAGGCCCTACGTGTGGACTTACTGTTGCCATTCGGTTTCTTTTTTTCCAGGTGGCAAGTTGAGGCCCTACGTGTGGACTTACTGTTGCCATTCGGTTTCTTTTTTTCCAGGTGGCAAGTTGAGGCCCTACGTGTGGACTTACTGTTGCCATTCGTTTTCTTTTTTTCCAGGTGGCCCAGCTGTCATGGTCGTCTCCCTCACAATGATGGCGGGGTCCTTTATGGTTTCCAGCCTCTTCTGAACGCCGGAAGTACGTCACATTCACCTGGAAAAAGTCATCTGAGAAACACTCTCTGTCCATTCTTGCTGACTGTATTTATCTAGACTAATCTCTCCTGGACTAACGGCACTTTTAGGGGATTTTCGTTTTCGTTTTGCGTAAATCTTGCCCATGAAAAGTACGTCCAATAGTGATGTCTAAAAAGAAATGTTCGGGTTAGTCTGACAGGATAAAATGAACGACGGAAGAAACCGTCTTGGTCAGTCGAAATTAGGGCCAGCAGCTCGTAATGTTCTTTCTTCTACTGTTTTGTTGGAATTTGTGGGCAGGATGTAATCGGTCTTTTCGAAAAAATCGAAATAATATAAAACATCTCAAAATACATTTAATTTCAAAGATGCCATGTTTTTGTCTATGTGCCGTTGAAAGTTGTCCATTTAAAAAAAAACTTACAGGAAAAATCTATTGAAACAACTTGAAACAAACAATTCTGGTGAATCAAGTTATAAGTCACATACAGGTATGGGTTGAGTGTTTGCTTGGTGGCTGGCCTCGGCAATGAACTACGGATCTACGATTATTCTTTTTTATAGACCTACTTTTTTTTTAATAGTCTGCACTGTTTGCTTCGCTTATACACATCGCCAATTTACTGGGTTTTAATGACAGAGAAGTCACGAAGGAGAGAAGCAATACACCTTTATGTGTGTTTTTTATGGTGTCAGAGCATAAGGCTAAAGGTGTCTGTCTTTCAACACTGATATCTGTAAATCAACGGACCCATTTAGATGGACTCGTGGGGTTCTTACAAATTCTTGAAAATGGTCGGTTTGTTCATTCTTCTATCCAATTTTAAATGGCGAGACAGATTATTAGGCTGCTTAAACAGCGATGTCCACACATCACGGAGATCATAACAGTATGGCACGAACCAGGGTACGGCCATGTTTAAACGGTGGGATTTACACGTCTTCAGAAAGGCTTGATAATGCAGGGATCATCACCTGTCAACAGACTGTACCTGTTACTTCATTTTTGCGCTGCTGATGGCATGTAAGGAATCTTGTCGACTTTTGAAAGTATCTTTTTATCTCCAAAATATGACAAAATTCGGTATGAGCTAAGAGCATTATAGGTATCAGTCAATATCGGTAATGTATATTTTTCCCGATTGTCCGTTTTTCACCGGAAATCCAGATTAATGGCTATTCAATAAAAATGAAGGAGACACAGGGAAAGTACATGTAAATAGATTGACTTGCTTGCTAGTAGTTCTACCACTAGTTCTTTTTTTTTTAACAAATGATTGCAAATGTGGATAGTTTGTCAATTTCTTTTGGTGTTTTGAACTAACACTTTATGAATTAGTATGCTGCATGGTTTTGCATAAAAGCTGTGTGAACTCTCTACAAGACTAGTTTACCGTACAGGCTCCACATTAAGATTCTATATTTCACAATCCATGTTATTTCAGTGATTTCTCTGAAGACAATTGTATCTTCGCGCAGCTTCTTTAGCAACAGTAACTAATATAATCTGACTGTCTGAGTTCCGGAATTAACTATTTACTGAATTCTGAAATATTCAGCTCAAAGAATTTGGATATAATGTTCCCATTTTACACACACACACACACACACACACACACACACACACACACACCATTTTATATATATATACAATAAACTAATAAATTGCAAGGATAAATACCGCACCATTCCAGCAACTTACAGAGCAGCTTGTGCAATGACTGCAAGAAATATTCAATTATAAACAAAGCTTGCTCTTATGTCTTAGATTGAAGAAATAGGGGGAGATAAGCATTCATATCTGCAGTGGTAGATAATTCTGCCTAACTAACAGTATGTGCTTGAGTGGGTGAATGGGGAAAAATAAAATAAATGCTTCTCAAAATGAGCCTTCAGCAAGCTTATAGTCTCCAAGGGGGAGACAATCTCCAATAGGGAGGAAACTCACTAACATATAACTCCTGGTCAGATACCGATATTTCGAAACCTGATTGTTTCTCCTCAGTGACCGCAGAAAGTGGTAATTTGACTCCTCTGCCTTTTCAATTTTAAGAAGAATGTTATCCCAGAAAAGGCTGGTGTGCAATACCGTAGTATGTTTGTTGAGTTTTCAAAAGGAAGCAAAAGGAAATCATGAAGGAACAAAACAAGCTACATTTTCTTCTGAAAAGTAGAAAAGTGAAAAGTAGAAAATATCAGCACTTGTGTCTTAAGAGGTTATCTTTTTATATTTTCTACTTTTCAGAAGAAAATGTAGCTTGTTTTGTTCCTTCATGATTTCCTTTTGCTTCTTAGGTGGCACCTTTGGTTGTTTTTTTTTGAAAACTCAACAAACATACTACGGTATTGCACACCAGCCTTTTCTGGGATAACATTCTTCTTAAAATTGAAAAGGCAGAGGAGTCAAATTACCACTTTCCGCGGTCACTGAGGAGAAACAATCAGGTTTCGAAATATCGGTATCTGACCAGGAGTTATATGTTAGTGAGTTTCCTCCCTATTGGAGATTGTCTCCCCCTTGGAGACTATAAGCTTGCTGAAGGCTCATTTTGAGAAGCATTTATTTTATTTTTCCCCATTCACCCACTCAAGCACATACTGTTAGTTAGGCAGAATTATCTACCACTGCAGATAATGAATGCTTATCTCCCCCTATTTCTTCAATCTAAGACATAAGAGCAAGCTTTGTTTATAATTGAATATTTCTTGCAGTCATTGCAACACCAAGCTGCTCTGTAAGTTGCTGGAATGGTGCGGTATTTATCCTTGCAATTTATTAGTTTATTGTAATTTAGTCCCTTGCGGATTCATTCCAAGAACTGGCCCTCAGCACTTGTGTCTTAAGAGGTTATCTTTTTATATTTTCTACTTTTCAGAAGAAAATGTAGCTTCTTTTGTTCCTTCATGATTTCCTTTTGCTTCTTAGGTGGCACCTTTGGTTGTTTTTTTTTTTGAAAACTCAACAAACATACTACGATATTGCACACCAGCCTTTTCTGGGATAACATTCTTCTTAAAACCGAAAAGGCAGAGGAGTCAAATTACCACTTTCCGCGGTCACTGAGGAGAAACAATCAGGTTTCGAAATATCGGTATCTGACCAGGAGTTATATGTTAGTGAGTTTCCTCCCTATTGGAGATTGTCTCCCCCTTGGAGACTATAAGCTTGCTGAAGGCTCATTTTGAGAAGCATTTATTTTATTTTTCCCCATTCACCCACTCAAGCACATACTGTTAGTTGGCAGAATTATCTACCACTGCAGATATGAATGCTTATCTCCCCCTATTTCTTCAATCTAAGACATAAGAGCAAGCTTTGTTTATAATTGAAAAAAAAAAAAAAAATATATATATATATATATATAGGGTTATGACTTGATTCCAAACTATACGATTTTCTTCTACATTCCAGTGAGATTTTTTTTCTCAGTTGGAATTGGTTGGTGAAACAATATCGCAAGAAGCAGGACGTGATTTCACAGTGTACGGTCACTATGACCTTTTTATATAGTCTAATACAAAATGTTTACCCAAACATGTCGTATGAAACAACCTGAGTGCTTGTTTCCACGATTTTTCATACTTCTCGGAGACCTTCGTAGTATTTGAAATGCAGTAACAAGTACTAAAAAAAAACCTCAGTGGCAGCTTATGTGAGCAGTTTTGGATTTATATCAAATCTTAATCTTCTAGACCTAATGCTTGGAACTCAAACGTTAGTTTTTAAATGATTGTGGTATCTCTTAATGCGTCTACTATTATTTTATATTGACTTTTGTACTATGTACATTTTGAGCATTTGTGTGCATTTGGTGTTACTTTTTGTCTTGCTTATCATTGGATTTTAATTCTGTTTTCTTCTACACTATATTATTGATGTTAAATGGAACAGGGAATGGATGGTCTCTCAGCATTTAAGCAGCTGGTAACTTAATTAGCGACTAGTGTCCTATGTTTTCATGATCCTAGGATTATAAGGTACACATTTTCAAAAGCATGCAATCGTCGGCAAGTCAGAGAATGTGGGCTATTTCAAATTCGTATTAATACATTCTTGTCATTAATCTCGCAAATAATGTTATCAAAGTTTGGTGAAAAAGTAGAGTTCAACACAAACAGATGTATTGTCTGCAGAAACTGGTGTTAAATGAGTTGAATATCTCTAACTTCTGGAATTTGAGCATTTTGTAGAATACCATGGCAGTCACTTTCAACTTCTTTGGCTCAGATGGCTGGAGTCATGAAGTAACATGTCAGATGACAGCGAAACAAGTTCACATAATCAACGTGTTATTGTGTCTGTAAAATATCAGGTAAAACAATGAACTGCAGGCTGGAGATGATTGTTTTTATGTCATTGTATGGTAATAGTGATAGCCATCTTTTGCTGTCCATTTTTTTAAATGATAACGCTTATGTACATTAGAGCATCTTATGTCTATGTGATCCTTTCTGATTCTATGCGCACCAGCGTTTGTTTATGCACAGTAAAACCTGCTCACTTTCTGGACCAACATGAGCGGATCATGTCGAGTTCAATAATCGTTTCAAAGTACGCAAATGTCATGACTTCAACCTTCGTTTACACTCTGAAAAACGTTGACAAATTTATAGACAATTTTCAAGTTTTCGTACAATTTCAACATTCGCGTGCCTGATATTAAAATGTCGGTAACCTTAACTTAGTAACATAATGACAAGTTGACAGGAATTGAACTGCTCGATCTTATGATCACGACAGCAATACCCACAAATTGTTGAACCAACAGAAGGCGATCAGAATCAAAAGTTAATAAGGTGAGAATCTTCCAAAAACACGTTTTGGTTTTTTTTACCTCAAAGCACGATCACAAACTGGATGCCTTGACCGTGTGTTTGCCTATGTTTGTAAAGCAAGTCACTCATTATTAGTAATCCTTTGTCATTAAAGAACCAATCTGTCACCTTACCTTCGACAAAGCAACAAATATTATGTCGCAGTGGAAATGTTTCAAGGGTGACAAAGAAAAGTTCACGAAGAAATGCTCAGAGAAAATGTATATATTTGGCACATTACAGTTATCAAACATCTGCGTATCTGGTCGCATAATGTCTGATTTTATCGTTGTGATAGTAACCTCTCTCCCCTCTTTTGCATGATCCTCTTCCCATACCATTCACCCATTCCCTCACCGTCCCCTCTTTGTCCTTCTAGAAGAAAGTAGAATTTTGTTCTATACTCAGCTATTTTTTTCTGTGATTCAATGGCAATTAAAAAAATAATAAAAACCTGAAAAACTATGCAGAAAAAGGCGCGAAAAAGATGGTAGAAGAGCGATTTGATATTACCTGGTCTCTGAAAGTTCCAAGTTTGGGACAGAAAGAAGGAAATTCAGAGATGTTTCATTATTTCGGCGCATATTATTATTATTATCTTTATGATGATAACGATGAAGATGATGATGATGATGATGATGATGATGATTAATATTTTTTATTATAAACGGTGTCCCTATTGAAACCTCCTTGAAAACATGTACCTGAACAGCGCACTAACTAATTCATCATATGTTAAAGCAAAGTGACTCTTTTAGCAGTTGCTGCTGTTTTGATACTGAGTGGGTAGTAATCGATGTGACTGTATTTGTCATGTCTTAGATTGACGCTCGACACTACAGGAATTATACTTTTTTGTTTCAGTGTTTTTTTTTTCTGCTGATATGCTTGTGCTTACATGCGTTTCCATAATGCCTTTTTAAGTGAATGTTCGTAGCATCTGCATTGTTGTTAGTGACATGTCATTGCTGGATTGGGCATGTAAATGTATGCACTTGTGCTCGTGTGACAGTGGAACAGCAGGACTTTCCAGCACTTTAACAGCTAGTAGATGAATACAGATACCCCTTTCTCTTTTTATCAATAGTACATGTTCGTCTTCAGATTCATCAGACTGTAACTTCGAATCAGGGGCGAATTAATGTGGTAGGTTCGTAACCTCCCGCCCTTCCATCCCCCCCCCCCCCGCCCGTCCCCCCCCCCCCTTACTCCACCCTCCCTTCCCCTCACCCTTAACGCCCATGCTTCTTTCTCCCTGAACCGATAAAAAGGAAGTGAGGCAAATAAAGCAGGTCCTAAGTTCACAACTGATTGTTTTAAAATTCAGAACTGTTCAAAACCAGATGCGGTGCGGATTGTAGAAATAGATAGATAGATAGATAGATAGAAGATAGATTGAGAGATAGATAGATAGATAGATAAAAAGATAGACAAACTTGTGAAAAAGGTCCACTTCCCTAAATCATCAATTATTCCCTTATTGGGTGGCTCCCTCTCCTCCCAATCCCCATCCGTTCCTCGTCTCTTCCCAGATCGTCAATGTCTCAGTCAATCGGTTGTTGATGTTGACACAGTCTCTTCCTCTAGGATCGGATCCACCCCTGCCATAAAATATTATCTGCAATTCAGACAAACTGAAGGACCATTGCGTTCTGTAATTCAGACAAACTGAAGGACCATTGCATTCTGTATTTCAGACAAACTGAAGGACCATTGCATTCTGTAATTCAGACAAACTGAAGGACCATTGCATTCTGTAATTCAGACAAACTGAAGGACTATTGCATTTTGTAATTCAGACAAACTGAAGGACCATTGCTTTCTGAAATTCAGACAAACTGAAGGACCACTGCATTCTGTAATTCAGACAAACTGAAGGACCAATGCATTCTACAATTAAGAAAAACTGAAGGACCATTGCATTCTGTAATTCAGACAAACTGAAGGACCATTGCATTCTGTAATTTAGACAAACTGAAGGACCATTGCGTTCTGTAATTCAGACAAACTGAAGGACCATTGCATTCTGTGATTCAGACACACTGAAGGACCATTGCATTCTGTAATTCAGACAAACTGAAGGACCATTGCGTTCTGTAATTCAGGCAAACTGAAGGACCAATGCATTCTACAATTAAGAAAAACTGAAGGACCATTGCATTCTGTAATTCAGACAAACTGAAGGACCATTGCATTCTGTAATTCAGACAAACTGAAGGACTATTGCATTCTGTAATTCAGACAAACTGAAGGACCAATGCATTCTACAATTAAGAAAAACTGAAGGACCATTGCGTTCTGTAATTCAGACAAACTGAAGGACCAATGCATTCTACAATTAAGAAAAACTGAAGGACCATTGCATTCTGTAATTCAGACAAACTGAAGGACCATTGCATTCTGTAATTCAGACAAACTGAAGGACTATTGCATTCTGTAATTCAGACAAACTGAAGGACCAATGCATTCTACAATTAAGAAAAACTGAAGGACCATTGCATTCTGTAATTCAGACAAACTGAAGGACCATTGCATTCTGTAATTCAGACAAACTGAAGGACCATTGCATTCTGTAATTCAGACAAACTGAAGGACCATTGCATTCTTTTGTAAACGCTCTCTGTGACCGGCCCGCTAGGTAGCGCGGTTCTTGTGACAGCACAGCGTGAACGCACCAGCAAAGCGCCAACAGACGATGTCTCCATCTGCCAATCGGAGGGAAGTTAACAGAACTGGACGAATCGCAAAGCCCGACGTGTACAATCATATTAATAAATGAAACGGACAGGAATTTTAAAACAGCGAAGTTAAAACAATCCAGAGCCTAAATCGACCTCTTTCAATTTAAAATCCACTTCAGATTCAGTATGAGTGGGACAAGTATTTTTGTATAAAATCGACATTGAGTTTCAAAAAGCAAAGTTAAAACAACCCAGAGCCTAAGTCAGCTTGTTTCTGTTTAAAATCCACTTCGTCTTCAGTTTGAGGGGGATAAATATCTTCTAAAGGTAAAGGTCAGAAGAGAAATCTCTCCGTGTTCAGCCTTAAGTTGTGTCCCCTGCACCAAAAATAGTAACGTCCTCTGCTTGGTGGGTGGAGACCTCGGCATTCCCGCTCTGCACAGCGTGTGGCAAGATAAGGATGATGCGATGACCACAAAACATACTATCTGGTGGAGAAGATAAGAACGTTCACAAACGATAACAGTTTCAGTCTTTTTATTAAAAGAATAACCCGAAAGAAAGAAATATTTGCATAAATACGGGATAGAGTCATGATCATTGAACAGCGTTTGATTTTGATGCCCGTCCGTTACGCCAATCCTGTTTCATTTGAATGTGTTCGTGTTCACGCCAACCACAAATGAACCGTCACTCAAACATAACGTAATTAGTAAGTGAGGAAAGCCATGACAAAAGACGAGGTCTTAACAGCAATTATTCTCTCCCCTTCTCTCCCCCTCACCCCCCCCCCCTCTCTCTCTCTGTCTCTCTCTGTCTCTCTCTCTCTCTCGATTTAGTGGAAAACAAATCCATGGAAACGAAATCCAAAATAATTATGAAAATAATGGTTAATGAATAAGTCAAACTGGATGACAAACCAAGTTTAGAACTGGTTAAGATGTAAATGGAAACACGGGCCAACTTCTTGTCAGTTAAAAGAGACAGGTGGAACGCACAAGGAAGAGAAGTGATCAGTGTGTTCACGGAGAAACAATGCTGACAATCTCTAGGTTCAAAGTCTGCTTTTGGAAAGGAGACTGAAAATTATCAAAATTAGACCTATTCTGGAGTGTGATTGAAAATTCTGGTGTAAAGATTGACCTTCGATGTAACAAGTACCTGTACAAGTATGTAGTTACATGTAGATTTCGTGATCATCCTAGCAAGGAAGGAACTATCGGTCATAAAATAATCGAGTTAATTTTAACGGGGAAAACCTACTCTTGCTTGGTAATGAAATGTATCCTTCATAAAATAAACGACTGTCTGAAAACTTCAAAATCGTTGTATGCTTGGTTAAAGAAAACTACAGGACGTTCCAAAGTTCGCGGTTGAAAATGAAAACAATTAATATAACAGGAGACTAATCTGAAATCCCTGTCAAAATAGACCACAGTACTTAATAATTCCTAGGATCGAAAAAAGAAGTATCTTCAGTCACACTGAATGCCTTTGCCCCTTGTTATCGAAGATGGACAGACATGAGATACAAATGTTCATTTTCTGCCATCAAAAGATTTTGATCCAAAAGTTAAAAACAAGTCATGTTGCAAAACGGAATTTGCTCAGTCGTTTCAAAAATGGCAAGGTCAAGATTCAGACACAATTGTCAATGAATCGAGCGGCAAATCTAAAGTTATATTTTAATACTGAATCTGTTGAAAATAATGGGAAAGTGCCACTTGCTACCATCTTCTCCCTCCCCTCCCCCGTTCTCTTTTGGCCCCAAAGAAAATCTCAGTCAATATTTTCCTTACAAACACCCCTGACCTCTTTCTCCATACCTTCTTCTCCTCTCTTCATTTTCCGACTTAAAGTTTCCCTCTCCCTACCCCTTCCCTTTCCCCTGCAGTATATTCAGTATCTTTGTGGCTGTACTTCATAACCTGTCTTCAAGCAACGGGAGTACGGCGTTGATTTCAGGAAGAGAGGTATCTGTTTCTTTAGTTTTTTGAAGGTATTTAAATGGCTGACTCATTGTACTTCTTGTTCAAAGCAGAATGTATCGAAAATTGCTAATGAAAAGGCTGAGTAACTGTGCCTCATGTTGAAAGTAGGATGTCTTTAAACCATTGATAACAACAGTGAACATTGAAATGGCAAATAGATCTTTCCGAAAGGATAATAAATGTTTACAAGAATTTCCTCTTTATACTTTGATTTCTATTTCAGGGTAAGTTTTCCCTCTTAAAGAGATACTCAATAATGAAATCAGAAATGAGAGAGCCCATTAGCAAGAAATATGGAATAACACGAGAGGGTATCTGGGGAAAAAAAAACCCAGACCACAACATTCCGTTTAACTCTGCATATTTGGCATTCAACGAGAGGTTCAGTCACCTTGTGGGAAACATCCATTGGTCGGATTTGAGACCCTTCCTTTTTTGTTCAACGCGCTCTTTCATAATCTCCGTCTCCTCTCCTTCCTTTCCGTTCCTGAAATCCCTCCCCCAACCCCCCCTCCCCCCCCCCCCCCCCCGCCTCCTCTTCCTGTTGTTTTATTTGTCCCGGTCTCTGTATAACCCCAGTTCCATGTTAGTCTTCTACCGACAAATTGATGCAGGTCATGTTTGCTCTGCAGAACACAATGGCTGTGACCACACTGTCTCTGACTTCTCTGACCGTGACACCAGTTCCGGGGTGTGCGCGTCACTTCCGGGGCTGGTGCGACCAATGTAGAAATCCGTTTATTTCTGACCCTGTTGACTGCCGGTTTTGGTCATGAAGAAAACACGACGGAATCAAAATGTGCGGACGCCACAGTTAAAAGCAGTGCCACGGAATCGGTATTAGAGTCATGGAAGATCGTAAGGAGTCGTCAGTTCAAACCAAGAGGAAGAGCACAGATGTACACGCGTGCAGCAAGATACTCCCCGAATTCATCCTCATGACAACCACAGATGTGCCAGACCTAGGCCAACTATGAAAACGGCAGATCCTGGAAACACCTGTAGGAGATATTGTGACGCCTCTTCACGCCAATCGCAAGGGAATTTACTGAGTTCTGCAATCATGCAGCCCTACGTTAATTATTATTTATGGGTAAAAGACGGAAATGAAAACAAAAACCAAGCTTATACAACCAAGCTTCTTATGCAACTTTCTTCGTTTTAAAATCCACTTCAGCTTCAATGCAAATAAGAGAGATGATGTCCTGACCTTTTCTAACTATGTTCAGCCATTCATTTTCCCAATGCGCAAAAAAAAAGGTTATGTCCGTTGATTGGTAGGAAGAAACATTGGAACTAGTACTACGACATGCCACTCCGAACACGACCCGTCATCACTGTACAGGATGAAGAATCATTAAGTGATGTGCACGCCTATCGAGAACTCCAATCACCTTGTCAAAAGAAAAACAAAGATTTTCCTGGTGAATACTTTAAGAGAGAGTGAAACAACCTGTGTCGAGACAGCACAACGAACCGGTTCATTTCAATCTCCAGTGTGATCTCCGCTATCGGTTTGGCCGTAAACAACAGAACTTGAATAAGATTACTTCTCGGACCGACTTGGGTCTTTGTTTTTTAAGGATGATTACCCCTTCCCCCCCCCCCCCCCCCCCCCCACAAAAAAAAAAAAAAAAAAAAAATGTATATATAGGCGGTGGATTTTCACTTGCAACTAAGCGATGGTTAGGATTATTTATGCATTATTTCATTCATTTTCTAAGTGCGTTAATTCATTTCTTTCCACATTACGAGCACACGGAGCACTGTGAAACAAGCGCACTTTCTCCGATCCTCATTGTCTTTGCCTGGACAGGGCTGAAACAGTGGGATGACTCGAGTTCAAAGAGCATTAGCTTTTTTTTCAAATCCACATCCAGGTGTTAAAATTCTCGCAGCATAACTGCCGAAAGAGGGAATGAACAATAATATTAATGCATCGGTGTGTGGCAGGGAAAGAGGGTACACACAATGACATCCAGCTATCTTCCAGTGTGGCAAGGAAAGAGGGGACTCACAATAGCATCCATTCACCTTCCTGTGCGGCAGGGAAAGAGGGGACTCACAGTACCATCCACGTCTCTTCCCGTGCGGAAAGGAGAGAGGGAACTCGCAACATCATGCATGTATCTTCCTGTATAGCAAAAAAAAAAGATAAGACTCGCAATAACATCTGTGTACTTTCCCATGTGGCAAGAAAAGAGAGGACTTGCAATAACATCTGTAATTTTCTGTGTGGCGAGGAAAGAGGTGACCATCAGTAACATGTCCTGTGTGGCGAGGAAAGAGGTGACCAACAGTAACATCCATGTATTTCCTGTGTGGCAAGGAAACAGGTGACCAACAGTAACGTCCATGTATGTCCTGTGTGGCGAGGAAAGAGGTGACCAACAGTAACATCCATGTATTTCCTGTGTGGCGAGGAAAGAGGTGACCAACAGTAACATCCATGTATGTCCTGTGTGGCGAGGAAAGAGGTGACCAACAGTAACATCCATGTATGTCCTGTGTGGCGAGGAAAGAGGTGACCATCAGTAACATCCATGTATGTCCTGTGTGACGAGGAAAGAGGTGACCATCAGTAACATCCATGTATGTCCTGTGTGGCGAGGAAAGAGGTGACCAACAGTAACATCCATGTATGTCCTGTGTGGCGAGGAAAGAGGTGACCATCAGTAACATCCATGTATGTCCTGTGTGGCGAGGAAAGAGGTGACCAACAGTAACATCCATGTATGTCCTGTGTGGCGAGGAAAGAGGTGACCAACAGTAACATCCATGTATTTCCTGTGTGGCAAGGAAACAGGTGACCAACAGTAACATCCATGTATGTCCTGTGTGGCGAGGAAAGAGGTGACCAACAGTAACGTCCATGTATGTCCTGTGTGGCGAGGAAAGAGGTGACCAACAGTAACGTCCTGTTTCTTCTTGTCAGTCTGGAATAGTCTGGAATAGCGTGCATCATTGCGCAGGATCTGTCCCCATTCTCCACCCGCCCCCTTGTTCCTCCTCCACCTCTCCCTTTCCACTCTTGTTCCTCCTCCACCTCTCCCTTTCCACTCTTGTTCCTCCTCCACCTCTCCCTTTCCACTCTTGTTCCTCCTCCACCTCTCCCTTTCCACTCTTGTTCCTCCTCCACCTCTCCCTTTCCACTCTTGTTCCTCCTCCACCTCTCCCTTTCCACTCTTGTTCCTCCTCCACCTCTCCCTTTCCACTCTTGCTAGTTGTATACCTGAACCGCTGGATTGTGTTGACTTGTCCATTTGTTTTCATTTCTTTCTTCTTACTTCACCGAATCCATGATTTTATTTGCTTATCCATTTCAAAAAGCATGTCTGTGCTATTTCAAAATTATTTATTAATTATGTATTTCAAAAGTATGTGTATGTTGCTTTTGATTTTGAAACCTATTTATTGACCTATTGGTTTATTCCTTTATACATGCCATTCATTCTCCTTAGTTTTTTTGTATATCCATGTACCTATTTTTTGTGCTGATGATTTTGTTACGCTATCCAAGGTTTCTGGGTGGGGACAGGATGGGAAGAACACGCCCTCTATCCCTCTCTACGGACAGCACCACGATCTGTCGTCCAACTTACAGTTCTCTTTCTGACCAAAGCAAATCAGTACAGGTGGAAATATTACCTCAGCTGTCCTTGACGAAATGGGTTGGAAGTGACTTTGACAATATAAAAGTGTAGGAGACCATAGACAAGAGGTGCACGTCACTCAAATGGAAAGGTTATCTTTCACAAGACTTCCTGTGTGTCATTCAATTCTTACAGTTAAAAGAAGTAAAATGTTTTCATTCTGAAACACTTATGGAGCACACGAGCAGTAGAATGAACATCAAGGACGTGCTATAACGCCTACGGGAAAACGTATCACTGTTTATTAATTGAATGGTATGTTACAACATGCAGATCTAAATTATAATGCATAGACTTTTTGGTTTTGTCCTTTCATATGGACGAAAAGACTTAACGGCATTCAACATATTCCGCCGATTCGTGAACTCCACCGAGGTTGTTATCGGAATTATTAAGAAAGAAAAGAGAATAAAACTTTATTGTGGTACATACACGGATTCTGATACGTTTCATGAAGAAAAAAGGAAAAATAATCTCACGAACAAATAATTCAATTAATTCAAAACCGTGCATTTGTTTCTGATATTGGGAAGATCTGAAAATTTAGCAAACATTTCTTCTCAGAATGACTTTCTCCGAAATAACAACTTCAGTAACTGGCAGCTGAGGTGTGATGTTGACGTCTTCTTTCTGCCAGGAAGTGCCTTATAACACTCCATGCAGATGACCAAAAAATGATATAAAGGTAACTGCCAACCTATGTCGTCATGGAGGGTGATGTTGGGTGGAGTGGGGGAAAACTCTGCTGTTCCAGTGTGCATGTGCTGTTGGGGACATTTTTCAGATGGTGATCCAGTCACAAATAAAAAGCACAATACCGCATGGCAATGTATCTTTTTCTCTTTAAAGTTTCTTTAAATTCTGTCTCTGTCTGTCTGTCTGTCTCTCTCTCTGTCTCTCTCTCTCTCTCTCTAATGCGTAGGAGCGTTTTCGCGCATCTGGCATAGACCTAGAATTCATGCTACTCCTCGCTCCGCCTCCCCCCCCCCCCCCCCTTTTTTTTTTTTTTTTAGCACGCAACTCCATACATGCTCTGTTTTGTCCAGTGCCAATGTGTGTGTGTGTGTGTGTGTGTGTGTGTGTGTGTTGTGTGTGTGTGTGTGTGTGTGTGTGCGTGCGTGAGATAGTGGGGTGACTTCAGTTGTGTTCTCTCTCTCTCTCTCTCTCCTCTCTCTCTCTCTCTCTCACACACACACACACACAAACACGCGCGAGCGCGCGCGCGCATACACACACACCAATTGCACCAATGCATCCCTGACAACACAAGAAAAAAATGCGATAAACTCATCCGTAAAACAATATCAGTTGGTTCAGAAGCAATTTCGAACGAAATGAAACAAACTGCCAGAAAGATCATCATTTTTTCATAATAATACACAATGCTGGTGCGATGGTGAAATGCCAAAAAAGGAAACAAGAAACTGTTGTTCCAATTCAGTAATAATGTAAATAAACCACATACATTAAACACTGCAGACCTGTTGCACTCATTACTCATGAATGCAAGTCTTTATAGAAAATATCACCCGGAATAGACCTGTACAGGGTTGTGAGAAAAAGTACTTCCATTCCAGTAAATCAAGCACGGTTTTGGAAAATGAGATCGATAACTGAAATGCAAGTCAAAAGTGTCGACCAATGTTGGAAACAAGTTGTAGGGCGGTTTCCTAGTGGTGTGACTGCAGGCGCAGGGTGAAACAAAAACAAAAACAGAATTACTGAGCCAAACGAAGGAACAAACAAATGACAAAACAGACACACTGCGTTTCGGCCTACTGCACATTGGGTGTTCTTAAGAAGAGGACGAACAGCATTCAAAACAATGGAAACAGAGGACGTGCGGTCATTAACCTCTTCGATTTTGGTGGGAATGTAAAGTGGGTGGAAAACTGAAACTACAGAATGGAACTGAAGAGAAGAGGAAAGAGGTAGAAGGGCAGAAGACACAAAAAAGTAATGATGATGATAATAATAATAATGATAATAATAATAATGATGATGATGATAATAATAATAATGATTATAATAATAATGATAATAACTGTGATAATAAACAGTAATAGCTATAATGATAGTGATAATAATAGAGGAAAAAGAAATAGAAGAAGACTAGCACAATAATAATCATGATACTATTACTACTACGACAACTAGAACTATATTATTACTACTGATAATAATAGCAGTAATAATGATACAGAAGGATTGTTGTTCATCCATCCAGTGGACGAGAACCACATCAGTCATTTTGGAGTTGACGAGTGTGATGTGGGGTGGGTGGGTGCGGGTGGGTGGTGGGTGGGAGGAGATGATTTGTGGATACGCAGGTGGCTGATTGTCACAGAGTGGAAGGAGGGGTGCTTGTGACTGGATTTGTCAAATCTGTCTTATGAATGTAAGAAGGCGTGTAGGCTGTTTGTGTATTCTATCAGTTCTTTCTATCACTCACTCACAACACCCTACAACATAACAGCACGAACAGGAATTTAGCAAGGAGTGTACATTTGATAAACAATGAAAAGATGGAAATGACTCTTTAGCACAAAACAACATCAGTATGTAAACTAATTTGTTTCTGTCGACATGTGTTTACACTCACGCTGCCTGTTAGGCTGGAAAAAGAATTCATAACTCTTCTAATGACACAAAACATTAACAACAAAAGGAATTTCTCACATTTTTCAAAGAAAATTACCAGGTGAGTCCTCCTGGATATGAATTAAATCCCATCGAAATTCCAATCACTGGTAAGGTGTGTTGCTGTCCAAACTGGAGTAGAGACTCTCTCTCTCTCTCTCTCTCTCTCTCTCTCTCTCTCACACACACACACACACACACACACACACACACACACACACACACACACACAAACAAAGCACTCCTTGTGGTGATGATCATCAATCACTTCAAGGTGAACTGACCTCAACTGCGGATGCGTTGATGGCAGTCAACACGAAAACACTTCTGAGACTGGGCGCAGAAGATCATGATGCAAAACAGCTGGTTCCACTCCTGCGACTGAGCACAGGGGAGCAAGGTCCACAATGAAGAGCACCGGTCAGCTGTCCGGAGGGAAGACACCGGGTGCTCTGAAGGTAGGCAGGCCTACTGGCTGTCGAAAAGGAAGGCACTGGGGGAGCAAAGGTGAATCCTGGCCTCAGAGAAGACTGCCATGCCACAGCAGGGAGAAGAGGCCTAGGACAGCATGAACACCTCCCTCCAGTGCGCTCAGCCAGTCAGACCCACGCCTCAAGCTGAAAACTCTACAAAGTGAACAGCACCATAAATAACTCAATCTACCTCCTATTCAACACCAAAAAGTATTGATAGATTAGTAACAATAGAATCAAAACGACCAAACCCGTATAACTCAGCAAAAACACAAGAACGAGCATACTGAACTGAGCGACTTCCAAAAACAATCACAATATTACAAAGTCTAATGATTTTGATAAAAAATGTAAACAAAATTACCATCAGTTACTTATGATTGTCCTACAACAAATCAAATCAGCATGTTATGCAAAATATTCTTACCCTCTGGGGGGATAAAACTTGCCAATACCAGACCAACAAGCGGGGACAGAGAGAAAACGGAGCAGAAGTGACTGCTTCCAACGCCATTAGCTCGATCTGTGTTGAGCTCACAGTCGAACTTGTCAAAGTTGACAGCTGAGAAGTACTCATCAAAAGAAAAAAAATTATCTAGTATACAAACGGCACACGTTCACGATCGTGCGTGTGACACTGATCAAGCTGATGAGTGCATGGAATGTGCGGTGACACCTTGGACAGGGAATGTGGGAGACCTGCTTTTTTTTTCTATGCTGATCGATGAGAATGAGGATGATACAGATGGTGCTACAGATGTCCATTTCGGTCTGAGACTACATGACAGGGCTGTATTATACGCTTCCTTAAAAAAAGAGAATATCCAAACAGAAGCTGGACCAGCCAAATTAGAAACCAGACTAATCCTGACCCTAATGCCGCAAGGCTCACTATTTTCTTACAGTTCTCCAACTGTAGGCCAATCTCAGACTAAACCGATTAGAAGTCAGATCATTCTCAGCCTTAATTTATTTTAGCACACACACACACACACACAACACACACACACACACACACACACACACACACAAATCTGACGCTGGTGAGAAGGATTTTTCAACTGAAGGTCGGACTTGCCCGATCAGAAGCCACACAGTTATCGACCGTAATGATGGTATGCCTATCTCATGGTTGTTACAAGACAACGTCAGACTCGCCCCTTTAGATACAGGGTCAATAGCTTTCAAAGAAGTATCCAAACTGAAAGCTGAACTCCCACAGTTAGACATCAGGGTAATAGTTTTCAAAGGATTTAACCGTCTAGATGGCAGACTCGCTCAGTTAGACGCTGGGGTAATGGCTACTGGTTATCCATCTAGAAACCAGACTCGCTCAATGCCAGACTACTTTCACATCTGTCCATCAATCTCCACACACCACCAACCCCACTAAAACGAACAACTCCCTGGTCCCTAAAGGAAACGACAAAACAATGCAATAAAGTTGTTGAAATACGATGGTTAAGTGGGTCCCGCATGGTACAGGTAAGCTGCCCGGGAGAGACTATGGGCTAGGTGAGGTATTAGGCTCTCGTGCATTCCAGCTGGATTTCTGCTCCCTAAGCAAAAAGACAACAATAATGTCTATTGATCTCTTGATCGGATTTCGTATTAATGATTTGTATCAACGTTTTTCAGAAAACTGAATTCAAGACAAGGGATAGAAAGTTCAGTGAACCTGACTGCATTCTTTCTGCTGTGATGCTCTGAAACAAGAAGTCCATGGTGCCCCAGTGACCCATCGCCCTTGACACTCAGATTATGCTTCACTAATGCTGGACAGGGGTCGCCTTAAAAAAATGTAAAATGGGGCCTGAAGGACCTGCTGGGCTAACGGTTAAGGGAGATGAGATCATATCACCGTTAGCCCGTCACACTGAATTTGATAAAAAATCTATCAGTCGGTTGCATATATTTCTTGTGGCGGGGATAGAAAGCTTTAAACGTAGGAACCATAAAACAACAGGCACACAGAGGCATTAATTACAATAAGCAAAATAACAATTAAGTTAGAAAATTCAGCGACACGCCTAGAGCCCTTTACCTGAAAATAAAGATATCTCCGGCACAAACTTTCGCATGGGCGGACGCGTCCGGCACAAACTTTCGCCGGCGACAACTCATGCCGGGGAGAAACGCCCCGCGACATCTTTTTAAGCATGACACACTCAAAATTATTTCCTTTCTCTTTTTCTCCTTTCCTCTTCATATTAATAATAATAATAATTTTTTTTTTGACGGAACAGGCAGCTTGACAGTTTAGGCTCATTTTGTTGTGATCCTTATAAAGGGGCGAGACCAGACTGTGTTCAAATCCCTTACATGGTTAACTTCTCCCAAAGGGGGAAAAACTAAGGTTTTGTCCCCAGAACGAATAGTTTATGAACACAGAAATGAATAATAAACACATAATACATACATACATACATACATACATGACTAAAGCGGTCAAACTCACGCCAGACGCACACGTTTCATTCCTTGCACGTCCCAAACATTCAACATTTTTTCACCAATGCTTTAAACAGTCGTGGTATTGGATAAGATGACCAGGAACTGAAGCGATGTCCTGGACAGGGAACTGACGCCCAGAGTCAGCTGCCCGCGCACAGTGTATGGTGCAATGTGTGAATGCACAGTGTATGGTGCAATGTGTGAATGCACAGTGTATGGTGCAATGTGTGAATGCACAGTGTATGGTGCAATGTGTGAATGCACAGTGTATGGTGCAATTTATGATGTGTATGGGAATTGATCACAGTGTATGGTGCAATGTGTGAATGCACAGTGTATGGTGCAATGTGTGAATGCACAGTGTATGGTGCAATGTGTGAATACACAGTGTATGGTGCAATGTGTGAATGCACAGTGTATGGTGCAATGTGTGACATGCTAATATATATATATATATATATACTACTAAAAACAATTGAAGTACCACCCCTAATTTTTGTATGCAATTTTTAAAAAGCTCTGATAAACCAATTAATATTGATAATTGAATAAACTCTGCTGGATAAGCTTACCCGGTTCTCAAATACTACTCCTCGTGCATTTTTGTTAGTTAAAGTCGGTCAGCAGTTATCTACCGCGTCGCATCTGAGGCAAAAAAATCCCGAGAAATTATCGAACTTGTGTCGCTCCCAGATTTTGACACAGACACAGCAAGAAAAAAAAATGTGATGCACGTGAAAGCAAGGTCTTTTCTGAGCAGAATTGCAATCAGTTAGCACATTTGACGGGTATAAAAAGTCACGAAATTTAGGAAGATTTAACCATGCCTGCGAGACAACGACTAAGCAACACCGACAGAGGAAGAGCGATAGCATGGTACCAAGAAGGTATTGGCTTGAGGGAGATTGGTCGACGGCTTGGAGTGAGTCACCCAGTCATTCTGAGGCTCAGAGACCGTTGGCTTAACACTGGAAGTGTTGAAGAACAGCAGGGACGTGGACGGACGAGAAGCACCTCCAGACAGCAGGATCGGTTCATTGTTATCGCTTGTCTGAGAGACCGTTCAGCCAGTGCCACAGTACTCCGAGACCAGCTACGACAAGCCAGAAATGTCAACGTCAGTACCCAGACAGTTCGGAACCGGCTCCACGACGCCAACCTGAGGTCAAGGTCCCCAGCAGTGAGATCAATACTGACCCCAGCGCATCGAGCTCATCGTCGGGCCTGGGCAGCATGTCATAGAAGGTGGACAAGAGCTGAATGGGCAACAGTACTCTTCACAGACGAGTCCAGGTTCACCCTCAGGTTCAACGACGGGCGGGTTCGCGTCTGGCGACGTCCTGGAGAACGCTACGTTGACGCTGCCGTCAGGGAGCATGACCGCTATGGAGGTGGGTCCGTGATGGTGTGGGGTGGGTTCAGCCTACGTCACAGGACCCCCCTACACCGTGTTGAAGGCCGCCTGACCGGTGCCACCTACCGCGACACCATCATCCGCCCCCTTGTGATGCCCGCCCTGAGGGCAGTTGGCCAGGGCGCCCAGTTCCAGGACGACAACGCGCCGTGCCACCGCGCCGCCATCGTGAATCAGTTCCTACAAGGGCAGCAGGTGACAAGAATGGACTGGCCTGCCAGGTCACCAGATTTGAACCCCATAGAGCATATGTGGGACGTGCTGGGGAGGCGAGTGCGGGCCCACACCCCTCCAGCAGACACCGTGGACCAGCTGTTTCAGTTGCTGGAGCAGGAGTGGCAGGCGATCCCCCAGGACACTCTCCGCCGCCTGGTGCACTCCATGAGACGTCGATGTGACGCTTGTTTGAACGCGAACGGTGGTCATACCCGTTATTAACATCATGACATCTACCATAACTCTCGTTACTTTTCATTTTGGGGGTATGCCTCTTTAATCAAGTGTAAAACAAAGATAATTTTTTGTCACGGTGTTTGAATAAATTGGAATGGATTGAGGAATAATAAAAATAAAATATTCAATCATTAAATTATGTTCAGCTTTGTTTTCTTTCGAATGACAGCAGTTTTCCTAAGTGGTACTTCAATTGTTTTGAGTAGTGTATATATTTTTTTTTTCTTCTCAATTTGAAATCTTTGCCAAATCATTAGGCTACTATAATGATGGAAGAATTGTTAATCTGCACTTGTTTTCCCCACTACTTAATTGTTCAGCAGTATATATATATATATATATATATATATATATATGTATGTATATGCCTATCAGATCAGTCAAAGAATTTAGAAAAGAAAGAGAGTAAGAATGGCAGAATAAAGAGCGGGGGGGGGGGGGGGGGGGGGGGTCAAAGACATGAATAATGTGTCGGTACCAAGAAGTCACACTTCATTTTCTGGGTCAGGTTCATTCAACTGAACATAGTTTGTTTAATGCTTTATAATTGTCGGTTGGATTGTTTATTTTCATTGTTTGATTTTCACTTTAAAATACATGGAAATATCAACAAGAACTATGAGCTTTACTCTCCGCCGAAGTTCTATGCAAGCGTTTGTGTGCTCAATAGTATTGTTATGCGCATGCTTGTTTTTCTCCCTTTTTTTATTTTTATTATTTTTTTTTTTATAGAGTATTCTATCAAGTTCACGTTGTTTGAAGACGTGACAAACAACAAAACATCAAAACTGATGTCTTTTGTCGACATCTCATTTCAAAAGTCAAGCAACTGCTTTAAATGTCAGGCCACGTCATTGGTTTAATTGTTAACCGAACACAATTTATTTTCAAATGGATCACAACTGAATGCGCTTACATGAAAATCCAGCCAAAGCAATTCTCACCTTTCACATTTTAACGGATCTAAAATTTAGTTCTCTTCCACTTTTCTATCGTTTAAATTTTTTTTTTTTTAACAGAATGAATGAGAAGAAGTCTGGCTTCTACGGGTTGGTACTTATTTCCCCTTCTTCTTTCTTGAAACATGCACCATCATCATTTTGATGGTTCTGATATGTATAGAACTGGAGGTTTGCACTAACTAGGTTGTTGGTATGTAGAACTGGCAGTCGGGGGACATGTGGGGTGGGGTGGTGGTGGTAGGGGGGGGGGGGGGGGGGGGGGGCGCTGGCTGGTCAGATTCGGGACTTGAAGCACTCCACCGAGGTTGAGGAGATAACCTCGGGAGCTCGGGAGGCAGGCTGTTCCAGTCCCAGTTTCGCAGGCAGGGAGGAGATACGTCTCCCTGTGTGACTGTCTTGTAGACCGTGCTCGAGTGTTTGGTGTGGGCCTGGATGGGATGTTAATTCTAACCTCTTCTCGATGGTATTTGAAGAAGATGGTCAGCCTTGCTGCTCTTCTGTCTGCTAGGGTGGACCACTGTAGATGTTGTTAAATTCCGTCCATTTCTTCATACAGACAATGATGAAGATAACACAATAATAAAAGTGAATTGGACCTTTAATCTAGGCTATGTTGAGTAGCCATCATGAACCAAAATAATCCGTTGACCAATCGCCGTACGATGCATAACTGATTAAGCCAACAGGGGAAATAACTTTCACAACCTAAAACAACAATATGTTATATCTCCCTTCTTCAGTTTTTTTTCTTTTATGTAAAAGAGATGATTATATGTTCACAGGTAAATGTCAATTTCTATGTATTCAATTTCATCCTAAATCTGATGTAACAGTCTCTAATTTTGCCTCATGACATTGATTGAAAAATACATTTAAAAATAAAATCCTGGTGTGTGTGTGTGTGTGTGTGTGTGTGTGTGTGTGTGTGTGTGTTTAAGATTTATCATGAGATTAAGTTTTGAAATAAGTATTATCTTTTCTTCAATTGCACGTATTATTCAATATCAATTTATAACAAATTAATCTTAACTTATTGAATAAACATAACATTTGAAACTTCACATTTCAAAGAAAGTATTCATCCATTCGCACTGGCATTTACACAACTCTACCACTTCTGGTTGTGATGTGTTTGTGACTTTCTTTTGCTTCGCTGTCTTTGCCTTCTTGTTTTTGTTTGAGTATGTTTGTAGCTTGTGTTTTCCTATTTGTTTTGGTTCTTATATATTTTGTTTGATTAAAGGTTTCTATATCAGTATCAGTGTCACTGTCAGTTTGTTCCATGTCAGTGTACTGTTGTTGACAGTGTTGGTGTTTTCTGATATAGTTTTTTGTTTGTGGCTTTTTCTTTTGTTCGCCTTTTTCAATGTTGGTATTCATGTTTTCTTTCACTTTCATGAAGTCTCTTCTGTTTCTTCTTATAGTGCCTTTTTTTTTGTCTGAACATAGTAGGCTCTTGGAGTTTTTGCAGCTTTCAAGACTCTGCCAGGTATCCATTTATCATGGTCATTTACATAGATTTTGTCTTCTGGTTTGAGCTTTGGAAGTTCTTTTGCTCCTTTGTCATAGCATTGTTTGTTTCTTCTGTTTTTCTTTTAGTTCTTTTCTTACTTTGTAGTGATTCTTATTCTTGCTTGCTTTCTTTGTCGGTACGGTGAGTTTTGTTCTGAATGCTTTGTGCATGAGAAGTTCTGCCGGAGATGGAAGAGTGCTGCTGATCGGTGTTGTTCTGTAGTTCAAAACAGCTAGATAAACATCAGTATCACTGTCTTTTGCTTTTTGCATCAATTTCTTCAATGTTTGTATCATCCTTTCTACAAATCCATTTGATTGGGGATACCGTGGGCTTGAAGCTGTGTGCTTGAGTTCCCATTTTTCTGCAAATCTATCAAATTCTTTGCTGGAATATTGTGGTCCATTATCTGACACTACTTCTTCTGGAATACCCTGTCTGCTGAAAATGGATTTGATGTAGTTTATCACTGTTGTACTTTTTGTGTTGGGAAGCTGTTGAAATTCAATGAATTTTGAGTAATAGTCCGCAACAATCACATAGTCATGATTTTCCCAACTGAATAAATCAGTTCCCACTTTTTGCCATGGTTTCTGAGGTATCTCTTGATTGATCAGTGTTTCCTTTTGTTGTTTGTTTCTGTGAGTTGTGCAAGTGTGGCATGTTTTCACAATGTTTTCTATTTGTTGATTCATACCTGGCCAAAACATGAGTTCCCTGGCTCTGTTTTTGCACTTTTCAATGCCCAAGTGACCTTCATGTATTCTCTTGAGCATTTCTGATTGCATGGATCTGGGAATCACAACTCTATCTGCCTTGAAGATGAGATCATCGATTAGAGATAGTTCCTCATTATACTGGAAATACTCTCTGGTCTCGGTGGGCACTTCATTTTTGTTCGCAGGCCATCCCTTTTTGATTTGCTTTTTTTTTTATCATCCTCAGTTCTGTGTCTTTGTCTGTTTCTTTTTTCATCTTTTTTCTTTCTCTATATCCAAATTGTCAAGAAGAATGTTCACATGTACCCTCAGGATTTCCTCTTCCTCTTGAGCTGTGTCTGATTCACTTTGTGAGTGTGACTCTGCAGCTGTTGCCCTTGACAGTGTGTCTGCAATATACATTTCTTTCCCTGGCTTGTAGACGATATTCAGATCATACCTCTGCAGTCTCAGCATGAGTCTCTGAATTCTGGGTGGACATCGGTTCAAAGGTTGTTTTTTTTTTCCAGATGCTTTCAATGGGCTTATGGTCTGTTTCTACTAAGCACTGTTTGCCATAGATGTAGGCTACTGATGGAACTTTTCACATGCGACAACAATCGCAAGTGTTTCTTTTTCTATCTGAGCGTATCTTTGCTCTGCTATAGTGAGCGATCTTGAAGCATATGCTACTGGTTTTTCATTTTGCAAGAGAGCACAGCCTAGCCCTGTTACATCAATCAAGAGATACCTCAGAAACCATGGCAAAAAGTGGGAACTGATTTATTCAGTTGGGAAAATCACGACTATGTGATTGTTGCAGACTGTTACTCAAGATTCATTGAATTTCAACAGCTTCCCAACACAAAAAGTACAACAGTGATAAACTACATCAAACCCATTTTTAGCAGACAGGGTTGTGTTATCACACCTACTTTGATTTCATGTTCTGAGTCTGTGTCAGAATATTTGTCAGTGTCGGAATTGTTGTCATGTACATTGCGCACTTCTCTCTTTTTTGTTTTACAGCATTTCTGAAAATGGTTGTATTTGGAACATTTTGAGCATTTTTTTTTCCACATGCTGGGCATTTCCCTTTTATGTGTGTATATCACATTGTGTGCATCTGATTTGTGTTTTCTTTGTCATATTTTTTTTTCTCTTTTCCCGTGTTTTAATTTCATTTTGTGGCTGTGTTTTTAATTTTGTGGATATTTGCATTTGATGTTGTCATTGTTTGCACTTGTGCCTTTGCGGTTTCATGTGCTCTACATATCTCTATGCATTTATCTCATGTGAGCCCTTTCACCTCAAGCAATTTAGCTCTCAAAACATCATCATTCACACCCACAACTATTCTGTCTCTGATCATTCTGTCTTCCTGATTTTCAAAGTTGCATGTTTTCGCAAGTTTTTTTCAGCTCTGTCACAAATGTGTCAAAGTTCTTTCTTGTATTCTTTTGTTGAAAACATATGTCTCATAGACTTCGTTTCTTTCACCAACGAAAAAGTTTTCAAATTTCTTGACAACATCGTCTATTTGGTCATCGTTTTCGTCTTCCTTGAAAGAGAATCCTTCCAGTAGCTCTGCCGCTTCTTCTCCAATGCAGGATAGAAAGACTGCACATCGGTATTCTTGTGTCTCGTCCTTTAAACGGCTTGCCACCTCGTAATTTTTCCAACCTCTTTTGAAACGCCTCCATTCTTGTATGGCTGATACACGGTCATTGAGGTTGATCTTCGCTGGCGGAGGAACATTCAAAGTTCTCTGCTTCCGTCTAGTACTTGGTTCTTGATTGTGGTGATCTCCTTCGTCGTCAGACATTTTTTTTCTGCCAGGAACGTAGTTTTAATGGGATCGTTTACCTTAGTAACCACCGAGTTTGCCTGTCGATGACCCCTACTTGGGTCTTCAATTTTCTGCAGATCTTTCGTGGTCAACCCACATCAACTACATCACAAAAAAAAAGCCAATTGTACCCTCGGTTCCTACGCCGTAACCTCAGACACTGCCCCACAGCCTGCAAACGCAACGCCTTCCTCGCCTTAGTCAGACCCCTGTTGGAGTATGGAGCGATCATCTGGGACCCGTACGAGAAACAGGAAATAGACAAGCTGGAGCGTACACAGCGAATGGCAGTACGCTTCATTGCAAAAGATTACAAATCTAGAACACCTGGCTTTGTAACGGGCCTCCTGAGGAAACATGAGCTCCCTACCCTACAGGAACGACGCGAGAGCCTGCGGCTGATCTTCTTTTACAAGGTGGTTGAGGGGCTGGTGCCAGCAATCCCTCCTGAGCAGTTCCTTGTGCCTCAACAATCCGACCGACGCATCCGCCGTCCGCCAAGAAGAGCAGACTTTGTAGTCAAAAACCCAGTGGAGAACTACACACGCAACAACGACAGGTGCTACAAAGTTCCAAACTGCAGCACAGAGCAGTATAAACAATCATTCTTCCCAAGAACTATTATCAGGTGGAACCAATTGGACAATAGTACTGTGCACTCAGGTAGTACTGAGGCCTTTAAGCAGGCAGTGGCCAAAGTCCAACGCCACTAATTTTTTCGCTGCGCACCCCACCCGTTGCGTCGACGCCCGATTCCTGGATGCAGCAACGAAATCCGACAGATACAGATACAGATACGTTCATGTGAACATATCCCATTTCTGACACCATGTTAAATTCCGTCCATTTCTTCATACAGACAATGATGAAGATAACACAATAATAAAAGTGAATTGGACCTTTAATCTAGGCTATGTTGAGTAGCCATCATGAACCAAAATAATCCCGTTGACCAATCGCCGTACGATGCATAACTGATTAAGCCAACAGGGGAAATAACTTTCACAACCTAAAACAACAATATGTTACAGATGTGTCAGCATGGAATCGACACTTGCGGTATGACGGTGTCGGTTCACAACCCATCGAGCTGCACGGGTTGGACTTTTCCAACAACAAAAACTCCCGGAAGGTTTCATGCCGTGTTAAACTTACCAGTGCAGCCGAAGAATTTGTGTCTTTCAGTCACATCAGAAAATATATAATAGAATTAATAAAACTTGATTAGGCTACCGAGACTTTTTTTTTTCTCGTCAAGCTGCTCAGTACCTTCCAGCATGTCAATAATTGCTGAATACTCGGCAGGAGGACATTACTGGAAGAAGAAGAAGAAACTCGATTGGTAGAAATGACGTCAGTAGTCGAGGTCGTCACTGACATGACATCATTTTTTTCTTTAAAAAAAAATGAAAAAGAAGGATCTCTGCAATTCTGCAAGCTGATTCAGTGGACGAGGCCAGATAGAGAGGCAGACAGGAATTTGGGGGACCTGAGTCTGAAACATTTTAAAACGATTTATAGCCGAAGACAGTTCTTTATTCTGCGAGGAGGCTAGTCTGTCTCCTGAATCTGCCGCGCTGCCGAACAAAACCTCTTGCTGATAGGACCGTCCAAAGTGGTAAGCACGACCGTGGGTGAATTTTGTGCCAAAGTGTATTACTGATCAGACTAGACTCACAAAGCAACACTTATTCATCCGTGCATAAAAGGAAAGGAAGAAGGGGAAAAAAATACTCGGAATCCAGAATTTGCCAGCCAGGGACGAGTAAGAGGGTGGGGCAGGGATGTGGTTGCCTTCAGAGACCCGGACTACTCCCGTACCTCCCTTCGATTTCGCATGCCTGCGCGCGCGCGCGCGCGCGCCACACACACACACCACACACACACACACACACACACACACACACAAGCACAAGCGCGCGCGCACACACACACGCACAATACATACAACTTACGAAAGGAGCGTCTTCATCCGTCCCCCTACCTCTGACTCTTCTCTCCCACATGAAAACCATTTGTAGTTTTCTAATCTTATCATCAGGGTTTGGTTTGTTTGTTTGTTTGTTGTTGTTGTTGTGTTTTTTTATTTTATTTTATTTATTTATTTTTTTTGGGGGGGGGGGGGTGGTGGTGATGGGGTGGTGTCTTTTTTTTCTTTTTTCTTCTTTTTTCCCCGTCTAATATCACCTAGAGTGGATAGACGTCAAAATTGAAGCACACACACACACACACACACACACACAACACACACACACAAAGAGAGAGAGAGAGAGAGAGAGAGAGAGAGAGGCACACACACATGAAAACAGATAATTACTTAAGACTGACTTACAGGAAGGTGTTAATACTGAAACGGTGAGACGCGCCTTTTCAAGGGACCGAGTCGAATTTCACACACAAAGTATCTGTTCTGATCAGACAAGAAATAAGAAAGCTGAAGAATATTGGAGCTCCTTAAAATTCAACGAATATTTCTGATGACATATGCTCCTGCCGGGTTTCTGATATTCAACACATCGCATGTCTGAGAGTATTAAAACCCTGACATCTTTCTAATATTATTCCTTACGTTTTTCTGATTATATTCGTATTTTATCATGTGTCTGTAACCAAATGATTGGTGACATTTGTTTTATACGAGAATGCTTATTTAGCAGCATGGTAATAGCGGTGGTGGTGGTGGTTGTGCTGGTGATCATGAGAAGAAGAACAACAACAAGACGTAAAACAAAGACAGTTGCAAAAAACAACAGCAACAACGAGAACAACAATCATAATTAGCGTCATCATTATCATAAATATCATCATAATTGTACTATCAATAATAACAATGACAACACTAACAATAATGATAATCATGATAATTATGATCATGGTGATAATTAGAATGACGACGACGACGACGATGATGATGATAGTAATAACAATATCAACAACAAAAACAACAACAACAGTAATGATAATAAAGACAAACAGGTCACGCTTCATGGACGGGCGGGAAGCAAAAGACACAGATGATACTGGAGAAGAATCATCGGTGGATCATGTGGGCAGGAAGAGGAGTGTTTCAATCAAGGTCTGTCTGTCTGTCTGTCTGTTGTCTGTCTCGGTGTGCCTTTTCCCCCATCAGATGATTAAACTAAAGCGCTATGGTGGAGACAAATGTAAATCTGAAATTAAAGAAAAACGCAACGCTTTAAGCTACATTATATAACAATTTAAACAAATCTCCTTCGTCATTTATTAACAAAATAAAAATAAAAATAAAATAAAATACCCCCCCCCCCCCCCCTACTTATAAGAGGAACAGTGGTGAGATTTTTTATAGGTGTGATGAACACTAACGAGAGAAACGGTGGTAAGATTTTATGGGTTCTGTAAATAAGAACTAGAGGAACGCTAATAAGATGTTAAAGGTATGGTGTATTCTGATGATAGGAACAGATCGGTCTGATGAATACGAATAAGAGGAACAGTGGTCAGATCTTATAAGTGTGATGAATACACATTGAGAGGAACAGCAGTAAGATTTTCTATAGGTGTTGTAAATATTGATGAGAGAAACAATTGTTAGAATTGTTAGATGTTATAAGTGCAATGAATATACGAATGAAATGAACAGAAATAAGATTCTATGTGTAATGAATACTACTGTACTGGGAGGAACAGTAATACGATTTTATAACTGTGGTGAACACAAGCAGGAGGAGCAGTAGTAAGATTTATAAGTGTGATGAATACTAAGGAGAGAAACAGTGGGAAGTTATAGAAGTGTCATGAATACCAACGGGAACACCAGTGGTAAGATGTTATAGGTGTGAGGAATAATAATGACAGAAACCGTGGTAAGATGTAGCTGTTGCAGGTACTAGTGAGAGAAAAAAACGGCAACATTTTATAGGTGTTGCAAACACTTATGAAACAAACAAACAAACAAAAAACAAAAACAAACAAACAAAAAACAAACAAACAAACAAACAAAAAAAGCAGTGAGAAGATCTTATGAGTGCAATGAAATCTAAAGAGGGGAACAGTGGTAAGACTCTGTAACTATAAGAAATGGAAATGCGAGAGACTGTGGCAATATTTCAGAAATACTTTAGGGAGAACATTGGTAAGATGTTATGGTGTGGTGAATGCTATGAGGAAAACAATGGTAAGATACTGTAGGTGTAATGAACACCAATGAGAGAAACATGTGCTGAGTAATAATGGGAGGAACAGTGGTGAGAGGTTACAGGTATGATGAATACTAATGGTAAGAACAGTGGTCATTTGTTATAGGTGAGATAAGAATAACGAATGGAACAGTGGTTATATGTTATAGCTTTTAATAAATACCAATGAGACGAACAATGGTAAAATTTTTATAGGAGTTGAAAATACTTAGGAGGAGAACAGTGGTTAGATATTATAGATGTAATGAATACTCACGAAAGGAATAGTGGTGAGATATGATGAGTCCACTAAATGCCAGTGAGAATGCTAATGAGAGATAAGAAGTAATATTTCATAAGCGTGATGAACGCTGAGAAACGAAACAGTGTTAATATGTTACAAATGCAATGAACACTAATGAGAATAATTGTAGCAAGACTGTACATGTGTGGTGAATACTACTGAGAGGAAAAGTGGTAATAATGCTATAGGTAAGATGAAGACTAATGCGAGGAACACTGGTGCGATGTTATAGGTGTGATGAATACGAACAAGAGGAAAAGAGGTCAGATTCTGTGAGTGTAATCAACACTAATGAGGGGTGAAATACTGATATTGTATAGGTGTGGTGGCTAGTAATGGGAGAAACAGTGGTAAGACTTCACAGGTGTTTTTTTTTAGTTCTAATGACAGGAACAGTAGTAACATGTGGTCAGTGTGATGGATACTAATGAGACAGATAGTAGCTACACGTTATAGGTGTGATGAAGACTTCACAGGTGTTTTTTTTTTAGTTCTAATGACAGGAACAGTAGTAACATGTGGTCAGTGTGATGGATACTAATGAGACAGATAGTAGCTACACGTTATAGGTGTGATGAAAAGACTCATGAGAGGAAAAGTGGTAAGAAATTTATGGGTGTTGTAAATACTAATTAGTGAACAGTGGTGATATATTTTTTTTTAGGTGTAATGAATACTAATGAGAGGAACAGTGGTAAAATTATATGTGTGAAAATACTAATCAGAAGGAAAATGGTGGTGTTTTATGGGTGAGAGCAGCAGTGGCATGATGCTACAGGTGTGATTAATGCTTATTAGAGGAACAGTGGTAGGTTTTGATACGTGTAATGAATGCTGATGAGAGGAACAGAAATCAGGTTATATGGATGTGATGAATACTACTGAGAGGAACGGGGCTAAAATGGTACAAGTAGTATGAATGGTAAAGGGATGAACAGTCGTAAGGTGCTACAGGTGTGATACACACTAATGAAAGGACCAATGGTAAGATATAATTGGTGTGGTGAATGGTAATGAGGGGAACAATCCTCAGATGTTACATATGTAATAAATACAAATAAGAGGAACGAAGGCAATTTTTTTTTAGGTATGATGAACACTATAGAGGATAGTGCTAAGATTTTTATAGGTTTAATCAATATTAATGAGAAGAACAGTGGTGACAGATTATATGCGTGAAAAATGCTCCTGTGGGGAACGGTGATAAGGTGTTAGTGTTGTGACAGATACTAATGGAAGGAAAGTAGTGACATAATACTAATGGAAGGAAAGTAGTGACATAATACTAATGAAAGGAAAGTAGTGACATAATACTAATGGAAGGAAAGTAGTGACATAATACTAATGAAAGGAAAGTACTGACATAATACTAATGAAAGGGAAAGTACTGACATAATACTAATGAAAGGGAAGTACTGACATAATACTAATGGAAGGAAAGTAGTGACATAATACTAATGAAAGGGAAGTACTGACATAATACTAATGAAAGGGAAGTACTGACATAATACTAATGAAAGGGAAAGTAGTGACATAATACTAATGAAAGGAAAGTACTGACATAATACTAATGAAAGGGAAAGTAGTGACATAATACTAATGAAAGGGAAGTACTGACATAATACTAATGAAAGGGAAGTAGTGACATAATACTAATGAAAGGAAAGTAGTGACATAATACTAATGAAAGGGAAAGTAGTAACATAATACTACTGAAAGGGAAAGTAGTGACATAATACTAATGAAAGGAAAGTAGTGACATAATACTAATGAAAGGGAAAGTAGTGACATAATACTAATGAAAGGAAAGTAGTGACATAATACTAATGAAAGGAAAGTAGTGACATAATACTAATGAAAGGAAAGTAGTGACATAATACTAATGAAAGGGAAAGTACTGACATAATACTAATGAAAGGGAAAGTAGTGACATAATACTAATGAAAGGAAAGTAGTGACATAATACTAATGAAAGGGAAAGTACTGACATAATACTAATGAAAGGAAAAGTAGTGACATAATACTAATGAAGGGAAAGTACTGACATAATACTAATGAAAGGGAAAGTAGTGACATAATACTAATGAAAGGAAAGTACTGACATAATACTAATGAAAGGAAAGTAGTGACATAATACTAATGAAAGGAAAGTACTGACATAATACTAATGAAAGGAAAGTACTGACATAATACTAATGAAAGGGAAAGTACTGACATAATACTAATGAAAGGAAAAGTAGTGACATAATACTAATGAAGGGAAAGTAGTGACATAATACTAATGGAAGGAAAAGTACTGACATAATACTAATGAAGGGAAAGTACTGACATAATACTAATGAAGGGAAAGTAGTGACATAATACTAATGAAGGGAAAGTACTGACATAATACTAATGAAGGGAAAGTAGTGACATAATACTAATGAAAGGGAAAGTACTGACATTCTAAAAGCGTGATAAATGCTGAGTGGAACAGTGGTAAAGATTTTTCAGCAGTGATAAAATAGTATGAGACGAAAAGATCACCGGCACTACAAAGGACTGTAGATACACAATTAACGTGAGAATGCGAGAGTCAGAGTCCACTGATATCTGAGTTTATTTAGCAAAACAAAAAAAACAAAACAAACAAACAAACAAACAAAAAATCGCAGGCCAAAAGTCTGCAAATGTAATTGATGCCATTTCAAAGTTCCGCCAAGAATTACGCCCAGTACACAGTGTTTGTTTGCCTGCCAAATCATGTTTTTAAAAAAAAAAAAAGTACTTTGAGGCGTAAAATGAGATGCTGTCCCTAGTGCCTTTGTCTTGATGTTAAGACCACACATGTGGTCTGAGCGAATGAAGTACCTTGTAGTTTGGCTGCACCATTCTGAGACATTGTTTATGTTATGCGGTACCCATGATTATACAGATTGGAAATCTGTCACTCCAAATGAAGAGTGCTATAATAAGCAAAAACATCAAAGATTACATCATAATGCAATATATGCAGTGGCTAATCCTCTATGAAAATGCAAAAGAAAAGACGTCCAAAAGCAGAGCCTTCTGGAACACTACAGTTTACAATATTAGAGAGAGAGAGAGAGAGAGAGAGAGAGAGAGAGAGAGAGAGAGAAATCAAATTTTCTATTCACTAAAGCTATCAACCTATTCAGATAGGTGGATTGAAAATCATACACAGGTATGAAATCGCAACAGAAACACACACCAACCAAACAAACAAGCAAAGAAAAAAAAAAGAAAAAGAAAAAGAAGCAGTATTTACAACAACAACAAAAATGCAGCAGTAACGCAAACATGGTCTGCGAGAGCAAAACCTAACGCGAGCATCCGCTGCTTGAAGTCTTAGGTTTTTCCAGCAGATATTTCCTCCTATGTTTTGCAATGGGACGGTCGTCTTGGGAAGGCCAGACAGAGCAAATTCTGTCACAGTCTTTTCATTTATTATGACAAAATCAGCTTGAACCAAAACATACTTTGCTTGTCATGACATATACCTGGTATAAATCTGGATCTGCTATCAAGCAGACAAAAACAGCATAAAGTAAGATCAGTTTCTTTTTAATTTTTTTTTTTTTAATTATGTCTACTTTACACAAGGGACAAATCAAAGTCACTTCATAAAGTCTGTATCTAGAGCTATGCCCAGTTAATTCTGGCAGACCGAATCTAAAATTTGTATAACTAAAATTCAAGGTTCTTTTCATGTGTAAGTTTCGACACTGGGAAGAAATTAAAAATTTTTATAGAAACCGCAACGATAGGTTGTATCCCACCTTGTTCTAAAGACGCTACTGCTTTAACTTATATTTACTTTTAGTTGTAGGTTTAAAGCAGCTCTAGATAAACTGTTCAATTGATATCGTAGATCTACCGTAGTCTCAGGAAGTAAAATAATGTTGTAGCAAAAAAAAAAAAAAAAAAAAAGAGGAGGGGGGGGGGGGGGGGGGATTCTTCGTGAGACCATTTGCCAGAGTAGTGCCATGTTGACAACAGTGCGAAGGCAAGTTCACTCATTAATAAAGAAAGCAAAACAGGGCTACAGACGTGACGACATTCAGTAAAGGTAGCGTAACATCCAACTCTGGTTTTCACCGTTTTATACATTCTTCTGATGCATTTATGAAGCTGAATTTGCATGGAATTTTTCAGCAGAATCGAACGTAATATTTTCTTATAATTTAGGGTCAAAGGTGTTCAACATCAATAACAGCTACTCTCTGTGTGTGTGTGTGTGTGTGTGTGTGTGTGTGTGTGTGTGTGTGTGTGTGTGTGTGTTAGAAGAGAATTGTTTCTGAATAATCACCAACAAAGTGAACATATGGCCAAGGGCTGAGTGATCATTTTAAAAGCTCTAATGTTGAGGGCTATTGTGGTATCCTTTTTTTTTTTTTTCAAAACAGGGGTCAAATAATGCATTCTAACCAGTATTAGGGTAGATACCTTGATCAAACAAAATATTGATTAACTTAAATGTCAATAGCTCTTCTATGCGAACATTTCTACATTTCAGAACTTGTTCTACCAGGACCAAGTGCTTTATTTGATTCAAGTTTATTGATGACCATTAATACCTTTCTTTTTAGATCTAGAAAGTCATTGTCACTCACCAAATTGTCAATGTCTGTTTTGTTATTGATAAATCCGTTGCTTTTTTATGTTGTCTTCTTCTTGGGAAACATAATGAGAGAGAGAAAGAGAGGGAGGGAGGGAGGGAGGGAGAGAGAGAGAGAGAGAGAGAGAGAGAGAGAGAGAGAGAGAGAGAGAGAGAGATCAACTTTTGAGCTCGGACACTAAACCAAACCACACCTATCAGCGTCGACAATGTGGGCACTGTTGAACATTCTGACCAAATCGTTTCATGGAGACAATTAAGCACACCAGCTATTTTTGTTTGCCAATTCCGCTATTCAGCCATTTTTAACCAACCGTAATGTCCGTGGTGGTTATTGCGCTGACCTGCAAGAACATTTTTAGAAATGTATTTCTTTCAGCTTGGTTACGTATTCTTATTCATTCAACTCATTCGTGTGGTCGATCGTCTTTTGCTACGCATCTCACAAAACCAGGTTGGAACAGTCGCATTCTGGCTCTTTTGCCTTTCATGATATTTGATGCAGTTGTCTAAGGTCAGAAGATGTTGCAGCTTCATAGAACCCAAAATGTAACAGAGCTAGTGCACGGTGGCTCTATGGCTCCTGTTCCTCGCGGAAATCTGACACTGGTCCAAAGGGGGAAAAAAAAGAAAAAAAAAAGGCAACTACGCCCAGAAAAATGATTTTGACACAAAGTGTTTGCCATACTGCGCTTAAGACTGAAGGTAAAAGTGTCCGAACAGTTGATATTAGCGTAAAAGGGCCTCTAAACCACTAGTTTGCCCGATGATCGCCAGATCTTCTCTGGTCTCGATGGACTGTTTTCATTTCCAGAAGCCTTGTGTCAGCGATGTCTTGAACGTCCATGACGACGTGGCCGATGACGCCGATGCTGATAGCTGGGACAGTGGCCCTGGACGGTCAAAGGCGTCGTGCCAGGTGAGAAGAAGCCTGCAAATAGGCCCGCTGATCATGGAGAGGCGGTTCTACACCCAAGACCAGCTGAATGACACTCACCCCAACCTGCAGGAGACGGCCACTCTGCTTCATCTGCTCAAACAGCAGTGTAGGTGGGTCAGGCCAGGACCTGTGTTTGCTGGTTCATGTCCGTCATTCCAGCATCTCTCTAATACTTGTTTGTTTGTTTGTTTGTTTTTTGTAGGTAAGCATAACGTTATTGAATTGTTGCTGAATTTGTACTGATTATTTTCTCTCTCTCTCTCTCTCTCTCTCTCTCTCTCTCTCTCCGTGTCTCTCTTTCGCTCTCTCCACTCACCCACGAAGCGACAGGGCGCCATTTATTTCAGCTGCGGCTAAAAATCTGTATTTTTCTGTGGCAATGCCAGTTACTGGACTTCCAGCGACTGCGGAGACAGCCCTGAACGCCCTGCTGACTGACAATACCGTGTCAAGCTGGAACATTTCAGGTGAAGGCGGCAACACGGTGGTCGTTTTGCGACTGAAGCCAGTCAGCGCAGTGTCAACAACAACAATGGCGGATCCTGTGCTGAACCGGGCAACGCAAGTTCAGTATTACAGGAAGAAACCCCCCAGCCAGGTGTGTCGAGATGAAGAGAGAGCCAAACAGAACAGTCGACGTGAACAGGTTGGTGCTAGTCTCAGAAACACCAGTAATGAAAATGAACTGCTTAACATCGTGTCAAACGAACGCAGTACTCAGCAAAGTACACAGGACATTGCAGAAGAAAACATGTCTACCTGCGATGATGATGACACGCCGCATACTCCGGATTCTCATCTGTCTTTGTCTTCCCATCAGTCGGAGTGCAACATCTGCGATTCAAAAATCCAGCAGCCGGACGTCGTCGTCATAAGTGTTGAACAATCCATCGACAAAATAGTCGCCGGTTTTGACACTGGAGTAGTAAAGCATTATGTTGCTGCTCTGACTGATCGACAAGTGCCGAGACGGTTGCGTGATCCGCACAGAAATAAAGAGTTCCGGAAGGTTGTGCTTCATCGAACGGACAGTAAGGTTGTGCTGCTGTGTGGGTCTGATGATATTGTTGTGGAATATTCCTGCGATCCGCACTCGGAGGACGATTGCTTGTTCTGGCACGTGAAGCAGGAAGAAAGAAACAGGTCGTCAGAGGAATGTGTCAAACTGGCCAACCTTCGGAAAGGAAGACGTTCCCGCTACACAGAACACGCAGAGACCCAAGCACGTGCTTTGCGGCGGCTGCACGCTCTCCACGGGTCGATCCAGTTTTACCTGGGGTGACCGTCATCTACAGAACTGACAGGGAATGCATACCAGTGACATTTTCTCGTTCGCGTTGTTTTTTTTTTTGTCATGTAAAGAGAAAGAAAAAGACATTGCTGTGGTATCCATGTCAATGGAATCGAGTCGCGTTTTGTCATTGTACATCGCGCCGATTTGCTAAATGGCATAACAGCTTATTAGCATTAAACTTCGTTCGTTCGTTCGTTCTCTCACTGTTTCAGTCTGTCTGCCAGTCTCTCTCTCTCTCTCTCTCTCTCTCTCTCTCTCTCTCTCCCCTCTCTGTGTCTGTCAGCCAGTAAGTCAGCTATCTGCCTGTCTGTCTGTCTGCTTACCTGTGTGCCTGTCTCTGCCTGCCCCCCCCCCCTCCCCCTCTCTCTCTGTGTCTTTGTTTCTGTCTGTTTCTCTGTCTGTCTGTCTCTGTCTCTGTCTCTCTCTGTCACTCTCTTTCTCTCTCTTTGTTTCTGTCTGTCTGTCTCTGTCTGTCTCTCTCTCTGAATGCGAGCGCGCACACATGTTGTTGTTGTTGTTATTGTTGCTGTTGTTTCCCTGATCAACGGATGTCTCTTTTTTCAACCGTTGTTTTGTTGCTCAATGTCCTACTCTGAGTCCTCCAGTTTGACTGCAATGTGGTCATGCACTCCTCGATGAAAAGCTCTGGGTCTGACCCAGAAATAAGTATTTTCCTTGTATCAGACTGTCCATTAGCCTCTCTGTCTGTCTGCGTCTGTCGGTCAGACCGTCTGTCTGTCTGCCTGCCTGTCCGTCCTGTATGTTAGCCTGCCTTTTGGTCGCCGACTGCCCCTGTATGACTCAGCATCCACCCCTGTATGACTCAGCATCCACCCCTGTATGACTCACCATCCACCCCTGTGTGACTCTCACCATCCACCCCTGTATGACTCAGCATCCACCCCTGTATGACTCAGCATCCACCCCTGTACGACTCTCACCATCCACCCCTGTATGACTCTCACCATCCACCCCTGTATGACTCAGCATCCACCCCTTACGACTCTCACCATCCACCCCTGTACGACTCTCACCATCCACCCCTGTATGACTCTCACCATCCACCCCTGTATGACTCTCACCATCCACCCCTGTATGACTCAGCATCCACCCCTGTATGACTCAGCATCCACCCCTGTACGACTCTCACCATCCACCCCTGTACGACTCTCACCATCCACCCCTGTATGACTCAGCATCCACCCCTGTATGACTCAGCATCCACCACTGTACGACTCTCACCATCCACCCCTGTACGACTCTCACCATCCACCCCTGTATGACTCAGCATCCACCCCTGTACGACTCTCACCATCCACCCCTGTATGACTCTCAGCATCCACCCCTGTATGACTCAGCATCCACCCCTGTACGACTCTCACCATCCACCCCTGTACGACTCTCACCATCCACCCCTGTATGACTCTCACCATCCACCCCTGTATGACTCTCAGCATCCACCCCAAAACGAAATATAACAAAGTCACACTCCTGCTCCCTTCCCTGCCCCGCCCACCACAATCTTTTCTTCCTCCGAACCACATCCCTTTCTGCCTACCCCAGGTGTTCTGGGTCCTGTGTAGTGAACGCCCTTCTGAGGTTCCTGCCTATTATCAACGTCCTGAGACACTACAGCTGGGGGAACTTCTCCCTGGACCTGCTGAGCGGCATCTCCGTGGGTTTCCTCCACCTGCCCCAGGGTCTGGGCTTCGGGCTCCTGGCCGACCTCAGGCCTGTCAACGGCCTCTACACATCCTTCTTCCCCGTGCTGGTCTACATGCTCTTCGGCACCTCCCCCCACGTTTCCATGGGAACCAACGCCGTGGTGGCCATGCTGTCGGCCAGCATCATAGATATGGAGGCCATTAAGTTCGAGAACAGCCAAAGGAAGGAAAACCACACCGTCAGCCATGAGCAGCTGATGGATTACAAGGTGGGTAGGGCATACTGTAAGCGCTGAAAAGATGTCCTTGGCTGTAATGGTGATCGACTCCTCCGCACCCCACCCCGCCCCCTCACCTCGCAAAAAAGTGGTATTGGTTGTAGTAATAATGATAGTCAGCGACAGAAGTGATAACAGGAAATCAACGGTAGAACTAGCTGCAACAGAAGTGACAGCATCAGCTGCAACAACAATAGGGGGGGGTAGAACATGAACAGCAGTGTCGTGCCAAGGATGTATGGGGTACTGTGACAGATGCTTGAAGTGTCGTGCCAATGATGTATGGGGTACCGTGACAGATGCTTGAAGTGTCGTGCCAAGGATGTATGGGGTACTGTGGCAGATGCTTGAAGTGTCGTGCCAATGATGTATGGGGTACTGTGACAGATGCTTGAAGTGTCGTGTCAAGGATGTGTGGGGTACCGTGGCAGATGCTTGAAGTGTCGTGCCAATGATGTATGGGGTACTGTGACAGATGCTTGAAGTTTCGTGTCAAGGATGTATGGGGTACCGTGGCAGATGCTTGAAGTGTCGTGCCAAGGATGTATGGGGTACCTTGACGGATGCTTGAAGTGTCGTGTCAAGGATGTGTGGGGTACCGTGACAGATGCTTGAAGTGTCGTGTCAAGGATGTGTGGGGTACCGTGACAGATGCTTGAAGTGTCGTGCCAAGGATGTGTGGGGTACTGTGACGGATGCTTGAAGTGTCGTGTCAAGGATGTGTGGGGTACTGTGACAGATGCTTGAAGTGTCGTGTCAAGGATGTGTGGGGTACTGTGACAGATGCTTGAAGTGTCGTGTCAAGGATGTGTGGGGTACTGTGACAGATGCTTGAAGTGTCGTGTCAAGGATGTGTGGGGTACCGTGACAGATGCTTGAAGTGTCGTGCCAAGGATGTATGGGGTACTGTGACAGATGCTTGAAGTGTCGTGTCAAGGATGTGTGGGGTACTGTGACAGATGCTTGAAGTGTCGTGTCAAGGATGTGTGGGGTACTGTGACAGATGCTTGAAGTGTCGTGTCAAGGATGTATGGGGTACTGTGGCAGATGCTTGAAGTGTCGTGTCAAGGATGTATGGGGTACCGTGACAGATGCTTGAAGTGTCGTGTCAAGGATGTATGGGGTACCGTGGCAGATGCTTGAAGTGTCGTGTCAAGGATGTATGGGTACCGTGGCAGATGCTTGAAGTGTCATGTCAAGGATGTATGGGGTACCGTGGCAGATGCTTGAAGTGTCGTGTCAAGGATGTATGGGGTACCGTGACAGATGCTTGAAGTGTCGTGTCAAGGATGTATGGGGTACCGTGACAGATGCTTGAAGTGTCGTGTCAAGGATGTATGGGGTACCGTGACAGATGCTTGAAGTGTCGTGTCAAGGATGTATGGGGTACCGTGACAGATGCTTGAATTGTCATGTCAAGGATGTATGGGGTACCGTGACAGATGCTTGAATTGTCATGTCAAGGATGTATGGGGTACCGTGACAGATGCTTGGGACAATCAGGGAATTCCATAGCCCTCTGTCCAAAGTCATCAGCAACAGCAACAGAGTAGAGGTGTGATGACCAGTTCAGCCCATCACGCTGCCCACCCAGGAGTCGGCTGACCGGCCTCCTCGACGTCCACCCTCCGCTATAGCCCGAGGGATGTCTCGGATAGACACTTACAATACCGATAAGAGTTGAATTTGTCGGTGTGTAGGTCTGTCTTCCGGCCGTGCTTCATTCAACGAACTTTTCAATCGTCACTATGGACTGTCTAGTGACGTAATCTTGGCGATCTCGATGGTCGTTGAACTTGTTGATTGTGCAGTCTTTCAGTCAGCTATCAAAGATGTTTAAGTTATTTTCTGATTTTCGTTCAGATACATATACGTCCTTTTTCACATATGTCTTTTTTCTTTCTTCCCTTCTTTCCTTTGTTTTTTTTTTGTTTGTTTTCTTCTACATCTGTTTCAATGGCACTGTTAGACTTAGTCACGGATCATTTTTATTTCTGTCCACCAATTTATTGGTGAACAATTAAGTAGTGGGAGAAAACAAGTGCAGGCTAACAATTCTTCAGTCATCATAATAATGACTTGGCAAAGATTTGAATTATTAAAAAAAAAAAATGAAGATGAAGAAAATGGGGGGAATATATTATAAATATGAGAAACCCTTCACTAGCTGCCTGAGGGAACCATCGTACTCCTCTTCGAAGGCAGATCTATTTGTATTGCCTGCTCCTAGGCCTTTCGTCCGCTGGATATTATTCATTGGTATTGTTATTCACATATTTATGTTAATCTTATCACTGTCATTAGTGGTAATAATTGTATTAATGTTAAATAATGAATATAGTGCCATTGTCATTATCATTATTAGTAGTAGTAGGATTGTTGATATAACTTTGATCTTTCTCTTTCAACCTCAGTCCCACCCTGTAGTTCTAGTCATTACCCGGAGACTAAATTCAGCACCCGCATCAAGGAGATAACAGACTGTCTGTCTTCCTGTGTTTGCATTACTTTGAATGTTCATTGCCCTGCCTGAAGAAGACTCACTAGGTCGAAACATGTTTTTTTTGTAATTTGTTTGTTCC
>CM065733.1:28811023-28821023 GCA_033310375.1 Conus canariensis | reverse complement strand
TAGTTCTTTAACTTTTTTTTCCGACCGTGCGCATCTATCCGTGCCCATGGTAACTGCTCCGGTGAGAACCATGCGCACCTACGGACGCGCTGCTTTAAGTGCTCTGCTGTCTCACGTATGCACATATAGGTTCGTTTGTACTTTTAAAAAAAAAAAAATTCTAGTTTCCAGACGCGTCCGGTGAATGGAAAGTGATTCGTTCAGATCATTCTGGAATGTTCCGACGTGAGACTCGTGCCCTCATTCTTTTTAGGTCAGGCTGAGTTCACAGTCGCTGTAGATTGGAACAAAGAAGATGCTTTCATAGCGGCATCTGACCACGCTTAAGCATTTCTCATCTGCTACTGTGCCAGCAAGGTGTGTGTGTGTGTGTGTGTGTGTGTGTGTGTGTGTGTGTGTGTTGTGTGTGTGTGTGCGCGCGCGCGCGGGCGTGCGTGCGTGCGCGCGCGTGTGTGTTCTCTGAGAGAGAGAGAGAGAGAGAGAGAGAGAGAGCAAGCGCTGGTCAGTGCTGTGTCGAGGTTGATTTTTGTTTTAAATTTTACTTGTATTTCTCTTTCTTTTTGTCCACTTGTGCTTTCTTTGCGATGTTCTGAAAACTGATTACACTCGCATTCTGATTATGTAAATTCGTAGAGAGCGCTTGTCGTTACCATTCTGTGGCCAATAGAAATTAAAATTCCTGTTCACTGTTAGGTATACAGAAAACAACTGATGTGTGTAGGCGATCGTAGTGGAAAATTTCTGGTTGGGTGATTCATTGAAATGTTTATTTGCTGATTTCAGTGTCAAATTATGTTAAATTTTGTCAACAATGGATCATAGCTGATAGTAAAAAGCACCATGAATGCAACTGTAAACGGTGAGTTTTCTTTCGAAATAAGTTTGTCTGCATGTTATGAATTCATGATGATCGTCCCACTCTGATTTCTTACATTTTTTTGTGTTTTGTTTACATGATTTATATATGCTTCGTCCCGATACGAAACCTCTATGCATATCTAAAATATATTCATCTAAAAGTAATTAATTACTTCTGTTCAAACATACCAAACATAATGTCAACAATGATCAAATACAGGTCATAAAATACATGAGTCAAATGGCCAAGTCCATCGACAGACAGGGACAGGAGCGCTGCCAACGGCAAGTGGCAGGAGGGAGAACAGCAGTAGCCAGCATACGTGGGCAATGTGTTAAAGTACATGCCGTCAACGTGGTGGTCACCAAGGATACATTGGTCAGGGCAGAATGAGGTCAGCTGTATGAAGTGTCACAGTCTCCTCTGTGAGAGCAGTGGTCACCAAGTGACTCTCTCACTATGGCGTGGTATGACTGTCCAGTGTCGTAGGGGCATGTGGCCGGTGTGTTATTCACTAACACATGCTCACTGTTTGTTAGGAGAGCGATGCTGTGGACCATGGGAGGTGCATCGCAGCCTTTAGAGGCAGACATTGTCTGGTACATGGCAACTGTCTGCTGTTTTGGTCAGCACAACTTTCTTCACTCTGCAGTGTTGGGGGACTTCATTCTACAGTGCGTGCTGTGGAACTGCTCTTCACCGCTTGGCTTAAGGCTGTGTCAGGCCACTTGACATAGGCTAGAACACCAAGGCTACATCAAAATGTTGTTAAGCTCTGCATAGTTATGCGGGGATTGTCTTCAGTTGTGACAAGCTCCTAGCATAACATTATCAGTCTCCAAAATCCTCCGAAGTTGGAATGTGGCTGCCCACGTGGCAGGGTAATCAAAAGCGGTCACACACGTAATCTTCTCATCCTCATTTGTACCATAGTGTTCAAGTGCTTCGGCTGTTCGGATGATCCCTGGAGTCTTTTAGCCAGGGTACGACGACAACGACAACAACAACAACAACAACAACAGCAACAACAACAACAACAACAACAACACTTCTGGCCGACAGGGGCCGCATTCCCACTTTGGTTTTTCCCAGTGTGTGCTTGGGTCTGGTTGTGAGACTGTTGTGACTCTGAGGGGTTCCAATCCTTATTGCGCTCGTCATGTATTCGTTTGTAAGAGCTGGTTCATCATGGTCAGTGGTGTCCTTGTCTGCTAGCTTGACCAGATCAGCTAGGCTGGGAGTAGCTTGTTCTGCTATGAAATTTAGCAGCTCAGTGCACATTGTGTCATACAACCACTTCAAAAATAGATGAGTTCAGGCAGTCTGTCAAATGTCTGGCCATGGTCCGACAATTGCTTACCAAATGTGGAGGTCAGTTTCCAGCCTCTCTGTGAACTGGCTGTGTGTTTCTTCCACGCTTTGAAATAACTTTCAGTATGCTTCAGCGCTCGGCTCATTGGGTAAGGAGTGCTTGTTTCAGCACGTGATAATCAATGCCATTATGGCATCATTGAAAGTATCCTGTGGAAAAGGTCTAAGCTGGAATCTGAACAGGATTCTGACAACTTTGACTGGCGCCGTTAGAAGAGCTATTGCTCTCCTAATATTGTTCAAGTTTTTTTTGAGGGCAGGGTTCATGCTCTCTTTATTTGCCGTACTCTGCCTATTCATGCCCTCTTATTTTGTCCTGCTCTTTGCTTCTAAATCCAGCCGTTTTCTTATGAATATTATTTATAGCTTTTTCCGTGTCACATCGGGTAGTCACAAATATGACCAACTCTTGACCAGATCGGCATTAGTTCAACATGTATGACGTGATGTGGATATCTTGTAAAAACAAGATATGGCTGGTGAAGATCTTTAACATTAAAGATTTTTGCGTTTATTTTGAAAAAAAAAAAAAAAAAAAAAAAGAAAAAAAAAGTAGACCGACATAATTCCCAATTAATCCACTTCGTTCATAATCCAGCAATTAACGTTGAAATAACAGGTTTAACTATATCCACCACATCACTTGAATAAATAAATAGACAAACGTAATTTCCGTTTAATCCACTTTCTTCATAATCCAGGAATTACGCTGAAATGAATAGACTTAATCATGTCCCCCACTTGAATAAATGGAACTATTATTTGGGAAAATGACCCCCATGCTCGACGCTTACATTCCGTCTCCTCTCCCTTCCTCTGTCACGCGTTACATGCACTTCCCCTCTCCCTTCCTCTGTCCACCCCCTGTCCTTACATGCACTTCTCCTCTCCCTTCCTCTATCACGCATTACATTCCTTCCCCTGTCCCATCCTCTGTCACGCATTACATGCACTTCCCCTCTCCCTTCCTCTGTCACGCGTTATATGCACTTCTCCTCTCCCTTCCTCTGTCACGCATTACATGCACTTCCCCTCTCCCTTCCTCTGTCACGCATTACATGCACTTCCCCTCTCCCTTCCTCTGTCACGCATTACATGCACTTCCCCTCTCCCTTCCTCTGTCACGCATTACATGCACTTCTCCTCTCCCTTCCTCTGTCACGCGTTATATGCACTTCTCCTCTCCCTTCCTCTGTCACGCTTTACATGCACTTCCCCTCTCCCTTCCTCTGTCACGCATTACATGCACTTCCCCTCTCCCTTCCTCTGTCACGCATTACATGCACTTCCCCTCTCCCTTCCTCTGTCACGCATTACATGCACTTCCCCTCTCCCTTCCTCTGTCACGCATTACATGCACTTCCCCTCTCCCTTCCTCTGTCACGCATTACATGCACTCTCCTCTCCCTTCCCTGTCACGCATTACATGCACTTCCCTCTCCCTTCCTCTGTCACGCATTACATGCACTTCCCCTCTCCCTTCCTCTGTCACGCATTACATGCACTTCCCCTCTCCCTTCCTCTGTCACGCATTACATGCACTTCCCCTCTCCCTTCCTCTGTCACGCATTACATGCACTTCTCCTCTCCCTTCCTCTGTCACGCATTACATGCACTTCTCCTCTCCCTTCCTCTGTCACGCATTACATTCCTTCCCCTCTCCCTTCCTCTGTCACGCATTACATTCCTTCCCCTCTCCCTTCCTCTGTCACGCGTTACATGCACTTCCCCTCTCCCTTCCTCTGTCACGCATTATATGCACTTCTCCTCTCCCTTCCTCTGACACGCATTATATTCCTTCTCCTCTCCCTTCCTCTGTCACGCAATAGATGCACTTCCCCTCTCCCTTTTCTCTGTCACGCATTACATTCCTTCCCCTCTCCCTTCCTCTGTCACGCATTACATTCCTTCCCCTCTCCCTTCCTCTGTCACGCATTACATTCCTTCCCCTCTCCCTTCCTCTGTCACGCATTACATGCACTTCCCCTCTCCCTTCCTCTGTCACGCATTATATGCACTTCTCCTCTCCCTTCCTCTGTCACGCATTACATTCCTTCTCCTCTCCCTTCCTCTGTCACGCATTACATGCACTTCCCCTCTCCCTTCCTCTGTCACGCATTATATGCACTTCCCCTCTCCCTTCCTCTGTCACGCATTATATGCACTTCCCCTCTCCCTTCCTCTGTCACGCATTATATGCACTTTTCCTCTCCCTTCCTCTGTCACGCATTACATGCACTTCTCCTCTCCCTTCCTCTGTCACGCATTACATTCCTTCCCCTCTCCCTTCCTCTGTCACGCATTACATTCCTTCCCCTCTCCCTTCCTCTGTCACGCGTTACATGCACTTCCCCTCTCCCTTCCTCTGTCACGCATTATATGCACTTCTCCTCTCCCTTCCTCTGTCACGCATTACATTCCTTCTCCTCTCCCTTCCTCTGTCACGCGTTACATGCACTTCCCCTCTCCCTTCCTCTGTCACGCATTATATGCACTTCTCCTCTCCCTTCCTCTGTCACGCATTACATTCCTTCTCCTCTCCCTTCCTCTGTCACGCATTACATTCCTTCCCCTCTCCCTTCCTCTGTCACGCATTACATTCCTTCTCCTCTCCCTTCCTCTGTCACGCGTTACATGCACTTCTCCTCTCCCTTCCTCTGTCACGCATTACATTCCTTCCCCTCTCCCTTCTTCTGTCACGCGTTACATGCACTTCCCGTCTCCCTTCCTCTGTCACGCGTTACATGCACTTCTCTCCCTTCCTCTGTCACGCGTTACATGCACTTCTCTCCCTTCCTCTGTCACGCTTTACATGCACTTCCCCTCTCCCTTCCTCTGTCACGCGTTACATGCACTTCTCTCCCTTCCTCTGTCACGCATTACATGCACTTCTCCTCTCCCTTCCTCTGTCACGCATTACATGCGCACGCAGGTCTTGGTCCATCCATTCATTCATTCATTTTTGATGGACAGATAGATGCTTGACAGAGAAGAAAAGAAGTCTTTAACAACTATGTACATTGTGTGCAGATTGTCAAGCTCTTCAACTTGGACGTACCCATACGGTCAGGCTTTGGCAAATTAATCTTCACCACACTGGATGTCTTCCAACGGATCTCTGACACAAACTTTGGGGACGTAACTGTGGGACTGATCTGTGGCATCCTCCTCCTTGGAATCAGCTTTGGAAACAAACGTTACAAGCACAAGCTGAAGGTGCCCATTCCCGGGAGCTGATCGTGGTGATCCTGTCCACTCTGGTATCTCATGCCGCTGACCTGCAGGAACGCTTCAACATCACTGTGGTCGGGCGTGTCCCGCAGGGCATGCCTGCTCCGTCCATACCACCGGCAGAAATCATGAGCGACATTGTTCCCCTAGCGTTCGTGGATGCCATCCTGATCTTTGTGCTGACCATCACCCTGGCCAAGCTGACGGCAAAGCTTCACGTCATCAGCATCGACGACAACCAGGAGCTGATTGCGTATGGGCTGTGCCAGGTGGTGGGCTCCTTCTTCCAGAACTTCTCCTCCAGCATCTCCCCTCCCCGCACCATGATGCTCAGTTCCATGAAGTCCAAGTCCACACTGAACGGTCTCAGCACCGCCGTGTTCCTGCTGCTGGTGCTGCTGGTGGCGGGACAGCTGTTCCAGTCTCTTCCCATCGCCATGCTGTCCATCATGATCATTGTCGCCATGAAGGACCTCCTGCTGCAGGTGCTGTATGTATGTATGTATGTATGTATGTATGTTTTGTCTACAGGAACAGTCCGTGAGAGCACAGTTAGATACGAGCATTGAGTCCCACAAAGGGACAAAAGCTGTGCACGCTGTAGCCATCGCCTGCACAGCCGAAGATGGCGTCTGCGGATTGGACACAGATTATACTCGGCCGTGACTGGTCCTTTACTCACCGTGTCATCAGTTTGTAACCAGCAGATCTTCAGTGACTTCTAGATGGTAACAGCATGTAGCCACGTGAAATTGGAAGATCCGCTCCACTGTATTGGAGCTTTCTTCAAAGGCCTATCATTATGTAACACCTGGAGGGCTTTCCAATGCTGTTTTTTGGTCTGTACTTATATACAATCCATATACTGTTGATCCAATTTTAATTCAACACTCACGATTCTAAAAAAAAGTCATCAGCAACAAACCGCCAAACTCCATCAACAAAATGATATTAACTACTGACTCTTGCGAAAACTTAATTCAAGAAAGTAGCAGACTAGATTCTACATCTTACGAGATGACTGTGTTACTGCACAGTCTGCAGATGGATTGGGCACTTTAAAGCCAGAAGCCTCGACAACACCTACCATCCAGGGCCACCTGCGTCAGGAACAAACAAATGCTGTCTTAGGTAAAAGAACTGCTGGCAGAAGACCAATATATATTTTTGTGCAGAAATGAAGCGGCACCTGTCGCTGACATAGGACATCCCTTAGCAAAACAAATGTGACAAGATCAACACCACTAATACAAATGAGGGTCAGAAGCAAAGATGAAAACAGCTGAATGACTGTTGAATGAATTTTCAATGTTTAGGCCAAGTGGCTTCACCCAACTAATGACCCCAGATGTCTGCGTGATGTGATCAGCGATGGGCCACGAATGGTAAGACTAAGATCTCATTTCATCAGATCCCTCAACAGCAGTCCCGTTAGACGTTGACATCTGCTGATGCAGAAGAACCTATCGTTCTGCGGCCAGCCTATCGTTCTGCGGCCAGCCTATCGTTCTGCGGCCAGGTTTCCAGAGTAAGAACAGTCAGATTTCCTTTTTCTTTTTTCTTTTACAATACCAGTAGACTTCTTGTTGTTGTCAATACCAGTAGACCTATCGTTGTTGTCAACACCAGTAGACCTATCGTTGTTGTCAACACCAGGTAGACCTATCGTTGTTGTCAACACCAGTAGACCTATCGTTGTCAAGACCAGTAGACCTATCGTTGTTGTCAACACCAGTAGACCTATCGTTGTTGGCATTCTGTCTGAGAGGTTCACTCACTACCCACAGCGTGATGAAGCCCATACATGAGCAACGCCTAGATGCGGCACTCATAGAACTGAACCCTGCCACGTCATTATAATGCAAGTTCCTACAAGGCCAAGGTCCGCACATCTTACGTTTATGGACAAGACATCCACATTGTTCTTCGACTACAAAATAAACTGGCTCGGCCCAACACGACTTACGGCTACGTCTCCTGTCAAAGCAGAATCTGTCTTGAAGAACATATTCACGTGTTCAAGACCTGTAAAACACAGTGCTTTCAAAGCTTTTCGCCTTGCACCCGGCGGAGTACAAGAATACATTTCGACTGGTATAGCTAGCAGAGAACAGAGACAGAATATGAAGGTTACAGCTAAACCCGACTGTTAGTTGTCTTTCTATAACCCCAAGGATACTGCATGATGAGGGGCTCTGGCAGCTTTAAAAAAATGTTACACGGACTGACGCCTTCGCACAGGAAATTGTTCAGGGTGATCTGTTTGTAAAAGTCAAAGACAAACTATTAGCAGAGCATAAGAAAAGTGAAGGTCACGTCTGCTCTTGCGTATTCGTTTGCGTGTCACCTTTGTGTTTTTGTTCGTTTGTATCTTTTGGTCTCATCTTCCGTGTCACTTCAGTAGCATTATCCCCCACCCCCCACCCACCCACCGCCCTCCCCGTCCACAGCCACACCCTGGTTTGTCCGTTCGCAGCCATGCCAACGGCAATGCACAGGGAGCGGACAGTGTCAGTTCTTCAGAAGAAAGCCTTCATGAGAGTGGCACCGAGGACAGTCCCAATTCATTGCCGATACCGGTGGCCCCGACACGACCTCACCAAGGGCAGGGATCCGGAGACGAAATCCAAGCAGAGGTCACCATGCGAGCAGATGTCACTCGATTTCATTTGGGTCTTATGTTCCTTCTTCTTCTTGTTGTTGCTTTGAATAGTTTTTCATTTCAGTCGTGTCATAAAGTTAAATACAGATGTAAATGAGATAGGACGACCAGAGAGTCTTATACACAGCCCTATCTTAAAATGTATATGCTCACATACACAAAAAATATTCGCGACGGATCACTGAACAGCGACGCTTGACAGTTTCACAACATAAATTACAACAGAATAGCAAATGGAAGGACAACACACACACACACACACACACACACACACACACACACACACACACACACACACACACACACACATATGATGATAATAAATGAAATGAAATAAAGAAACACTAGCCAAGTGCAATGGAATGGGAGGTGTACTCCAGGGGATGCGGGAAAGGACAATGCATTACATGAGTGAATGTCCGCGAGTGGAAAGCAATTCTCGAATGCACAAAATCAATAACAAACTGCGATGCAGCCCTGAATGATACATAAACCTAAATAAAGATATAGACCCGTTCTGAGTAGAGCAAGACAGGATAATAAAACATGTATTATTATTAATAGGTAAACAGTTTTTTTTCACAATTGATTATTTTGCCACTGAAGACTGTCATGTCGAAATTTCACAACTTGCCATGAAGGCGACAATTTGGAATGGTTAAACTCAGAATTGGGAGCTCTATGATCTGTACCGGCAGATTGCTCATATGCCAGCCATAGTATTCTTTCACAGACAGTGCCTTTCGTAAGTAAGCAAAATGTCAGCACCGAGGTTGTTCTTTCGCCCATTTCAGGTGAAAAGATTCGTTTGAAGTCACATTTCACATTTATTTTACCTTTCACTGAGAAATAACTCGTATAAAGTTATACAAGTCTGTATGTTTCTGTATGTTCATGCTGAGAGTAGGAGTCTTCAACAGGGAGGATTATCTCTGTGGGGGGATATGACGGGTGCTGGAAGTTCTTGTCTGATGTACTTCGTCTTATTTTCCACGGCGGGACTGGATTGATTAGACAGAAAGTGCGACCCCAACATTGCATATGTTCATCGAGTGCCCTGTAGATGAGGCAAGGTTGTACGTTTGTGTGTTTTTTTTTCTTTTCCTTTTTTTTTCTTCCTAGATTAATGAATGAAACAACTGCCTGGAAGTTTTTGTTTAATGTGTTGATATCCTTGTTCCCCCCTCCCGGCTCCCTTCCCGATTTAGTATACTCATGGTGTGTATGCCGTTAGGTTGATTCTACTATTTGTTATAATTTGTTGGATTTTTTTTTTTTTAATTGCATGGTAAAAGTGATGACGATGACCAACACTGTGACGTTGAGGGCTACTGACGACGACAACGATGATGATGGCGATGATTGTGGCAGCGGACGAAGAAGACAATGACACCCCCACCCCCACCTCCCCCCACCCCCCCTCCTGAATCGCCTGTTCCTCTTGTTGTTGCGGGCAGGTCTTCAAGGTGAAGGACATGTGGTACGTCAACAAAGGCGATTTCTTCATCTGGATCCTGACCGTGCTGTTCGGCGTCCTGGGGGACCTGGATGTGGGTCTGGTGGCCGGCACGCTGACCTCCATGGTGATGGTGCTGGCCTACAGCCAGCTGGCCAAGGGCACTCTGCTCGGCAGGGCTCGCTGTGAGGACCTGTACCTGGACATGGACAGACAGGGCATCCACCCCATTCCCGGCGTCAGGATCTCAGGTGGGCTTCCTCCTCACAGTTGACTCCATTGGCGTGTGGGCGTTTTGCAGCAATGTGCATGTGTGGGGAAAATGGGTTAGTTGGAGCGTGATGGAGAATGGGGAGAAAGGAATCCTGAGTAAGTGGATAGATGGAGAGGGGGATGGGCAAACTGTGATTGATTCTAGAAT
>CM065733.1:28796023-28803523 GCA_033310375.1 Conus canariensis | reverse complement strand
ATTATTAGGACAGTTTTTCTATAACAATTTAGGCGACCTGCTATCAATACTCTAGAAAAAGTGTTCAGGGCTCTTTTCATCAGGCATTTATCCTAATGATTGGACTGAATCAATATTAAAAGGGTGATAAAACGATGCTAGCAATTACAGGAGAATACTGCCATTTGATACATAAAGTAAATCATATAATTCAATTATAATCAAGAGATCAGAATGGATAAACGTAGCAATGGTCTTGGTTTGATGAGGAATGTCAAAACAACAAGATGGGAGTTAGAAAGGCTTTGACCATTTTTAAGAGATCTGAAGATCCAACTGATAAATGTGCCTATGTACAAATGAGGAGAGAATATAATCAACTTAAGTACATGAAGAAACGTAGTTTTAAAACTGAGCGCATTAACTGCTTAATTAGCAGATGATTCTCAGGCCTTTTGGTCTGAAATCAATAAGTATCGCAGTCGTTCCCACACAATTAATACAATTTCACAGGATCAGTGGTTTAACCATTTTGAACACTTGTTAAACCTTGGTTTTGTCCAAAGTGTGGACCATCCAAAACTGGATGTCTCTGATATGGCATTTGACCCTATTCTGGACGCTGAAGTTACAGTAGAGGAAGTAAAGAAAGCCATCCAGAGTCTTAAGTGTGGCAAAGCAGCTGGTCCTGATTCTTTGATAAGTAAAGTCATAAAGGCCTCAGGAGATGTAATAGTTCCCTTCCTGGTCAAATACTTCAATAAACTTTTCAGAGATGGTGTATTTCCTGAAGAATGGACTAAATCAATAATTATTCCGTTGTATAAGAAAGGTGATGTGAACGATACCAACAATTATCGTGGCGTTTCCTTGATCAGTCACTTGAGTAAGATTTTTTACGCACATTTTGAATAAGCGGCTCATTTGCTGGGCTGAAACCAATGAAGTTATTTCTGATGCTCAAGCTGGGTTTAGAAAATCGTATTCCACTACTGGTCACATTTTCACTTTGTATGCTAGCATAGAAAAACACTTATCAAGGTACAGCAAATTTTATGTAGCATTTATCGATTTCAGAAAGGCGTTCGATATGTTACAGCATGGTCTTTTGTTCAATATACTACTCACGACACTTTGACTCCCAGAACTATTTGTAATTTTTGGGAAAAAACACCAACCTTACCAAAAAAAAAAAAAAAAAAAGTCGCAAAAATTCAAGTATTGCTCTAAAGCATACAGAAGTATACATTTTCTTGAAGGAAAATGAATGGAGAATATAATTATTATATGTTTCATGTTGACAGGATGAGAAAACTCACAATCATGGGAAGATAACCAAGATTTTAAGAAAAAATACACAATATTTTGAAAAAAAAATTCATGAAAATTCAAGTCTCGATATATCATAGGTGGAAATGGTATTCAAATGTGCACAAATCTATAGGACATGACAACTAAGTGCAATTATGTACTTAAAAAGCACACAGTGTGTTCATGGATGCATTGAGTAATGTATGTCAATGTCGGCTAGAGATGCGACGTTTATTAGCACTTCACCCGTCATACAAAAAAAATGGCAAAAAATTAACATAACAGGTGTTGACAACCACTGTCACTGGTATCACACTCTAACAATTTTTGCGTCACATCCACGTCCTCAACTACGCCCACTACCAGCACGACCACGCCCCCTACCTGTCGATGTACTGGGTAGATCAATATCTTCATCCCGGTAATCCGAATCACTTGACTCATTGTCAGGGTGATCGACAACCACGTCACCTTCATTTTCCTTTCACTTTCGTCGTTGCTAATTTCACCTTCGTACGGCGTTTCAAACACAATTCTCACCACCTCTTCGGCAGTAAATCTTCTGGCAGCCATGCTGATCTGCTCGAATAATTTTCGCTTTACAAAACGCAAAAAAAAAACCCTCGTCAAAATCGACCCAAAACTTGCTGAGAAATCGCTTCAAACACGCTGTATGGGAGCCGCCAATTGCAAGCAAGTAAACAATATCACGTGACCGGTCAGATGATCCAATTATGCGATGACCCTTGAACCGCGGCTACATCCGCGGCCGGGAGTGAAAAGCTTTTAAATTAAAGGAAACCTGTTTAACATTTTGAAAAGTATGTACAGCACCATTAAATCATGTGTCAGATGTGGTAACTCTTACACTGATTATTTTGAATGTTTGCAAGGTCTAAAGCAGGGTTGCTGTCTTAGTCCTACCTTATTTTCTATATTCATTAACGAGCTTGCACACGACATGTTTTCACGTAGCAAGCATGGAATACAATTCATACCTAGCGATGTAAAAAATTTCATACTGTTATTTGCTGATGACATCGCTCTCATGTCATCTACTATAGTAGGTCTGCAAAATCAACTTAATGTCCTATTTGAGTGTGTTCAAAGATTATGTTTAAACGTTAATCTGGAAAAAACAACAACTAAGGTCCTTGTTTTTCAGAGAGGTGGCTATTTAAGTAGAAAGAAATGGTAGTTCTTTGGTGATAAGCAGTTATATTTTGTAAATTTTTATAAATACCTGGGTGTTACTTTTTCAACTAAGCTTAGTTTTGATGTTGCTACTGGCCACGATCATTGCATTCGCGGTAAGAAAGCTACCAAGGAAATTCTGAAAGTGTTAAGAAAACTCAGCTGCTTTTCACCTAAGCTGTTCTTTACGATTTTTGATGCCCAGGTTGTTCCTTCTCTTTTATACGGGTCGGAACTATGGGGGTTCAAACCACGAGAATCTATCGAAAAAGTTCATATGCAAGCCTGTAGACTATTGCTGAACGTCCCTCCATTTACACCTAATGATATGGTATATGGAGAATTGGAGCGTTTTCCGTTATATATTACTTCAGCAACAAGATGTATTCAGTTCTGGTTCAGACTACGCAGGAAACCACTGACAAGGTACTCCAGAAAAGCCCATGATAATGCTTTTTGATTTACAAAATAGAAACAAAAAGATGCAAAATTGGGTCACACATATTAAAACACTGCTTTGTTCAAACGGTTTTGGGTATGTCTGGATGTTTGGAGAGGTAGGCGACGAGAAACACTTTATACAGATATTCAAAGAACGCCTACAATACTGTTTTTGCCAACGTTGGTATTCTCATGTCTCAGACATCAATCGGTTTGAAATATACCACTCATTTAAAAGCATCTTTGAACGTGAAAAGTACTTTGAATTCATTAATAACAGGCTGCTTAAAACTGCCCTCGTACGTTTTAGAATGGGCGTCTCGAGCATAAACGGCCATGTTTTCCACTTTTCGGCAATAGATCAACATGGTTGTCCCCTCTGCCAGGCGGACGAATTCCATATACTATTCGAATGCCAACGATATAGCGACCTGAGAGCTAAGCATTACATTCAAAGTGCAGTGACCTGCCTTACCAAACATGACCAGTGCACAAGGATTTTGAGTAGTAACCTTGATATTCAACTGAATTTGTCAAAATTCCTCTTTTTGGCTTTGAAACGCAGACCAAGTTTTGTTTTGTGAACACATTTTTCTACGATTATTGCGGTTGATATGGGGTTTTTGGCAATGTGTGAATGTTACGTTTGTTTGTCTCGTTTTCAGTTTAACAGTTGCTTGCCGTTCCTTCATTGTAACGGGCCACAGGCCTATACGCAATAAAACATTTGTCATTGTCATTATCTCTCTGTATGTATGTATGTATATATATATATATATATATATATATATATATATATATGTGTGTGTGTGTGTGTGTGTGTGTGTGTGTGTGTGTGTGTGCAAGAGTTAGTGTTTTTCCAAATTGTAAGCAATGCCTTCAAACTGTACGTTTCTGTCCACAGCAAAATGGCACCTACGAAATGACAAGTGTGTTCCTGGAGGAAGATGCCGACGTGCCATCCTTTGGAACTGAACCCCCCTTGGTCTTGAAACGGCACTTGCATACTCAGGCGAGTATCGACGAGATCTACACGGACCAATCGGAGACCCGCACAGCACATGACGTCATAAAGAGCACGTTCCAGATCTCACCCAGCTGTCTGGTACAGCATGCTTCAAACTTCTTCCCTGTCGTGAGGTTTGATGTTCTCATGTTAAATGCCTTCAGATGAATGTTTAGAACAAGTATCTTGTCCTTTTGTATCCACAATCCCTTCCACCCCCCTTCCTGCCTGATTTATTACTTTGATGTTAGGACTTTCAGGACAGTCCTTGTCCTCAGTAATGTACAGCAAGCTGTCTGAATACTGTCTAAGTGTCAACGGACAATGAAGGAAAGATCGGCAGACTCCATCTCCAGTTCAGATTCTCTGATACAGTCATGATGAATGTGTGTTTTTAGGACGCATAACGCTGACATGCGTAGCCGACATTCACCATGCGCATGAGTGTGTGATGGAGTTTCGGGCATTGGCTTCTCCTCTGCTCATACTTTAACTTGGGAGATGGGGCGTCCGGTCCTTTTCGTCCGTGCTCCCCCCCCCCCCCCTACCCACCCCCATGTCATCCCTGTTCCCCGCTCCACCTCTTTCTTCTTCTCCATCTTCTCCCTCCTTCTCGCTGTCCACATTCTGAAAAAGCACAAATTCAAAAGCACTCTCAAACCGCATTTTGGTGACAAAATAGAAGAGGCGATCGCCATAGGCTGGTGGAGAAACACGTCATCATCGATTCTTCTACTACTTTACTTTACTCTTCTACTACTTTTTCGTCAATCTTCTCCCCCCCCCCCTCCTCCCTTCTCCCCATTCATCATATCTTGGGATTAAACCACTTCCGTTTGTAGACTTTGATGACATCTAAACATGTTCCCTCCCTTCCCCACTCTCTTCCCGACTCCTGCACACACTCGTTTACGATGTCTGTAAGTGCCTTACTCCTGAGGAAAGTTCGTTTGCGTAGAGATGACGAGTGAGCAGCTCTTTGTCCATGATGACAGGAAGTGACGAAGACCTTTCCACAGCGGACTTGATGACCATTACATGACCTGGCTCACGTAAACTACACATTTGTCATTACGATTTTAATGCGTGGAGCGTTGTATATTACCATTACGTTAGGTGGCTAGAGAACTGGCTGCCGTCACCTCATACCACTTCCTGCACGATGTGCTCAGGGTTCTGAAGAACTACCAGTGGCGTAACTGGCTGGTGGCCGACGTGTTCAGCGGCCTCTCTGTAGCCTTTCTCCACGTTCCCCAGGGCCTGGGCGCCGGCTATCTGTCCTCCCTGGGTCCCGTCAACGGCTTGTACACCTCCTTCTTCCCCATCCTCGTCTACCTCCTGTTCGGTACCTCCCCTCATGTCTCCATGGGAACCAACGCTCTCATCGCTTTGATGACGGCCAGTCTGGTGAACCGGGAGGCTGACCACTTCCGGTCCTTGTTAGGGGTCAACGAGACGTGGACTGCTGAGGAGGAACTGAAGTATAAGGTAGGTGTGTCGTCATGGGGAGGAGAACTAACCAAAGGATGAGATCGGCTTGTCATGATGAGGAATGATAACTGCAGTATGAGGTGCGCTTGTTGTCGTGGTTAGGAAAAGAAGCTACAGCGCAAGGTGGGCTTGTTTCCATGGTGAAGAGAACATTTGTAGCATAAGGTGGGTTTGTTGTCATGGTGAGAAAAAATGCCGTAATTTAAGCTTTGCTTGCTATTATGCTGAAAAGAAATAAATCCGTTGTAAGTTGGACTTGTCTCCGTAAGAAGAAATAAGTGCAATATAGCGTGGACTGGTTGTCATGAATCTTAAATAAATGTTAGCGAACCGCCAAAAGAAACGTGGACAAACGAGTCACAAGACAAAACACGACGCGTTTCGACCTCTTAGGTCTTCTTCAGGCAAGACACAAACAAATAATACAACGAAAATGAACGAATTTGGTACTCAGCTTCGATCTCTTCACTTCAGCGCAAAGAAGGCAGGCGTTGAATGAAAACGAGGCTGTTAGAAGGGAGATAATGTGTGAGTCAAGGTAGTAATGATGATAATGGTGAGGAGAAATAACTGTGGTAGTAGGCTGCCTCGTTGTCAAGGTGAGGACAAATAACTGTGGTAGTAGGCTGACTCGTTGTCAAGGTGAGGACAAATAACTGTGGTACTAGGCTGACTCGTTGTCAAGGTGAGGACAAATAACTGTGGTAGCAGGCTGCCTCGTTGTCAAGGTGAGGACAAATAACTGTGGTAGTAGGCTGACTCGTTGTCAAGGTGAGGACAAATAACTGTGGTAGTAGGCTGACTCGTTGTCAAGGTGAGGACAAATAACTGTGGTAGTAGGCTGACTCGTTGTCAAGGTGAGGACAAATAACAGTGGTAGCAGGCTGACTCGTTGTCAAGGTGAGGACAAATAACTGTGGTAGCAGGCTGACTCGTTGTCAAGGTGAGGACAAATAACTGTGGTAGTAGGCTGACTCGTTGTCAAGGTGAGGACAAATAACTGTGGTAGCAGGCTGCCTCGTTGTCAAGGTGAGGACAAATAACTGTGGTAGCAGGCTGCCTCGTTGTCAAGGTGAGGACAAATAACTGTGGTAGTAGGCTGACTCGTTGTCAAGGTGAGGACAAATAACTGTGGTAGCAGGCTGCCTCGTTGTCAAGGTGAGGACAAATAACTGTGGTAGCAGGCTGCCTCGTTGTCAAGGTGAGGACAAATAACTGTGGTAGCAGGCTGCCTCGTTGTCAAGGTGAGGACAAATAACTGTGGTAGCAGGCTGCCTCGTTGTCAAGGTGAGGACAAATAACTGTGGTAGCAGGCTGCCTCGTTGTCAAGGTGAGGACAAATAACTGTGGTAGTAGGCTGCCTCGTTGTCGTGGTCAGAAGAAGTAACTGGAGAATAAGGCGGGTTTATTGTAATGGTGAGAAAACATTGGTGTGGAAATGAAAATGCAATGTAAGGTGGTGCTGGTAGCGGTGTGGGTGTGTAAGTATGTGCACACACACACACACACACACACACACACACACACACACACACACACCCCACACACACACACACACACACACACACACCTCTGACCCTCCTTTGCCCTCCTTTCTCCAATAATAACAAGCAGGATTGCTGTGGTCAGGTGGGGATTTCTGCAGCGTCCTGTTTTGTGGGCGGAGTGATCCTGCTGGCCATGGGAATAATACGCCTGGGCTTCATCACCAACTTCATGGCCAAGTCCTTCATCGGGGGATTCACCTTTTCTGCCGCCGTGCACGTGGCCTCCAGAATGGTCAGTGATCGTCAGCGCTTTGCTGAGTTTAACTCTACGTGTGTGTCACCACCTATCACCAGATGGATCTCTTTGCACCTTTCTGCTCTATGGGCGTGATACCACGACCCCAGCCAGCCTGGTCTGCCCTCTGTATGACGACCCCTTCATCGGTAGGAAAGGGGGTCGAGCGGATAACGTACTCAATTAAGAAGCAAAGGTACAAATCCCGGAGTTCGTAGTTCGAGAAGAGTCTCGCACGGAGTGGTTTCATTTTCACAGTGTGCACTTTGCGCACGTAAGAGAACTCACAACAAAGA
>CM065733.1:28788523-28791023 GCA_033310375.1 Conus canariensis | reverse complement strand
TGCCCTGACCATGTCCTTGGGCAAACTGACGGCCAGACTCCACAACGTCGCCATCGATGACAACCAAGAGATGGTAGCTTACGGACTGTGCTTACTGGTAGGAGGTTTCTTCCAGAACTTTCCCTGCTGTGTTGGACCCCCTCGTTCCATGTTGCTGAGCTCGCTTGGCTCCAAAAGCACGTTCAACGGCGTGAGCTCAGCGGTGTTGGTACTGTTGGTGCTAGTGGTGGCTGGTCAGCTCTTTGTGGCTCTGCCCGTCCCCGTGCTGGGAGCCATGGTCATCGTTGCCATGAAGGACCTCCTGTTTCAGGTACACATACTCTCTCTCTCTCTCTCTCTCTCTCTCTCTCTCTCTCTCTCTCTCTCTCCTTTTGTTCGGTAACTGAAGTGCTCCCACTGGGATCCTAGAGCACTTCGAATCAAAGACGTTCAGCCTAGGAATGCTCTTCTTCCAGGATCTGTCTGCACTTTCTAGGAATGCTCTTCTTCCAGGATCTGTCTGCACTTTCTAGGAATGCTCTTCTTCCAGGATCTGTCTGCACTTTCTAGGAATGCTCTTCTTTCAGGATCTGTCTGCACTTTCTAGGAATGCTCTTCTTCCAGGATCTGTCTGCACTTTCTAGGAATGCTCTTCTTCCAGGATCTGTCTGCACTTTCTAGGAATGCTCTTCTTTCAGGATCTGTCTGCACTTTCTAGGAATGCTCTTCTTCCAGGATCTTTCTGCACTTTCTAGGAATGCTCTTCCTTCAGGATCTGTCTGCACTTTCTAGGAATACTCTTCTTCCAGGATCGTTCTGCACGTTCTAGGAATGCTCTTCTTCCAGGATCGTTCTGCACTTTCTAGGAATGCTCTTCTTCCAGGATCTGTCTGCACTTTCTAGGAATGCTCTTCTTTCAGGATCTTTCTGCACTTTCTAGGAATGCTCCTCTTCCAGGATCTTTCTGCACTTTCTAGGAATGCTCCTCTTTCAGGATGTTTCTGCACTTTCTAGGAATGCTCTTCTTTCAGGATATTTCTGCACTTTCTAGGAATGCTCTTCTTTCAGGATCTTTCTGCACTTTCTATGAATGCTCTTCTTCCAGGATCTTTCTGCACTTTCTAGGAATGCTCTTCCTTCAGGATCTGTCTGCACTTTCTAGGAATACTCTTCTTCCAGGATCTTTCTGCACTTTCTAGGAATGCTCGTCCTTCAGTGTCGTTGCTGCACTTTCTAGGAATGCTCCTCTTCCAGGATCGTTCTGCACTTTCTAGAAATGCTCTTCTTTCAGGATCTTTCAGCCTAGGAATGCTCTTCTTTCAGGATCTTTCAGCCTAGGAAAGCTCTTCTTTCAGGATCTTTCAGCCTAGGAAAGCTCTTCTTTCAGGATCTTTCAGCCTAGGAAAGCTCTTCTTTCAGGATCTTTCAGCCTAGGAAAGCTCTTCTTTCAGGATCTTTCAGCCTAGGAAAGCTCTTCTTTCAGGATCTTTCAGCCTAGGAATACTTTTCTTTCAGGATCTTTCTACCTAGGAATGCTTTTCTTTCAGGATCTTTCTGCACTTTCTAGGAACGCTCTTCATTCAGGATCTTTCTGCACTTTTCTTCTGTCTTCGATTTGCTCCAGTCTTCCTATTCCTTTTTTTTCCATTCCGGTCTTTCTTTGCTGTAGTGTTTGTCGACCATTCACCTGTCTCTGTTCTAGGCACTCTTTCACACTGTTCTGGTTACAGTTTATGACATGCCCCATTTATTGTTGCGTCTGGAGAGTAGACTGTGACAAGCGTTCACACTGTCTATGGTCTAGCTGTCATAACTGTTTGTCCATAGATAGATAGATAGATAGAGATACACTGATAGACAGAGATGGTTAGACAGATTAACATACTGATGAAGGAATCGTTAGCCTGCACTTGTGTTCTCCCAAATAACTAAATTGTTCAATATATATATATATATATATATATATATATATATATATATATATATATTGTTATATTAAAAGCAAGTTAAAATCAAGCTTCTAAAAACATCTACAAATTTGTTTCACGCTGTGCGGTCGTCAGGATGTGATGAGCTTGTGTTGCCAGTGCCACGTATATATATAGCTAGCTGGTTTGCTCTTGTTTTTTTCCCGTGCTACATGTGTTTCTCAGGTGTTGGTTTTTTTCGCTGATAGGAACTTCCATCTGTGTCTGCAATTGTTAACCATTTCTGTTCTAACATTTAGAGTTGCCAACTGTGGTTTACATAGTATAATGTATTTCTCTGTTAGGCATAGATTGCATTTTTTTGAAATGTTGTTGTATGATGCTGCTCTTTTTAAAATTTTCCAAGATATGTTGTAGTCTATGTTTTTTTCTTTAAGTTTCCAAATGTATTTACTCAATTCTGTTTGGTTTTTGTATCTTTCTTTGTTGAATGATTGTTTATGGTTTGCATATCTAGTTTTGAATTGGTTTTCCGTGATACCTACATATGTTTCTTTTGCGTTCTCTGATGTTACAGTGGCTTGGTACACAAT
>CM065733.1:28731023-28783523 GCA_033310375.1 Conus canariensis | reverse complement strand
ATTACACATCACACGGCCATACAACGCACTGCAGAACAAGCAGGTAGAGCACAGAGCAATACAACACCATACAACAGAACACAACACAATACAACACGACACAACATGATGCAACCCAAACCAAGACCGTGTTGCAGATTGGCCAGCTGCCGTCTCTGTGGCACGTCAACAAAGCCGACTTCTTCATCTGGCTGGTGACAGCAGCCTTCAGCGTCCTGGGTGACCTTGGCCTCGGGCTGCTGGTGGGTGTGGTCTTCTCCATGGCAACGGTGATGCTGATGGGTCAGTTCGCCAAAGGGACACTACTGGGCAAGGCGGCTTCGGAAGACCTGGTGTTGACGATGGGCCGCAGAGGGGTCTGTTCTGTTCCTGGGGTGAAGATTTTCAGGTCAGTCCACTTCTCTGTGCTGCACGTGATCACAGGATGTGTGTGTGTGTGTGTGTGTGTGTGTGTGTGTGTGTGTGTGTGTGTGTGTGTGTGTTTGAACGTGTTGTGTATGTGTGTGTTGTGCGCGCGCGCGTGTGAATGTGTGTGTGTGTGGGTGTGTGGTGTGTGTGTGTGTGTGTGTGTGTGTGTGTGCGTGTGAATGTGTGTCGTGTGAATGTGTGACGTGTGAGTGTGTGTGTGTGCGTGCGTGTGTGCGCGCGTGTTGTGTGTGTGTAGTGTGTGTGGTGTGTGTGATGAATTGTGTGTGTGTGTGTGTGTGTGTGTGCGCGCGCACGCGTATGAATGTGTGGGTGCGTCGTGCGTGTGTGTATGTGTATGTGTGTGTGCGTGCGTGCGTGTGTGTATGTGTGTGTGTGGTGGTGTGTGAGTGTGTGTGTGTGTGTTGTGTGTGTGTGTGTTGTAAGGCGCACGCACAATGATGTGTGCATGTGTGTGAGTGTATGTGTGTGTGTAGCACGTACTGCTGTGTGAATGTTGTGTGAACGTTTTGTTGGAGCTATGTACCAAAGAGGCAGAGAGGAGAAAAGCACGGTAACCAGCCTCTTTCCTCCACTATTCGCCGCGGTCAGACCCCCATTCACAGCGAAGGCACCAGCCTCTTTCCGACGTACACTGCTCACTTGACTGAGCTACCCCCTCCTCTAGTAACCACGTGCGCCAGCTTCTTCTCATTCGCTGTTCAGTGATGTCGGCCTACTGCCTGCACAAAGGCTTTGCTTGCGAGTCCTGCACCGTGTGTGTGTGTGTGCTTCAAACGTGATCATTTGACACTGTCACCTGTGAAGTGTGGTGAACAAGTAGCCCACTAGTGAACAGGAGGCAGAGTCTGAGCCAGTGCAGCAAACAGGAAGAGGTGAACGCCTTAAAAATTTATACTGAATGGAACTTCAAGTCGTGAAAGACGATGATTCTCTGCATGGCCCCTTTCCTTCTTTGGAAATAGCCACACCAGTCTGAAGTAAAGCAGCGCGGTCAGTGGCATTGTGCTAACATGGAACGACCGACAGCTTTTGACATTCATCACACCTGTGCGCGCAGCTTTACGGCTGTTTTCTGTTTCACAGTTTTACAGAGACAGCTTTACAGGTTTTGACACTTCAGCTTTGATTCCTAGACATCCTTTCGCTGAGGTCGCCTACACTACGTTTCAGTTTTCTCAAATGTTGAAGAATGCAAGCTGTCCCTTTGTATTCGTTATAAACTGTCGATATGTCAACCAACCAGAAATATCAAAAGGAACTCTCTGGGCCTGGGGACCGAAAGCCTCAGGAATCCTGCATCTCTTGTGTTCTTCGGGGACCGCAGAAACCTTAACCTTCCCGACCGAAAGCCCTACATCATCTATTTAATTCATTGTAAACAAATGACCTCTCTCCCTCCCTCCCCGCGTACAATAATTAGATGCCAGAAACATGAAAATGATATAGCATGTGATTCGTTTGTCTACTTTTTTTTTTTTTTTTTTTTGGCGGTGCGCTGTTAATTACATTTCAAATTTGTGTGGATTTCTGCCTGCAGTCGCCTCACTTTGCAAATTGATATAACATGTACTTACACTAAACATGACAAAGCTTTTTTCAGCATATTGGCGCAGACCGTCGTACCTGAATATGACGAAATCCGCGAACTGCGACATGATTCTTCTAAAACATTATCGTTAGGCTTCGGTATTCGTACACGAATCATGTAATTACATGATTTTTCTGTCAAAGAAACATGTGCTCGAGTTTTCTTTTTGTTGTGGTTATAATGAGAAATTGTGTCCCAGTGTAAATGACAGTCATCGCTGGGATGAAATAATGAGCTATTCGGTCCGTTATAATTAACTGAATATATATACTGTTTTAATTTCTCATCCAATGACGCATTTTGAATTGGCTTGAGCCGTATGTTTTTTTTTTTCTTTGTTTGTTTGTGTGTCTGTCTGTGTGTTTGGGTGTGTGACAGTTGTTTCATGACCTTCACAGCCAAAACTATGATACGGATCATGCTGAAAGTTGCAACACGAATTGCTCAGTTCCCAGAATGATGCCCAGTGTATCCTCTCTTGGCAACCAGCACGCCCATGCAGGGCGCCTTTACATTTGCACTGTGCCTCATTGGACAAATCAGGATGGATTTTAACAATCAGATAGTCCAGAGAATCGGTCGTGTGCCAGAATGATTTTTTCGGTGTGCTGGTGTTCCGTGTGATGAGGTCAGCCGATATTCTGTCAGTGATTCATTTGGTTAGTCGATATTCTGTGTCACTGGTTCATTTGGTCAGTCAGTATCCTGTGTCATTGGTTCATTTGGTCAGTCAGTATCCTGTGTCACTGGTTCATTTGGTCAGTCAGTATCCTGTGTCACTGGTTCATTTGGTCAGTCAGTATCCTGTGTCACTGGTTCACTTGGTTAGTCGATATACTGTGTCACCAATTCATTTGGTCAGTCAGTATCCTGTGTCATCGGTTCATTTGGTCAGTCAGTATCCTGTGTCACCAATTCATTTGGTCAGTCAGTATCCTAAGTCAGTGATTCATTTAGTTCACTGATGTCCTATGTCAGTGATTCATTTGATTAGCCGATTTCCTGTATAGGCATTTTTTGTTTGTTTGTTCGTTTGTTTTGTGCTAATGTTATGTGTCAGTAATTTATTTGGTTAGACAATATCCTGTGTCAGTGATTCATTTGGTTAAATGATATCCTATGTCAGTGATTCTTTGGATGGGCGATATCCTGCGCCATTGAGTCGTTTCATTTTCCGATGTCTAGTCTGCGCATGGCAGGCCATGAATTTTGCCAACAGTCAGCGATCACTTCTGCTGAGAAGGCTGTTCTGAAATGGGGTTCAAAGCTTTGTCCAGCTCTCGATCAGGATGTCCACTATCTTTTCATCGCTGAGAAACGTGCGCACGCGGTGGAGGGAGAGGGTGCATGTGCGTTTGGTCCTCACAGAGGCAAGGGGCTCAGCTCATTACTCACTCCTGTTGGTAGATCCCCGTTCATAACCCCCCCCCCTCCCCTCCTTCCCCTCCCGTTCGATACCAACCCTTCTCGATATTCACTCTGCTTGCCTATGGCAGAAGTGTGTGTGTGTGTGTGTGTGTGTGTGTGTGGTGCGCGCGCGCGCGCGCGCGTGTGTGTGTGTTTTCGTGATACGGGATTGATTTCTCACTCATCTCCCCAGAACATCAATCACTTGCCAGTTGTGGGTGGATGACTATGTAGAACAGGAGGAAGGGGGAACATGGAGAATAGGTTTAATGTTAGTAATAATCTGAGAGAGAGAGAGAGAGAGAGAGAGAGAGAGAGAGAGAGAGAGAAGTAAATGAAATCGCCATGTGTTTGACAACGGTAACAGCTGAGGGTCTGTTGGCCCACACCTTGCCGTTGACTGAAACATGATAGACACAGACAAGAAAATCCAATATGACCAAAGGCAGAAATATAAGTATTCATGTAAGCACGGAAGAAAAGGCACACTAACCGAATCGTCATTAATTGAGCAGCTCTTTCAGACGTCGCGATGAAATTAGCCGTGCTATCGGACGGAAAAAAAAAGAAGGGGGAGTGGGGGTGAGGGGGGAGGAAAAAAAAAACTCATGCTATTGAACGTCGGCTGGTGGTAAAGGCAAGCGGCACCCTAGGCGAGTGGGGTGAATGATGATAGTACATAACTCTCTTGGCACGTAGCGCTAATAAGACGTAACTCTATCGATGCACTTTCTGAGTCATTCTTGTTAGACTAATCATATGTTTGAGGTTGATTTCAATGCTGGTGTAATGTACAGGAAAGCCCTTACCTCATCGTAAAGAATTCCTTTTCGACGATACCAAAACACTGCAGTGTGAGTACAACCAAAAACTACAAACGTATTTCTGTTAATGCATGCATTTAGTTGTTTGTGTGCATTTCGTTTTAAGCTAGTCTTGTTTCATTGGACTTGTTCGCATGTCACCTTTTTACACTAACTTGGTTCAACTGGACTTGTTTGCATTTACTTTTCTACTTACACGGTTCCACTAGACTTGTTTGCGTGTCGTCTTTTTACACCAATCTGGTTTCACTGGAATTGTTTGCATTGTTTGTACACTCAGTGTGGTTTCACTGGACCTGTTTGCACGTCTTTTTACACCATCTGGTTTCACTGGACCTGTTTGCATGTCTTTTTACACCAATCTGGTTTCACTGGACTTGCTTTACTTAAAAATATCATTGGTAGATTTGTTGTCTGGCGGTGTTTCCCATATTCCTTTTCTTGTCAAGGTTCAGTCACGCCATTTATTTCTGCAACAAACTGGTATAAAGCATCATACAGAAGAAAGGTTTGTCACCATCAAAACAATCATACCAAAAATGGACTTGCACCTTTTAAGACTAACATTAATCTCTAAAACCCAAGCGCAAAAAAAATACCCAGTAATACATACTAAATATTGTCAAGATGTTTGACAGGTCGCGTGGTTTAAAGAAGAAAAAAAAGAAACAACACTGTCACTGTGATTCTTTTGCACCCACTACATACATTCATCCAGCTACCCTACGCTGTCAACTCGCGCATCGTGTTCCGCCGACCAATAATCGCCTCTTTTTATATAAATGAATGGGTGCAACGCTTGTCACCAAGACAAGTTCGACGCCACGCTGTCGGGTACAGCACCACTCCGCCTTTGCCGACAGGTGGCTATTGTCCACCTGTCAACCTGTTGCATGTAGCCAGGGGATAACCCGCGTCCCGTGTTTTCAGGACACAGAGTTTAATGGGATCTCAACCCCGGGGGGTGGGGGGAACCCCAAATATGTTATACAAATGCACGCGGGCGATGCGTTTCAACGCAATACAAATTTGACGCGCTGCAAATATGTTTCAGCATAATTAATTTACAAAAATCACCACCTCCCCTACAAAGAACAAGACACACTGGAAAACATTCATGAAAGATGTAGGGCGTTCCTTCACAGTCACTGACAGCTTTCTCAAAGTCAGCAATATTAAACTTGGTTCTGCGGAATGACTGAGACAACGAAAACATTCAACCTATAACGCATATCAACTTTAATAATCTTATTCTACAAATGATGAACAACCCACACGTTTTGATGACACTTGGGTGCTGCTGGAAGAATTTAGGTAATCGAGTCGCACGATTTCCTACAACAGTAGATGCAAAGTGTTCAATAGGTAATGATATTCATTGAACAATTAAGAAGTGGGGTAAAAACAAGTGCAGGCTAACAATTCCTCGGGCCTTGTGATAATAACTTGGCAAAATTTGAAAGGGGGGAAGATTAAAGGGGAGGAAGGGGGGGGGGGGCTTGAAAGAAGATACAATTAAAGAAGAGGAACTTAATCTGTAAATACATAATCCCCCACAAGCACAACTGGAAACCATGACAGCCCTTTCTAAACACACAATCAGTATTTGCTGCCCAGGGACCTTTCGTCCGCTGATTGAGGTTTATCAGTGAGACACAGCTGACTGGGTTAGTCGTCTTCCCAGAGCATCAAAACAATACATACCACCTATGATTCTGTGGTAATCTTCCCTTAGCATCAAAACAATACATACCACCTATGATTCTGTGGTAATCTTCCCTTAGCATCAAAACAATACATACCACCTATGATTCTGTGGTAATCTTCCCAGAGCATCAAAACAATATGTACCACCTATGATTCTGTGGTAATCTTCCCAGAGCATCAAAACAATACATACCACCTATGATTCTGTGGTAATCTTCCCTTAGCATCAAAACAATACATACCACCTATGATTCTGTGGTAATCTTCCCTTAGCATCAAAACAATACATACCACCTATGATTCTGTGGTAATCTTCCCATAGCATCAAAACAATACATACCACCTATGATTCTGTGGTAATCTTCCCAGAGCATCAAAACAATACATACCACCTATGATTCTGTGGTAATCTTCCCAGAGCATCAAAACAATACATACCACCTATGATTCTGTGGTAATCTTCCCTTAGCATCAAAACAATACATACCACCTATGATTCTGTGGTAATCTTCCCTTAGCATCAAAACAATACATACACCTATGATTCTGTGGTAATCTTCCCAGAGCATCAAAACAATACGTACCACCTATGATTCTGTGGTAATCTTCCCTAAGCATCAAAACAATACATACCACCTATGATTCTGTGGTAATCTTCCCAGAGCATCAAAACAATACATACCACCTATGATTCTGTGGTAATCTTCCCTTAGCATCAAAACAATACATACCACCTATGATTCTGTGGTAATCTCCCGACCAAGGGTTCAAAAACAAAATTCAATAGCATCCCAATGCAGTCAGTGAAAAGTAGAAAAATAACATGAAATGAAAGCACTAGTACGAAGTAAATTGCAAATAAACTAAAACCATGATAAAGAGCAATAGATCTAGGGGGGGGGGGATCTTTCAGCCATGCTTAACGATCCATCCAGTATACAAGGTCTATGGGTGGTTGGCTCAGCGGTCATACAATTAAATTCATGATCATTTTTATTAACATTGCACAGGTGGCAGAGTCTGTATTCTCTTAGAATCTCTGTGATTGTCTTTGATTCTGACTGGTAGCTAATGGTGATTTAATTTGAAACCACAAGTATTTCTTCTTGCAGAAAGAGGCAGTGTCGTCAAGTCATTTTCAAGGCGGAACCTATCCTTAACTATTGTACATAGAATACATACGCTATTTTCAAGCAGATTTGATCGTCTGGGCTACAGGTATTGATCTTATACCCTTTGGTTTGAAAAAGAAAAACGCCCAAACGTGTCCTTCCAGCTCGGTCCTTAAAACTTTAAGCGATCCGAATATTCGATGCATTCTGAGTGGGAGGTTTGGGGCTTTAGGTCCTCACGCTGCAACTGGCCCATCTGTTAAAGGTCTCTAAAGGATTTTCACAGGTTTCATGGAATAAAATGAAACAGACTGTGCGAGGTACAAGTTATTCCTCTTTTTACCCCGTTGCCCAAGGATAGTGCCTCCCCGCACTGCCATACTTCTGTCCAACATCCCTTCCCACCGAAGACCAAACCTTTTCCAGAGTCCTTCATTCTCTCTGTATCTGCATGATGTCTGTCAGGTCATAGTCATTGTTGGGATCCTTTTGTGTCGGCTGTCAGTCGTCATGTTCATCCCATCTCGGAGTCTGTGCACATCCAAACTGAACCTGTCACAGGTGAATGCTTCCGGTGGCTCGTTGTTGTTCTACGGATTTTCTTTTTGTAATCCTTGCGTCTCATTAGGGCTTTTCCTGGATTTAGTCGTCGTCTTCCTTCCCCCTTCCTCCTGTTTCCTACCATTGACTTTAATTTTCAGTATGGTTAGAAGTGTTTACTCCTGTGGGTGATAAGTGTTCCTGTACGAATGAATACAGTTGCTACAAACCGCTAAATATGTCCAGTCATATGTAAATTTTCTATGTTTTTTTTTTCAGATTTGATTCAGTGCTGTACTTTGCTACTCAGGAACGGTTTAGAAGCCAGATGTATGACTTGGCACTTAGTTCTTCCACTACCTCTTCTGCCATGTCCAAAGATCCCCCAACCGCTGAGAACCCAACTCCAAATCCTACCACTATGTTCACTCCGATCCCTGACAATCCCACGGACACCGATGATCAACCCACCTTCACTGCTTCAGAGAATAGACGGGAAGATAAAGACCACATGACACACCACGTGATTCTGGACTGCTCGGCCATGACCTATATTGACGTGGCCGGCGTGGACGTGCTGACGCTGGTTATGACACAGCTCTCGCAAGTGGGCGTTGACCTGTGGCTGGCGGACGTGCCTGCGGCTACCCTGGGCACACTTCAGCGGGCAGGCTTTGTGGAGGAGGTGGGCAAGGACAAGATTTTCTACTCCGTCATGGACGCTGTAAAAACACTACAGCAGATTTAGATCACTGACAACTTGACTGTAGAGGTGTCAATGAACTGGCCCTCTTCTTTGTTTTAGGTTTTACATTGCTGGCACCTCCTGTCCGTTAGAGAGGCCAGCAGGCAGGCAGACCATTTGCAGATCATTTGCAGGAATGTGTCCTCAGTTTGCAGCACTGATCCAGCAGTGATATGGCTTTGGCATTGACCAGCTGGAGGAATGGTCTGTACCAGAACAGTGTTCTGAGTTTACTGTCAGACTTAAATATGTGTACTCCTAATTTTCTCCATCCTGTCCTTTCAGGTTTGACATTTTGTCTTATTATGTTTTAACGACATTTTTCTTTCTTTCTGTGTTTCTTTCTTTCTGTTGTTGTTTTTGTTTGTTTGTACCGTTTCGTTTCGTTTTTCAGGGAGAGAGGAGGAAATGTGGAAGGCTGTGTTTCGTATTTTGGGGTTTAGATGTGCTTTGAGCTTTAGAGGCTGGAATGGGAAGATGAAGCATAAAGTCAAAAAGCCATCTCTCTCTCTCTCTCTCTCTCTCTCTCTCTCTCTCTCTGAGGGAAACAAGAGAAAGATCAAGTGAAAGAGAATGAAATGAAATAGCCCTGCTTCCATACAGATTTTTTTTTTTTTTTGCGTTTGCACAAAATTCAAAAGGAGCACGGCATCTCTTCATAATGTAATCAGTAACCTGAAAATAAACGTTGTGTGTTACACCGGATTTGAGTAACGTTTTCTTAAATTCCATACCAGGATAAGTATGAGTTAGTTGCTCTGTTTGTGTATGCACTTTGTAGGCAAGCTCGTGGCTGGCGTTCATCTTTGGCGTAGGCTGTGTGTCAGTATTTTGTCTGTAGTCCACAGTTACTGTATTCTCTTATCTTTCACAATGGAATCTTTTGTTCCACTTGGTGCTCGTCTTTCATCACTAAGGCTGAGCGCAAGGTTATTTTTCAAAGCTGTGTCATCGTATGCACTGACAGGACAATATATTTTAAAGTTATGATCCAATCGACCGAGATTGTGATATTCTTGGGTGCTTTTTTCATCTCTGTATCACGTCCATGATACTCCAGTGGCATTAACCCCATGCCCATCTGCATCCCCGTCCACAACCACAACCCGGCTTTTCCCGATACAGCCCCGGAACCGGCAGTCCACAGGGAGCAGCCAGTGTCAAGTCGTCATGAGGCACCCCACCAGATGAGACCCTGCAGTTCTGCTGAGTCATTTCGGTGGTGGTTTGAGTTGTCTGTTCTGATCCAACATGCGCAGGACACCATCTACTGAGTTCCCTACAGACGACAATCATTACTAAATCGCGGAGCCGTAGTGAGTGAGCGGCACCACGTTCATATGAACACTCTCCAAGACCCCGCTAACAGCAGCGACCTCGACACGAACTCATCAAGGGTACAGACGTGGACAATTAATCGAAACTGAGATCACCACGAGAGTGGGCATGAAGGGCCACAAAATGTTCACCTTTTTATGCTAATCGATGAGGATGGAGATTATAGATGTGATGCAGTAAAATTCCATTCCGGTCTAAGACTGCATGACAAGGTCGTACCCTGGTGTTGGTCAGTCACTTCGAGCAACACTGTCAGAGACGCATCCATCAAGTGGATGAAACTCGGCTGTGTGGTCTCAGTCTTCCCATTTGAGTCCATATTAAACTCAGCTCCGGATAGGGGCCGACCGGGGACGAAAAATCCCGCACTAAATGGCTCTGATAGAAATCGAACTCACGATCTCTAAACAAGGAATCCGAGACGTTAACCACTAAGTCAATGTAGCTGGTGAACTTTTAATATTCTATGTCTGCTTCGAATTACTTGGCAATTTTGTTCAACAGTTACCTGTCAATTCACCTTTCTCTTTATAGATGTTTCCCACTCATTCAGAATTATCTCGATGTAACCAAAATACGTAGATGAATCGGCACACGGTATTCTTCTACATTAAAGGTTTATGTTAATGACATTTCTATCCCAGTATCAAAAAAGATTTGATTTGAAAATCTATTATAAACAAGCCACTAGCAGTTTCCTACTGTACACAATAGTTTAAAACATTTTGGGCACCAGTCTATTTTATACGAGAAAACGTTTTACCAAAGAACAATTTCTACTCTTCCTTCTTGCTCAATCCAGATTCTAGCAAAACGATTTACATACTTTTTGTTTGTTTGTTTTACTGCTTCAAACGAGTGTCATCGGCGTCAGTTATCATGTACGCTAAATATTGTAGAGAACTTGAAGGAAACTTGAGAAGCTTGTCTCATAGAACCCGTTACATCAGTTTCTCAGGACAAGATTTGCTGCACTTGATCTTGGTGAACACATTCAAGGCACTCTCACTCAGCTGGATTAGATTTGACATCAGTTATCGTTGCCTGTTATTGCTGATCATGTCAGATCTGCTCCAAACGTTTAGCATGTGATGTACCATGGGGTCCAAATATTAAAACCTTTATGGTTTGTCCTATGTATCCACACATAGTCAGGCACATCCTAATTTCTGCCCAATGAGAGCGATATCCACAGTCATGCAGACGGCAATGCGTTGTAGACTTTTTAAAAAATGATTTTCCTGACCGTTCGCTTTTGTTCTGCACAAATGTAACGTCCCGAATCTTGCCAAAGTTTTAGTCCCATTATATTTTCGGTGTCTGGATTGAAATTGCAAAATGAGTTGAATATCTTTGGTTATACGCGGGCGTCAGTGGACTCCACACATGTATATGTCATATGCATGTACAAGTGGACTCCACACATGTATTGAATGCACACATATGAGGGGAAAACAGTCCGTGTGTCATCACACAACAGTTCGGGCAGAAGCCGATCACCTTTTCAGCCTTGTGCTCTGGAAGGGTTGCTCGTTTGACGGGTGGGGCTTGTGAAACGTCTGGCAGAGGTTCCGGGAGGATAGTTGAAGGTGGGATGAAGGGAGGGTGAGGGTGGGGGACGGTGCTGCTGACCGTTACTGCCGTCCACGTTCAGTGCTGCGGGCAACCGGAGATGAGGGAGGAACTGCTCTGCTGGTGACCTTGGAACTGAACGGAGTTTCGTGTCTGCCTGTCAGGGCCATAGTGGGTTGTGCTCGTGCACCGACCTTGTCCGTCAGTCCCGAGTCATGTGTGATCTGAAGACTATTCTCATCCCTTCAACCCGTTCTCTCCTGTTGTCTCCCCTCCCCTTCCGCCCCAACATTCTCCGACCGCATCGTTGCACCGGAAGGATTGACGTTGCCACTGATATTGAAATTTCAACCGTGAGACACACACACACACACACACACACACACACACACACACACACACACACACACACACATGTATATATATATATATATATATATATTTCAAAGTACATAGACCATAGTCTATTCGTATAAAGCCTTACGTCATAAGCGCACCAGATGTCACAGACAATAGACAATCACCTTACCTGAACATGCAGGTTTGGTTAGAAAGGTTGTATGTACACACCAGAGTTACAATCGCGGGAACGAAGGCGTGCAAATGAAAGTGTAACTGTGACTGTGAGTACTCAAAGTGTGAAAACACGATAACAGGCAGAGTTATGTGCGTTTATTTTTTTTTCAATTTCAACAAGAACATCAAACTAATGTGTTAGGCAAACAGTAATGAAAACGAGATGCTCCCTGTTACCCTCCATCAGATGTAAGTGCCTGGTTGCTGGGTGGTGGGTCAGTAGACATCGGCAGCACCGGGGCTGGCTGAAAAGTGTCCATGGAATAACGGTATTGATGTTAGTTGAAAGTGTCCATGAAGTAACGGCACTGATGTTAGTTGAAAGTGTCCATGAAGTAACGGCACTGATGTAACGGCATCTTGCACACACGAAAATCCCATCACCAACTTTCGGAAGAGAAGGCCAGTTTGGCCGTTGGTAAGGTGGCACGTTACACTAGCATGCACCCTGCGTGAGAAATGGAAAGATTGAAGGAAGTAAGGAAATGAGTGATCGATATTGAACGATACTGACTGGATGACACGGGAAACGACTGAATGAAGCGCCAGCTGGCAGCTCTTCAGTCGGCACTACCCAGGTAGGCAGCCCGTTGTGTAAACGAGTGTTTGAAATTGTAAAGCGCTTAGGCTTGGTCTCTAGCGAGAATAGGCGCTATATTAAAGTATTCATTATTATTATTATTATTATGTTGGTTAAAAGTGTCCATGAAGTAACGGCACTGATGTTGGTTGAAAGTGTCCATGGAATAACGGTATTGATGTTAGTTGAAAGTGTCCATGAAATAACGGCACTGATGTTGATTAAAAGCGCCCATAAAATACCGATTGTTTCAAAATGGGTTGATATGGGAACACTTAAACAGTAGCTGCGTGTCATTCGTTATCAAGTTTTTCTTTCTTGTTGGTCGTTGGTTGGTTTTGAAAAACCGGACGCATTTTCCTCGTGATTCATCTGTGTGCTCATAATTGCGGCTTCAGTAGGTTACCAGCAGAATCATTGTAAGGCTGCCCTTGTTGGTCCTCCCGATCAACTGTTTCCAGAATTCTAAAGAGTTCAGAACACTACCTCAAGATTCGTTTCGCACGGTAGAGACCAAAAGCACATGTTCGACACCATTCTGAATATTGACGTCCACACAACTGAAGCACGTTGGACACATTTAGCTATCATGAACGAGAGGAGCAGGCGAGACGGAAACGCTTCACTCTGTAAATATCGAACAAGTACGGTAACTCTTTCTTTCGTGATGACATTAGTTATACGCCCATAACTCCAAACGAATGATGCTTACGAAATCAAATCGCCTGCAGAATACCCAAATAGTGCTCACAGAACAAACAAGGAGACATTCCCCCCAAAAGGATGTTCCAAGGTTGCCCATATACCTTGCACGCAAAACATATACACAGCAACAAGAACTGGAAAAACTGCTTAGTAACGTTTATTAAAGACGGGCACAGATTTTTTTTTCAATGCAGTCAAATAAACACAGCAAAATTAATGTGTATGACGGGAATCGACCCACGAACTCCCGCGTCGATGACCACAACGCCACAGCTGCTGTGAAGTTGAAATTCTTAACGTCTATGTACAGCACAGGAAACTGAGAATTTCACCCATATGACAGTAGACAGATTTTTTTCCACACTGCATGAAAAGAATGTATTGGCCTACTTCCAAATCCAAATTTAAGCATACATGAGCTAATCTACCCAGACTGCACGTGATATTTTGTTTGTCAGCACTCTTTCAAACTAGTTAAAAATAAACAGTTGCCATAACAATATCAGGGGACATATCAATTCCGGCAGAAACATCATGATGACAGTGGTGACGTATGACGTGACCATGAGGACAGAAAAAAGTACTTTCCTGATAAATGATGATTATGTTGATTCTTATGAGAATACTGATGCTGTGCTGATAGTGGAAAATACATCGTCTTTTAGTAAGATTTTGAAATAATAATAAAAAAAAAAATGACCAAGAATCGCGTCAGTGCAGAAATATGTAAAGACGAATGACAGAATATAAGGATAAATAAAACATCCGAAATGATGCTTCTACTTAACTTAAAAACAGCCACTTAAAAACAGCCATTGTGAGAGCACTAGACATCTATCTCTCTCTCTCTCTCTCTCTCTCTCTCTCTCTCTCTCTCTCTCTGTACATTTCTGGCAGTCTGCCAATGTGTGTGCATTCCAATGTGTATATCTATTTTCCATGAAAAATGTTTAAGAATAAATGGATTTAGACATGAGTGGTTTGTTTTTAAAATGACACAGGAATAAAAAAAAGAGAGATAATTACGTGAGTCAAAAGCGAATGCAGTAATGGATTAGTTAAGGAAGGACTAAACAGACAGGTAAATAGGCTGACTCAATCAAAACATGATCACATTTTCTGATATTAACTTTACTAGCTTTCATGAAAATAATAATAGAAATGAAATGAATACGTAGGTCAACAGAACAAAAAACACAATTACTTCAACAGAAAGGGAACTTATATAACCTAAAAAAAAGCAATTAATAGATAGATAATCAATGCCATACTGGAGAAAACACGAATGAATACAAATCAAGTACTTCACGCCATGCAGAAGCGATGTACATGTGCCCATTTATTATTGTTGTTGCCACAAATGAATCAATGAATAAATGTGGAAACGGGCACCAAAAACTGATGACTACAATCCATTTCGTCTCCTTTTAGTCTCCAACTCTCTCTCTCACCCTTCTAACCTAGACCTTTTTTCCAAATCAGTCCTGCTCTTCCATCCTTCTATAGACTGGTTTTTCTTTCCTTTTACCACAGACGGAAAACACACACCCATTTTACAGAACACGGGTATCTTCACTTCCATCACTGTTTGACAAAACATGGTCACCACCCTCACCACTATCGGCCCTTTTCACAGACAGGATTTCCTGAATGTCCGCTACAGTCTGTGTAAACACGGCTCTGATTTACTACAAAGATTGGGTTTTCTTAACTTCTGCTACAGTCTGAGTAAACACGGCTCTGATTTACAAAGATTGGGTTTTCTTATCTTCTGCTACAATCTGAGTAAACACGGCTCTGATTTACAAAGATTGGGTTTTCTTATCTTCTGCTACAGTCTGACTATAAACACACCTCTACTTTATTAAGACTGGATTTTCCTAATTTCCGCTACAGAAGACTGGATTTCCTGAGCAATCCAAACAATCTGAAGAACCTGTCTTCGCAACATATACCTGATGTAAGCACTCTGGATTCATTGTACTTGCTCATACAATCCAGTATAACATACTTCCCTTTTGCACAGAGCAGATTTTCTTAACGTCCCCTACAGTCTGACAGAACACATCTCCGTTTCTTCCAGTCTCTGCAGAGCGTCCATGACGGAGAAGAAGATCTTGTCCTTGCCCAGCTTGTCCACAAAGCCTGCACGCTGCAGGGTGCCCAGGGACCCCTCAGGCACGTCCGCCAGCCACAGGTTGACGCCAGACAGTGACAGCTGTGTCATGACCAGCGTCAGCACGTCCACACCGGCCACGTCAATGTAGGTCATGGCCGAGCAGTCTAGGATCACATGGTGTGTCACGTGATCTGCCCCTTGCTTGCCGTTGTAGGGGTCTGTCTGGAGACCGGCCGAGTTGTTGACAATGGTTACTTCTGGGTCAGGATCTCCTTCAGAGGGGAGGTTTTCTTTGGCCGTGGGCGTTTCTGTGCGAGAAGGGAGGGAGTCTGGGTTCATAACCAGGCTGTGCAGCTGGCTTTTGAAGCGCTCCTGGCTAGCGAAATACAGGGCGGACTCGAACCTGCACACCCATACCCGTCTATACCTAATCAAAACACAAACTGGACATTATCTTTCTATATTACTATAATTATTATGCTCGTATTGACCTATATTCCCAAAGAACAGAGAATGCTTCAGATTCCCACAGTGTTGCTTATTGCTGATTCAGGGCTCCGTAGGCCTAACGTGAGTACACAGAAACAAAACATTAGTAGTATCATAAAATCAAAACCAGCAGCAATATAAGTAGTCTTAGTAACAATAGTATTGGTACACTGTGAGCTGAAGTTAAGCTAGCAGCAGTTGTATAGTAATGACAATAGACGATCAAGCTAACGCTAATAATGGTACTGTCTCTCTCTCTCTCTCTCTCTCTCTCTCTATATATATATATATATATATAAAGGTTGTTCTGCACAATTCTTAGCCGCTGACAATGCTTGGGTTATTGAACAGCAGAGCTGACCACTCAGACTGTTCCATATCTTTTGATCTCTCTTGCATCCTTAAATGGATCCTCAGCCATAGGCTCAAAGATTGTCCCCTACATTTTATACTGTTTGCATAATGTTTTTAGTTTTTCAGCAACTTTTTTCCTCTCCAGACTTTCGTTTTCTTTTATTGATACCTTTCACTGGCTGCTCTGGGGTGCTGTTGGATTCTTTTTTGAACCCTTGGTGATGAGGACACCACAGTATTATGGACTGCGGTGTGTCTCTATTTGACGATAAGAGCAATCAGATGTGTCTGATCCAGCGGACGGATGGCCTACGAGCAGGAAGTACATATAGATCTGCTTTCAAGAGGGATTACGATGGTTCCCTCATGGAAATAGTGAAAGGTTTTTCATGTTTATATATATATATAATTTTTTTTAACTTCATATCTTTGCCAAGTAATTACTATAATGATGGAAGAATTGTTAACCTGCACTTGTCTACCCCCACTACTTAATTATTCAGCATTACATAGATAGATAGAGATCCTCCAATGACGTGATGTGGAACACAACGAAGCAAACTGACCTGAAGATCTTCACCCCGGGAACAGACCTGATCCCCTTCCGGCCCAATGTCCACACCAGATCCTCAGTGGTCGCCCTGCCCAGTAGCGTCCCTTTGGCCAACTGACTAATCACCAGCACTGTTATCATAGAGAAGACCACACCCACCAGCAGACCAATGTCAAGATCACCAAAGACACCGAAGGCGGCCGTCATGATCCAAATGAAGAAGTCCGCTTTGTTGACGTTCCACAAGGACTTTAAGTTCCGGATCTGTAATACATATTTGTTTTTTTAAAAGATTGTCGACACGAAGTAATTTGTTATGTTATCATCACACAAAATCCAAATAACATTTCTATCAATACATTGACCTTACTTGTCACTTTCCAACTGAACTTTATATATATTTTAGTTGATTGACAGGTTGGCTATTGACAGTCTGAATTTGAAATTCAACCCAGCTGCAAGTCATCCAAGCCAGCCACAAGTCACTTACGTCTGGCATAAATCAACAGTGCTGTTGCAGTTTGCTGGAAGGCCTGTCATGGCATTTAAGTGACACATATATAAACATATGTGAACAAAAGTACGATTGTCTGGGTTTCCATCAAAGAATTCAAATGATAAACGGCATGTTCAACACAGTTGTCGAGCTGTTCATCACGGCACTTGAACGGCAGACACGCGAGCAATGATATTACTGTAAACTGTGTGAGTGTTCAGCACGGCATTTTAGCGACAGAGACATGAACGACATTGTTGTTGTGTGAGTGCTTGTCGTGGAATTCCGGTGACAGACACATGAACTATGGTGTGTGTCTGTGAAATGCCGTGAAAGACGCTGACAACTACACTGTTCATGTGTCTGTCACAGAAGAGATGGAAGGCAGATTTACAATCACAAGTGACAGACAGAGATGACAGACAGACAGACAGATGTGACAGGCAGACAGACAGAAGTGGCAGACAGACGGACCGATAGAGTTGACAGACAGAAAGCCAGATGCGTACACATATAGAAGTCACCTGCAGCAGGAGGTCCTTCATGGCCACAATGATCATGGCGGCCAACATGGCGATGGGCAGAGACACGAACAGCTGACCCGCCACCAGCAGCACCAGCAGGATGAACACTGCTGACGTCACGCCGTTGAAGGTGCTCTTGGCCCCCAGGGAACTGAGCATCATGGTGCGAGGGGGAGCGGTGCAGGAGGGGAAGTTCTGGAAGAAACCTCCCACCAGTGAACACAGCCCATAAGCTATCAACTCTTGGTTGTCATCGATGGTGATGTTGTGGAGTTTCGCCGTCAGTTTGCCTAAGGAGATAGTGAGGGTGAAGATGAGCATGGCGGTGACGAAGGCATCAACGGCCACCCGAGACAAACTGTCCATGTCAGGCAGGGTAGGAGCCGGTAGGCCTGTGGGCACATCACCGACAATACCAATCCCAAACTTGTCATGGAGTTCGGCAAAATGGGAGATGATTGTAGAGACGATGACGACGATGAGTTCAATGGGGACCGGAATCTTCATCTTGTGTTTGAATCTCTCATTGATACCTAGCTTCACAGCCAACAGCACAGCCATGCAGATCACCCCAATGATGATGTCCGCCGGGTTGGCGTCAGTGATGTTCTTGAAGACGTCGATGTATGTCTTCACCAGCTTTCCTAATCCAGAGTGGACTTTTATGTTGATGTTGAGCATCTTCACTATCTGGAAATGACACAGGCAAAGCAGTCAGCTTGACGAGATGCGGAACAGTCACATCTAGCCACGTTTTATGTTTTTTTTGTTTTTTTTTTATCAAGTAAGCACTCATTATCATACGAAATGTTTGGAATAAATTCTGTACAATGCATCGATGCGAAAATTATCTAGCTCAATTCGGCATTTGCGGAATACCATGTCATATGACTTAACGACTGTCCTCATGTTTCTCCTGTGTCCCACATCGTTAAGGTCGTCATCGAACAAATACCACCAAGATGTTTGAAAGGAAAGAGGCACACCGTATGTAGGAGCTGCACATATCATGAATATTTGCTCAACATGACATGTATTTTCGTATGAAAGACTTTTTATACATGTTATCTTCTAGTTGGACACTATCATCCTTTTAACCAGCAAGAACAATACCACATGTGTGGCATAATATATATAGTAGCTAGAATGTCTTCATCAGAAACCTTGAAATGTGCAGCATGCCTTTTTCTAATCTCAAAACAATTCAAGTTTCTATTTTCGAAAAAAAAGAAGAAAATATTCTTGAAACTTCTTGAGTTTCCAAATGTCTGATTCTAAAATTCGGGAACACACGCTGTCACAAGCACTCAGAATTAAAATCCTAACATCAGAATCATCAAATTATTTTTCATTATAAAAACAATAACATGCAGACTTTTGTGGAGGGTAGTCTTAGAGGTAAAAAAAGACAAAAAGAGAGCTTCTGATTAAAGAAAAAAAAAACCCAATAGAGTACAGGACAGGCCATAACACCAACCACACAAATGGAAAGAACACCAGTCACCCATCAGTAAACATGAACACACGTCAAGAAAACTGACTGCAAACTAAAAGATCGACCGGGCCCTTCAGGACAATCCTTGAGGGTACTACAAAGCGCAAGAGATGACCACAGCGACAGGGAGACGTGGGTGGACAGTCAGAAATGGACTCAAAATAACTCTCCCCAAACCCAGGCTTGGTCAGAGCCGATCAGGAACGGAGGGAGCCACGAACATAAGGCATTAGAGGTGTTAGCGTCTGTCCACTTCAGATAATGATGACCTGGTTGTAGACCACAACAACATGCAGGCTGTCCATGACACAGTGTTTACCTTGCGGATTTGATTCGACAGACAGCTTTCCCTGGTGGGTAGATTACAACAGGTTCACCTGGTAGACTACTACAGGTTGACTTGTCGGTAGACAATAACAGACACAGAGTTTACCTGCCCGATAGACAACAGCACATGGATTGAACAGGCATGTTGTCCACAACAGGTAGACTACAATGGACAGGGACAACTTGGCAGAGTTGTTACCTGGCACGTGAGACAGATTGAAATAGCCTGGGCTAATTACCTGGCAGATGGATCAAAACAATCAGAGTTAATAACTTGACGAGGAGTCCACAATAGAGTTTATCTGACAGGGATTCTTATCTCAGCTAGGTGTCCACAGCACACAGCATTATCACTCAACAGACACAGTTTATTACCGTACTGGTAGTCTACAACAGACCGGGCTTTTTATCTGACTGGTAGTCCACAGCAGACAGGGTTTATTACCCGACTGATAGTCCACAACAGACAGGTATTATTATCTGGATGGTACTCCACAACAGACAGCCTTTATTACATGTCAGGCAGCGTTTATTACGTGGGTGGTAGTCCATAATATACATGGTTTATTATCTGGCTGGTAGTCCACAACAGGTGTGTAACCTGACAGATCAGAGTTCATTACCTGACTGGTGGTCCACAGCAACAGGTGTGTAACCTGACAGACCAGAATTTATTTCCTGGCTGGTAGTCCACAGCTACAAGTGTGTAACCTGACAGACCAGAGTTTATTTCCTGGCTGGTGATCCACAACAGTGTGTAACCTGACAGACTGTTGGTAGTCCACAACAACAGGTGTGTAGCCTGACAGACCAGAGTTCATTACCTGGCTAGTGGTCCACAACAACAGGTGTGTAACCTGACAGACCAGAGTTCATTACCTGGCTGGTGGTCCACAACAACAGGTGTGTAGCCTGACAGACCAGAGTTTATAATAATAATAATAATATTGAATACTTATATAGCACCTATTCTCGGCTAGAGACCAAGCTCTAAGCGCTTTACAATCAACACTCGTTTACACAACGGGCTGCCTACCTGGGTAGTGCCGACTGAAGAGCTGCCAGCTGGCGCTTCATTCAGTCGTTTTCCGTGTCATCCAGTCAGTATCGTTCAATATCGATCACTCATTTTCCTTACTTCCTTCATTCTTTCCATTTCTCACGCAGGGTGCATGCTATGTGTAACGTGTCATCCATACCAACGGCCAAACTGGCCTACTCTTCCGAAAGTTGGTGATGGGATTTTACGTGTGTGCAAGATGTTATGCGTGCGTTCACACACGGAACCTCGGTTTATAGTCTCATTCGAAGGACTGTATGGGAAATGGAGTCAGAACCAATGTTAACTCCGAGGGAAAAATCCCCCTGTACCGAAACGCCTCGGCGGAGGTTCGAACCCGCAACCCCAGGATCACCAAGATTACGAGTCCGGCGCTCTACCAACTGAGCTATTCCGGCTCCCCGGAACAGAACAACAGGTCCACAACAACAGGTGTGTAACCTGACAGACCAGAGTTTATTTCCTGGCTGGTGGTCCACAACAGTGTGTAACCTGACAGACTGCTGGTAGACCACAATAACAGGTGTGTAGCCTGACAGAGCAGAGTTCATTACCTGGCTAGTGGTGATGTGGACGGCGGCAGAAAAGGTGAATCCCCCGATGAAGGACTTGGCCATGAAGTTGGTGATGAAGCCCAGACGTATTATTCCCATGGCCAGCAGGATCACTCCGCCCACAAAACAGGACGCTGCAGAAACCCCCACCTGACCACAAACACTGCTACTGCTATTAGTCAAAGAATAATCAGGTGCGCGCGCGCACAGTATGTGTGTGTGTGTGTGTGTGTGTGTGTGTGTGTGTGTGTGTGTGTGTGTGTGTGTGTGTGTGCGAGAGAGAGAGAGAGAGAGAGAGAGAGAGAGAGAGAGAGAGAGCGCGCGCATACAAACTTGTTTGCATGCGTGTGCACGCGTGTTCTCCAAAGAGACAAAGACGTGTGCAGTCGACATGAGAATTACAGATAAAAGACAGGGAGACAGGAGGAAATTAATGTTATTTTGTAAATACGTATTAGAGAAAAATATCAAGAAAAAAAAAAGAGCTGAACCATTAGGATCAAACCTCTTTAGGTTTCAGTTTGTTCGTCTGTGTCTATTGGACCATTACGCATCTCTTCCGTTCTCTTTTTCTATGACTGTCCATGCCAACTTAATCATTTGGAAACCGTTCGTTTATGACTGTTGGGGGTAAACTCCAGTTTTCGTATCCTCTCTTCTTTTCTGGTCCTAAATTCCTCTTTTGGTGAATCAAGATTGGACTAGTGCATCGCACATCTGCTCTGTATATATGTTAACTGTATCTAAACTGAAGCGTATTCGAACTCTGCTACCAGGCTGCTAATCAGAACACAGGCGTGGTCATGCTACGCCACGTTTTCAAAACCTCTATCGGCTCCCTATTTAAGCGAGAATGAATGACAAAGTGTCACCGTTATGCTATAACCTTTTTTGCGTGTTTAATATCGAGACTCATAGAAATGTCAAATCCATAGGCCAGAAAGAGAATTTGAGAAAGCCAACCTGCCATAGAATACAAAAAAAAGCTCTGTCCAGTTTACATAAAACGCAGTGACCAACTAACAGTATTTCTCGTTGTCATAATATTAAGTCAGACTACTACTGCTATTAGTTTCCCTAACTTTGACAACGTGTCCAGCTTTTGGAGTAGTTATTTATCACCTTTATGCCAATCCCACTTTATACTGCAGTTATTTCTCTTCAACGTGACAAGAAGCAAACATTATTATATAGTTATTTCTCGTCACCATGACAACAAACCCACATTATGGTATAGCTATTTCGCTTTACCCATGGCAGCAAGTCACCACCATGGTAAAATTATTTCTCTTCACCATGACAACAAGCCCACATTATGGTATAGCTAGTTCTCTTCATCCACGACAAGAAGTCACCACTATTGTAAAATTATTTCCCTTCACCATGACAACAAACCCGCATTATGGAAAAGGTATTTCTCTTCAACCGTAGCAACAAGCCCACATCATGGTATAGTTACTTCCCTTTACTATTACAAGCAGCCCATCGTCCGATGCAGGTTTTCTCACCATGATAGCAAACCTGTCTTACAGTCTGTTTTCCTCATTTAGGAAACACCCCCCCCCCCCCCCCCGCTCCCTCTAAGAAAAAAAATATTATAGTGCAGTTATTTTTTTCCAACCATGACAAGAATCCTATCTTATCCTGTAGACAAAACTATGACAACAACCCCCCACGTTATACAGCAGTCACATGTCCCCAACATGACAAGAAGTCTATCTGACACCGCAGTTATTCATCTCCACCATGGCAATAAGCCCATCTTATAATGATTTCGCCTCTCCTTGGCAACATGCCAGTCTCATACAGCAATTAGTTTCCTCAGCCATGGGAACAAACTCGCATTATGCCACAGTTACCGTTCCTCGTCGATGCAGCAAGCCCACTTTATACTGCAGTTGTTGTTTCTTTTAACCATGACAACAAAGCCACCTCATACCGCAGTTATTTCTTCTCACCATGTCAACAAGCCCATTCTATACTGCAGATGATTGCTCTCACCATAGCAACAAGCCCACCTTATTCTGTAGTTAATTTTCCCTCAATATGATAACAACTCACGGCATGCTACTGTCCTTTCGCCTCCCCATGACAGTAAGCCCACCTTGTGCTGTAATGCTCCTCACCATGACAGGAAGCCCACCTTGTGCTGCAATGCTCCTCCCCATGACAGTAAGCCCACCTTGTGCTGTAATGCTCCTCACCATGACAGGAAGCCCACCTTGTGCTGTAATGCTCCTCACCATGACAGTAAGCCCACCTTGTGCTGTAATGCTCCTCACCATGACAGGAAGCCCACTTTGTGCTGTAATGCTCCTCACCATGACAGGAAGCCCACCTTGTGCTGCAATGCTCCTCCCCATGACAGGAAGCCCACCTTGTGCTGCAATGCTCCTCCCATGACAGGAAGCCCACCTTGTGCTGTAATGCTCCTCACCATGACAGGAAGCCCACCTTGTGCTGTAATGCTCCTCACCATGACAGGAAGCCCACCCTGTGCTGCAATGCTCCTCACCATGACAGGAAGCCCACCTTGTGCTGCAATGCTCCTGACCATGACAGGAAGCCCACCTTGTGCTGCAATGCTCCTGACCATGACAGGAAGCCCACCTTGTGCTGCAATGCTCCTCACCATGACAGGAAGCCCACCCTGTGCTGCAATGCTCCTCCCCATGACAGGAAGCCCACCCTGTGCTGCAATGCTCCTGCCCATGACAGGAAGCCCACCCTGTGCTGCAATGCTCTCCCCATGACAGGAGCCACCTTGTGCTGCAATGCTCCTCACCATGACAGGAAGCCCACCTTGTGCTGCAATGCTCCTGACCATGACAGGAAGCCCACCTTGTACTGCAATGCTCCTCACTATGACAGGAAGCCCACCTTGTGCTGTAATGCTCCTCATCATGACAGGAAGCCCAGCATGTTCTGCATTGCTCCTCATCATGACAGGAAGCTCACCTTGTACTGCACTTATTTCCCCTAACCATGACAACAAACCCACCTTACATTGGGGGGCCAAAATACACATCAACATACAAAACAACGTGCAAAGTAATTCAGAGTTTCTGTACAAAATAAAACAGACTAGCAAATTTTCGATAAATGTCTTCTTAAGGCGTTGCAGATAGTTACTACGCAAAATGGTACTCCCCTGACAGCAGAGAGCATGGTTGTCTGTTATTAGGGGACGACTGTTTTATACGTTTTCGTTTACTATTTGTAACATGTGAAGAAGACATATTTGTCGAAAATGTACTCGTCTGTTTTGTATTGAACATAAAATCCGTGTCACTTTTACATTTTGTTTTGTGTGTTTATTTGTGTTTTGACTTGCTGCCGTTTGGTTAATTCTCTCAAACTTATACTGCAGTCTTTTCTCCTCATCATGACGACACACCCACCTTGTACTGCAGTTCCTCCTCAGCAGTCCACGTCTCGTTGACCCCTAACGAAGACCGGAAGTGGTCAGCTTCCCGGGTCACCAGACTGGCCGTCAGCAAAGCAATGATAGCGTTGGTTCCCATGGAGACATGAGGGGAGGTACCGAACAGGAGGTAGATGACGACTGGGAAGAACGAAGTGTACAAACCGTAGACCGGACTCAGAGAGGCCAGGAGACCAAAGCCCAGGCCCTGAGGCAGGTGGATAAAGCCCACAGACAGGCCGCTGATGATGTCGGCCAATATCCAGCTCCGCCATTGATAGCTCCTTAGAAACCTGGGGGTCAGATGCGTATTCCAGTGTGGTGATGTGAAATATGCATTTCTGTATATTTTGAAAATGACGTATACCATAACACACATCCCTGTACAACCTACCCTGAAGTTAAACATACACGTTAATGAGAAAGAAAGAAGAAAAAGAAACAGAACCAGTTTGGTTCTTTGAAAATTAAAAAAAACAACAACTGACCGCTGTGTAGTTATGAGTCATTTTTTGTGTGTGTCTGATAGTCCAACCAGCCAGGTGAAAGAACGCAGCTTCCTTGCACTCTTTTAACAACATGTTGCCAATGTTGTTCGGATTTGTTTCCTTCAACTCCGTCACATTGCTTGCATCCGTCATCTGCTTTCCGAAGACCTCACTGCGCACCTGCTCTCTCACGCCTGGATTATTGTAAGGCTCTTTTGTCTGTCTCCTGTTGGTGTCTCATCAAAAGCTTTCACAACGTCCAAGATCGTGGTGCCAGCCTAATCTTTCGCATGTTTACATTTGACCATATTTCCTCATTGTTGCATCCTCGTCACTGGTTCCCTATTTGGCAAATGATTCCCTACAACGTTTGCTATAAATTCTGTTAGTCCTTCTGTCTTCAGTATCTGCCTGATCTATTGCACTCGTACACCTCATCATGTGAACTCCGATCTGCTGATACTCGTCTCTTCCACATTCCCTTTGTTGGTTCTAAAACCTGTAGACAGCGTTCTTTTGCCTATCAGGCCCTTTTTCTCTGGAACAATCTCCCACATCAGCTCAGAGACTCTGCCTCTCTGCCCTCTGTTACATCCTTTTCCCCCGGCTGGTTGATCAAAACAAGTATATGATGGTCCTGTTTCCAGAAACATTTTATGTATTTTGATGCCTGTGTTTAGTTATCTAATAGTAATTGCTTTTGTTTGAGGGGTGGTAGATGGGTGGAGAGGGAGTGTGAGAAGGCGAGGCTGGGTGGTGGTACGCGTGGATGAGGAGCGAGCTCGTGATTGCGAGGGGCGTGTTTGTGTATTGCCTGTTGTTCAGATTTCTTTGGCTCGTAATTAATTTTTGATATGTGTTTTTGTTTACTGTAATCTTCTAGGGTATTCAATTGATTAGGATCATCATCATCATCATCATCACAATCATCATTATCATTATCATCACCACAATCATCATCATCATCATCATCATCATCATCATCATCATCATCATCGTCATTCTCATCATCATTGTCGTCATTATCACCATCATCATCATCATTATTATCATCATCATCATCATTATCATCATCATTCATTCATTCATTCATTCTAATCAAGGGTTACTTTACCTCATACTAGACACCAGGCCATGGTATTTATTTGTATTTCTCAAATTTGGCAGTTCACCGGCTGCAATGCATATATGAAATCATTGCTAGCTGGCACTGTTTCCACTTTCACTTTATACATCAGCTGAAGTAGGAGGATATGAACAAAAGAAGTCTAACCTCACGAAAGGAAGGCAGTTCAACGCCAGCCGTCCTACGCATTTTGGTGACACTCGGCACGTGTTCTTAATGACGTCACAGACTGTCTGGGGCTCTGATTGGTCCGTGTAGATCTCTTCGAGCGTCGCCCGCGTGTGCAACTGCCTTTTGAGGACCAGAGGTTCCATTCGTGCTGACGTCATTTCCGTCTTCTCCTTGGTACCCTCCATCTCGTCCACCTCTGCCTGCAGTAATCATCATCATCAGCAGCATCATCATCAGCATCATCATCAACATCAACATCATCATCATCATCATCATCATCATCACTACCATTTGCACCATCTTTGGTTAACATTAAAGATATATTGAGAAAAGCAAAATGGTTCTAGGAAAACTCGCTAGGAAAACAAATCTTGTCCCATGCACGAATAAACAAGAATTTAACCATTTCAGTTTTCTAATTCATCATTTCAGAAGGGATAAAGAATCCGGATGGGGAGACGCAGGATATGGTATGCTGGGTAAGTGCTGTTTCTTGATGATGTTAAGGGAACTGTGAGGGTGGACAGGTGGCACAGTGGATGTAAGGTGGAATGAAAGGAATTGTGAAGTGGACAGGTGGCATGGTGGATGTCAGGTGGAATAAAGGACACTGGCAATGGACAGGTGGCATGGTGGATGTCAGGTGGAATAAAGGACACTGGCAGTGGACAGGTGGCATGGTGGATGTCAGGTAGTATGAAGGACACTACGAAGGTGGTCAGTTGGCGTGAGAGGCAAAACACTCGGGGAAAAAGCTGAACACGCAAAATTAGTGGTTCAAGTCTCCCAAAGTGTGTTCCCCCCTCCTCCCGGCTAGCCCTTAAGCGACAGTCTGGGTGCTAGTCTCAAATGAAACAGTTAACCAAGGCCTGGTATCCAGCATGCACCTTACGCACATAAAAGAACCCGCGACAACATAGCAGTCGCCTCCGGCAAAAACCAGTTGACATTGCACTTCGACAGGTCAGCTCGCAGAGACAGGAACCCGAGGACAACCCCCCCCCCCCCTCCCCCTGCTTTAAGTCCGCCGTAAATTGAATCCACACCACAGGAAGGATACAAAGAGAAGTGAGCAGGAAAAAGTGGATGGAACACATGAACACAGATAGGGAGGGGCATACAAAGCCTGCTTGTGTTACGAAAATCCCTGTGCATTCAAACAGCTAGCAACCGTCACCGCACAGAGTGCCTCAAGGGCAAGATTAGACCGAGAGTGTTGTTAAGGTGTCAATGGGGGTAGAGTGGAGAAAGGCAATCTATACATAAATCGACGTTCATTTTGGGTCCACTCTCTCTGTATTCCTGGGATAAGTAGGTCATGCGTTCCCGAGTGACCTCAATTCCAATAATTATGTGCGTTCAAAAGACAGAGCAGCGAAGGCTGGTTACTGTTCTTCCTTTCGTGGACTGAGTGGTCTTTCATAATACACGCAGTTCTGTGCAGACATGCTCTAAGCGTTCTTCGCCACCTTACTCTGGTGTTGCACAGGATATTGTACTTTATTTGACGTATGACTTTTCCGTGGTTTTTGGCATGATTTGTTTGATTTGAGTCAAAAAGGCACATTTATGGATATATTTGGATTGTGTGTGCAGCTGTTACTGTGGAAACAAAGAGAGTTGTTTAACTTGTGCTGTAAATGGTTATACTTTCCGTATTCTCCATAAACAAGAGATTCAGAAAGTCTTACCTTGATAAATTTGGTCAGATCTCTATATATTTTACGGATCCTTTTTTTTTTTAGTATTTAATAGAAAATTAATTCATATCAGCTCCTCTGTCATAAAGAAGTCAATGACAGAATGAAGTGTAATGCATATTGGATATTAGGATCAAGTATCGTGTCATAAAGGTCAATTGGTCTATATGAAAAATGTTCAAAATGTTCACCACAGATTTACAGTGTTTACCATTCGGTGACATCTTCATGCAGGGGCTGGCCGGAGAAGTCTTCCCGGTATGTATTGGTCTGCAACGTTTGACTGTGCTAACTCTTGTATTTGCCAAGAAAAATCAATATTAAAGTGTGTGTGTGTATGTGTATGTATGTGTGTGTGTGTGTGTGTGTGTGTGTGTGTGTGTGTGTGTGTGTAGACAGATAGATATGAAGAAAGATAGCTAGACAGATGTACAGGCGCACGTGGGTAACCGAAAAAAGTTGATAGTACAGATCAATTCGTTACACACGTGACACAAAAGTGAGTGGCGCCGAAGTACGGCGACCCATTCTCGCCGGGAATAGTATCCTGAATTCCTCATACACTGCGGCTATAAGCTAATACAGTGCAATATAATATAGTTCATTCTCGCCGGGAATAGTATCCTGAATTCCTCATACACTGTGGCTATAAGCTAATACAGTGCAATATAATATAGTTCATTCTCGCCGGGAATAGTATCCCGAATTCCTCATACACTGCGGCTATAAGCTAATACAGTGTAATATAATACAGTTCATTCTCGCCGGGAATAGTATCCCGAATTCCTCATACACTGCGGCTATAAGCTAATACAGTGTAATATAATACAGTTCATTCTCGCCGGGAATAGTATCCTGAATTCCTCATACACTGCGGCTATAAGCTAATACAGTGCAATATAATATAGTTCATTCTCGCCGGGAATAGTATCCTGAATTCCTCATACACTGCGGCTATAAGCTAATACAGTGTAATATAATACAGTTCATTCTCGCCGGGAATAGTATAAGCTAATACAGTGCAATATAATATAGTTCATTCTCGCCGGGAATAGTATCTCGAATTCCTCATACACTGTGGCTATGAGCTAATACAGTGCAATATAATACAGTTCATTCTCGCCGGGAATAGTATCCCGAATTCCTCATACACTGCGGCTATGAGCTAATACAGTGCAATATAATACAGTTCATTCTCGCCGGGAATAGTATCCCGAATTCCTCATACACTGTGGCTATAAGCTAATACAGTGCAATATAATACAGTTCATTCTTGCCGGGAATAGTATCCCGAATTCCTCATACACTGTGGCTATAAGCTAATACAGTGCAATATAATACAGTTCATTCTTGCCGGGAATAGTATCCCGAATTCCTCATACACTGCAGCTATAAGCTAACCCTAATACAGTGCAATATAATACAGTTTCACATAATAGTGATTTATGACTTGGCTTATGTTTTCTCTTTATGTCCCAAACCGGTCTACACTCACCTCATAACCTGTGTTCAGCATCTTGAACAATTCAGTTATTCAACATGTATTCCTTGCCAGGTTATAACACGCCACAAACGCACTGACAAGCACAGAGACAGCCATCATATGAATCCCATGGTCTACAGTCAGAAAACACTCGTTCAGTTACCACTTTATGGAGACTATTTATACAGCCTCGTGTTGATGAAGCAGAGATACAAACTGAAAAATTCGCAACTGTAATCCATAAGATGTTTCGTTCCTGACATTTTGCTTTCACGGGTGAACAGTTAAGAGATTTTAACTGCATTTTTTTTTACTAGCAGCCATTGTTAAAAAGAGTATAAGCGAATAAACTGGAACCTTCCGTCCAGTTGTGTGTGTACTCCATGTGTTGATGAGTAAATCGCATCAGTTTGCAGTTCGTGCTTGAATTGAACTTTCACTGGTGATGTCTGGGTTTGGTTGTGTCCCAGACTAGCTCAAATCACAACAGTCACGTTAACCCACACTTCCTGTCGATTGAAGATCTGTAGGAGTTAAATTGCTGGCGTGAACCACAGCTTGATAACAACTTTCAAAAGGTACTAACGAAAATCTAGACCACTTTACAAATCTCACAACATCCTGCGGTGGCAGTTGGCTGAAAAGGTGTTGTCGGGTGTCGTGCAACACCTCTGTTTTACAGAGGTGTTGCACGACACCCGACAACACCTTTTCAGCAAGCACTGATCTTCTGAGTCCGTTACAAAGTATAATCGCATACTGCAGTATAAACTAAGCTACAAAAAAGCAAGGTGAAATTGGATCCACCCTGACTGCCTTGACGGACAGAGAACCTCTTTCATTTTATAGGCTCTCAGCCAGCGCGTGGCAGGTGTTCCGATCATCGCCGTGTGGTGAATCTTGATTCATGAGGTGACAGCTATCACGCTGCGTCCGTCTTCCTGCCGATGTCACGACTCAAAAAGTGGCATCTGCAATCAGCTGGGATGTAAAGAACGTGCCTTCCCCAGTGGAAATGCCTGGTACACGATAGTGCATGTCGTACACACGGTTCTTGACACATGTGTGTTGTCGTAAACTAAATTGCATGTCAACATGGCATGGAGTGGGTCAATTCACAGAATTACCATCAAACTTTTTTTTTTTTAATCACTGAAGTGGTGTGTGTGTGTGTGTGTGTGTGTGTGTGTGTGTGTGTGTGTGTGTGTGTGTAGGGGGTGGGTGCGTGTGCGTGTGACAGAGAGAGAGAGGGGAGAGACATAGAGACAGCGTGTGTGTGTGTGTGTGTGTGTGTGTGTGTGTGTGTGTGTGTGTGTGTACATATTTTTGTGTGTGCATGTGTGTGTGTGTGTGTGTGTGTGTGTGTGTGTGTGTGGTGTGTGCGTGCGTGCGTGCGTGTGCGTGTGTCTGTGTGTGTGCATATTTTTGTGTGTGCGTGTGTGCACCTACGCGCGCGCGTGCGTGTGTGTGTATGTGTGTGAGTGTTTGTGTGTATGTGTGTGTGTGTGGGGGGGGGGGAATGCGTGCGTGTGTGCATGCGTGCATGCGTGCGTGCGTGCGTGCGTGCGCGCGCGCGTGTGTGTGTGTGTGGGGGGGGGGGGGGGGGCGCACACGCGCGGGGTTTTCGTTCACAAAATTGGAGACTTAAATTAACGCCGGTTATGTCAATGGATTTTTTGGAAACGCGTCATTTTGACCTTGGGCTTCACCTACAGGTCACACGCCAAAATAAATGGCAAGAGTTCTGAGCCTACTTTTCTTCAGTGTTTGAAAAATGTGAAAATATGATGAATAGGAGATCGTAAATTTGCAAAGTTTAGATCCCCCTACTAAAATCTAAGCTGTTTTAAAAGACTATGAAAAGGGTTAAAATCAAAGTCACAGTATAAAGTGAGTTCTGGGAATCGTGAGATGAATGTAAGGAAACAATTGATTGCTTTGAGCTTAATCTTGCAGCAAAGATCAAGATCATAGCAGGAAGACGTTCAAGCACTCATTGCGGTGTCTGCTATGCTTTGCATGGATAGCTTTCTTTAGTCAACCAGGTGCCTGGACCGCTTCACAGGGATACATCGGTCCACCTGGTACATGGATTGCTCTACAGGGATACACTCCATCGGTCCACCTGGTGCATGGATTGCTGTTCAGGGATACACTCCATCGGTCCACCTGGTACATGGATTGCTTTACAGGGCTTCACCACGGTCACACCAGATAAACATGAGTTTGCTTTTCCAGGTTAAAATGTGCAAATATGTAATAGGGTTGCATTTGCAAGTTATAGACTCCCCTACTAAATCTAAGCTGTTCTATGGAAGTGTTTAAGATCAAGTCACAGTTAAATGGTTCTGGAATTGTTATAAGGAAACACTGATCGCTTGGTTAATTGGCTGCATCTTGCAGGAATTACACCACTCCATTGGTACAGGGCTATGCTTTGCAGTGGATAGCTTCTTTAGTCCAACCATGGTACATGGATACTTTGCAGGGATACACTCCGGTCCACCTGGTACATGGATTGCTCTGCAGGGATACACTCCATCGGTCCACCTGGTCATGGATTGCTTCAGGGATACACTCCATCAGACCACCTGGTACATGGATTGCTTTACAGGGATACACTCCATCGGTCCACCTGGTACATGGGTTGTTTTGCAGGGATACACTCCATCGTCCATCTGTACATGGGTTGCTTTGCAGGGATACACTCCATCGGTCCACCTGGTTCATGGATTGTTTTACAGGGATACACTCCATCAGTCCACCTGGTGCATGGATTGCTTTACAGGGATACACTCCATCGGTCCACCTGGTACATTGGTTGCTTTGCAGGGATACACTCCATCGGTCCACCTGGTACATGGATTGCTTTACAGGGATACACTCCATCGTCCACCTGGTACATGGATTGCTTTGCAGGGATACACTCCATCGGTCCACCTGGTACATGGATTGCTTTGCAGGGATACACTCCATCGGTCCACCTGGTACATGGATTGCTTGCAGGGATACACTCCATCAGACCACCTGGTGCATGGATTGCTTTACAGGGATACACTCCATCGGTCCACCTGGTACATGGGTTGTTTTGCAGGGATACACTCCATCGGTCCATCTAATACATGGGTTGCTTTGCAGGGATACACTCCATCGGTCCACCTGGTTCATGGATTGTTTTACAGGGATACACTCCATCAGTCCACCTGGTGCATGGATTGCTTTACAGGGATACACTCCATCGGTCCACCTGGTACATTGGTTGCTTTGCAGGGATACACTCCATCGGTCCACCTGGTACATGGATTGCTTTACAGGGATACACTCCATCGGTCCACCTGGTACATGGATTTCTTTGCAGGGACACACTCCATCGGTCCACCTGGTACATGGATTGCTTTGCAGGGATACACTCCATCAGACCACCTGGTTCATGGATTGCTTTGCAGGGATACACTCCATCGGTCCACCTGGTGCACATATTGTTTTACAGGGATACACTCCATCAGTCCATTAGTACCTGGACTGCTTTATTGGGATACATTCTCTTCGTCCTTGCGATGCCTAGTTTGCTTTATTGGGATAATTCCACTTGTCCACGTGGTCCCCGGTTTGCTTTGCTAGAACACACTTCACACAGAGCCTGGTTTGCTTTTCTGGAGAATGCTCCCCTGGTCCAGGTGGTGCCTGGTTTGATTTGCAGGGAGACACTCCATTGATCCACTTGACGCCTGGTTTGATTTGCAGGAATACACTCCATTGATCCACTTGACGCCTGGTTTGATTTGCAGGGAGACACTCCATTGATCCTCTTGACGCCTGGTTTGATTTGCAGGGATACACTCCATTGATCCACTTGACGCCTAGTTCGATTTGCAGGGAGACACTCAATTGATCCACTTGACGCCTGGTTTGATTTGCAGGGAGACACTCCATTGATCCACTTGACGCCTGGTCGATTTGCAGGGAGACACTCAATTGATCCACTTGACGCCTGGTTTGATTTGCAGGGAGACACTCCATTGATCCACTTGACGCCTGGTTTGATTTGCAGGGAGACACTCCCTTGATCCACTTGACGCCCGGTTTGATTTGCAGGGATGCACTCGATCAGCTCACCAGGTGCCTGGCTTGCTTCGCTGGAATACGTTCCGTTTTGCCTAGTTTGCTGTCATGGGATACATTCTGTCATTGCATGTTGTACCCAGCTTGCTTTGCTGGGGTACACTCCACTGATTCATATGGGTGCATGTTTCGCTTTGCTGGGGTACACTTCTCTTGCCTACCTGGTGCTTAGTTTGCTTTGCGGGGAGACACCAGAGATTCTGTTAGGCTACCGAGTTTTGGCCTTTCACCTTTAGAAAATTCCCAAAGACTCCATACCGCTCATCGAATGTTTAGCGTGTGTCAAATACCTTGCGAGCGTGTATCTCAGGCCAGATCTGTGCCATAAAGATTCTTTCTCTTCCGCTCTCCTGTTTCTCTTCTTTCTGCTGATGCTAGCATGAGTGCTGTGTTAGCTGCTTTCATTCAAAACACTCTCTCGATTGACAAGGTGGGTGTCTCGTTTGCTTTACAGAGATACTTTCCATTGGTTCACAAGTTGCTTGGTTTGCTTTGCAGTAATACACTCCGTTGGTTCACAGGGATGCACTGCATTGGTTAAAGGGTGCCTGGCTACATCGATACGCTCCGTTGGTTCACACTGTGCCTCGTTTGCATTACATGGATGCACTTTAATGCTTCACATGGTTCCTGGCTTGCTCTGTAGGGATACACTGCATGCACTGCTTCAGGGGTGCCTGGTTAGCTGTACATGGATTCACTCTATCGGTTCACATGGTTCCTGGCTCGCTCTGTAGGGATACACTGCATGCACTGCTTCAGGGGTGCCTGGTTAGCTTTACATGGATTCACTCTATCGGTTCACATGGTTCCTGGCTCGCTCTGTAGGGATACACTGCATGCACTGCTTCAGAGGTGCCTGGTTAGCTTTACATGGATTCACTCTATCGGTTCACATGGTTCCTGGCTCGCTCTGTAGGGATACACTGCATGCACTGCTTCAGGGGTGCCTGGTTAGCTTTACATGGATTCACTCTATCGGTTCACATGGTTCCTGGCTCGCTCTGTAGGGATACACTGCATGCACTGCTTCAGGGGTGCCTGGTTAGCTTTACATGGATTCACTCTATCGGTTCACATGGTTCCAGGCTTGCTCTGTAGGGATACGCTGCATGCACTGCTTCAGGGGTGCCTGGTTAGCTTTACATGGATTCACTCTATCGGTTCACATGGTTCCTGGCTTGCTCTCACGAAGTGTTAATTTGCTCTACAGGGATACTGTACATTGGTTCACGAGGTGTCTGATCTGCTCTGCAGGGATACTCTGCATTGGTTCACGAGGTGTCTGGTCTGCTCTGCAGGGATACTCTGCATTGGTTCACGAGGTGCCTGGTTTGCTCTGCAGGGATACTCTGCATTGGTTCACGAGGTGCCTGGTTTGCTCTGCAGGGATACTCTGCATTGGTTCACGAGGTGCCTGGTTGGCTCTGCAGGGATACTCTGCATTGGTTCACGAGGTGCCTGATTCGCTTTGCAGGGATACTCTCCATTGGTTCACGAGGTGCCTGGTTTGCTCTGCAGGGATACTCTCCATTGGTTCACGAGGTGCCTGATTCGCTTTGCAGGGATACTCTCCATTGGTTCACGAGGTGCCTGATTCGCTCTGCAGGGATACTCTCAAATGGTCCACGCCATGCCTGGTTTGGTTTGTTGAACTCATTCAAGCAGATGCGTGTAATACAAACTTTGGTATTTCTACGTGTGATACCACCCTGAAGTTGTCGTTCTGGTGGTCCCAGAGAAGTGTTCCCTTGGTTTTATCCTCCACGCTCTCCTGGACTGTGGATTACTGTTATTCATTGGCCTGAGATAACGTTGATGTTTCATCCAACATTAACCAAATTATAATACATCTGGACATCGAGGTCTTCAACATTCGGAGGGGGTGGGATGGGGGTGGGGGCGGGTGGGGGTGGGTGGTAGTGGAGCTAAGGTCAAACATGGTGTCTGGTACAAATCGCCTGGTCTCAAATCACAGACTGTATGCCTAAGAGGAAAAGACCGTGAAAAGAAAAATCTCCGGCTGTTGTTCCGCCATACTATATCATTATATCTATCTATCTATATATGTGTGTATACACACATATATACACACACACACACATATATATATATATATATATATATATATATACATATATATATATATATATATATATATAGAGAGAGAGAGAGAGAGAGAGAGAGAGAGAGAGAGAGAGAGAGAGATTGACAACCAAACGGACTGACAGACAGGGAGACAGAGACACATAGACGGAATTATAGAAAGATTGATTGAAAGGTCGACAGATATATCGATAGACAGACAGACAGACAGACAGACAGACAGACTGATTGCTTGATGAACTGACTGATCGATTGATAGTTAAACACAACAGATCTTAAAATTAGACACCCCTCCAGAAGCCGGGGAGCTTATGGATGATGCAGGTCATCCAGACTAGAAATACAAATAAAATACAAATAAATCTAGACTCCGATGCCTTCCATTAAAACAAAAACAAAAGGATGAAGCCGAAGTCCTCTTGGCTTAACTGTATTACTGAAAACAAGAGATGTGCATTAAAGCGGTAGGTAGCTCCTCTTCCTGAGCGACAGTGCTGTCGCCTGCTGAACGGTTGACCTCCCCTTCGGAGGAACGGTCCTCACAGAGTCGTCACGGGAAAAAGGGTTTTGCTATCTGCTGTGCCTTCCCCGCTCCTCTGAGAGTATACCTGTCGATGAAGTAAATGACAAGCACCCAGACGGATTCCGGATGTTTGCTTCACTTTATGAAAACTAACACCTGGAGTTATCATTCCAACACCCCCCCTTCTCTCTCTCTCTCTCTCTCTCTCTCTCTCTCTCTGTGTGTGTGTGTGTGTGTGTGTGTGTGTGTGTGTGTGGTGTGTGTGTAGCTACCCCCTCTGTGTGTGTGTGCCTGTCCGTGTGTGATCAATTGATTGTTTAATAGAGAAATCAATACACACATACATACATGCTCACGCGCATGCGCTTGTGCACACACACACACACACACACACACACACACACACACACACACACACACACACATCACACGCACGCACACACACACACACACATACACACACACATACACGCGCACGCGCGCTACAGAGAGGGAAAGAGACAGACAGACAGAGACAGATAGACTTAGTACAGAGAGAGAGAGAAGAGAGAGAGAGAGAGAGAGAGAGAGAGAGAGAGAGAGAGAGAGAGAGAGAGAGAAAGAGAGAGATTTTCGCTTTGGCTTTAGTTTTGATTGTTGTTGAAGTAATGAGAAATTCTCTGCTAGTAAACAGTGCTGCGAGTGACAACAGGTGGCCATACTGGAATGAGATTTGGCTACAGCATTGTAAGAACATACAATACATGCAATACATACTTGTCAGTGTGTGTGTGTGTGTGTGTGTGTGTGTGTGTGTGTGTGTGTGTGTGTGTGTGTGTGTGTGAGGAGAGCAGCAGAAGAAGGGGTGAAGCGGTAGTGATGGGAAGGGGAAGGGGGTAGGGGGAGGGGATATAAGGGAGGGCATAGGTCGTCTGCCTGCATGTGAGTGCTGCTGACCTACCTTGGCGTCTGTTGGTACTGTGGCTGCGTTACGTATTTCCTTTTGTTGGCTTATGTTTCGTATTTCCTCATATATTTTGCGTGCATGATTGTGTCTCTCACACACTTACACCCACCCGCACCCCCCTCCCTCCCCCCCCCCCACACACTTTATTTCCAGCCACCATCACCACTTCTTTCTGCTCTTCCCTTTATACCCCCTTTATATCTCTTTATACCCCTTTATATCCCCTTTATACCCCTTTATACCCCCTTTCTCCTCACATTCCACACCCACGTCGCTCTTCACCCACCTAACACAACATCCCACCCCCTCCCTTCCCACCGTCTGTTAACTTCTCCTCCCCATTCCCCCTCCTGTCGCCCTCGTCCCCCTCCCCACAAGCTCCCAATCTCCTTTCCCTCTCCCCCATCTCGACACCCCGCTGCCTCCCCCCCTCCCCCCCCCCCCCCACCTGTACGTTTTTTCACCACGACTCCGTACCCCTCACCACTCATCTCCTATTCTCCATGTGTACCTCCTGTATGCCTATGCCTATTTCTCTATGGGTTTTTTTTGTTTTGTTTTTTGTCCCCCCCCTCCCCCCTCCCCCCCACCCTGTACGTTTTTTCACCACGACTCCGTACCCCTCACCACTCATCTCCTATTCTCCATGTGTACCTCCTGTATGCCTATGCCTATTTCTCTATGTTTTTGTTTTGTTTTGTTTTTTGTCCCCCCCCCCCTCCCCCAGTTTCTCTGCTTTCCGTCTTCGTTATTTCTCTATTCCATGTTTTTACAGTTTCTCCGCTTTCTATCTTTGCGAACGTTTTATCACGAGTTTCTGAAGTTTTTCTGCTGTAAATCTTTTCTCTCTCTCTATCCCTCGCTTACCATCCTACTCCCTCCTGTGCGCAACACACATACGCACGCTCGCGCGTGCACGCTCGCACACACACATACACACATACTCTTTCTCTCTCTCTCTCTCTCTCTCACCACACACCACTCCTTTGTGCTCTTCCCCTTATACCGCCTTTCTCTTCACATTCCACATTCATCACCCACGTCTCTCTTGACCCACCTAACACAGCATACCACCACCCCTTCCCACCGTCTGTTACCTTCTCCTCCCCATTCCCCCTCGTCCCCTCCCCCCTCCACAAGCTCCCCCCTCCCCTCAATCCCCTTTCCCTCTCCCCCATCTTGACACCCCACTGCCTCCACCCCCCACCCCCCCCACCCCCGTACTTTTTTTTTTACCACGACTCAGAGAGAGAGAGAGAGAGAGAGAGAGAGAGAGAGAGAGAGAGAGAAGATCAGACTAACTTTAGTTTGTACTGAGAAATGAAAAACAGTTGTATGATGACCATCAAACAAGATTTGATTAAAGACAATGAAGTATTTTCTTAAAAGTCAAAATCATTTCAACGAAACAAAATGCTAGTCAACTCAGAACATTCACCTAATGAAAATGGATTTCTCATAATCATTTTTTTTTTTTGAAAAGCAGAAAAGGAACCTAATGCGAATATGATAAATACTACAATGACACAAAATGTTCCCATGGCGGGTGGTTCCCCCTGGTGTCAGCCCTCTGGCTATGTCGGAGGGAAGCAGCGCGTTGCTCAGTTCTTCAGTTGGTAAAAAAGAATACGTTTTTTTTTCAGATGTCTTCCACTCTGGCCAATTCATTTGTTGAACTGCGACTTTCTCATGAAGCCTGTTCAGTGACAGATTTATGTACAGAATCTGGCGACTGGTTCCGGGTGAAACGTTTTGTGCTTGATTTAAAAATGTTTGAACAGAAAATCTGACGGTCACAGATTATTCTTGACGATTTAAATTTTAAAAATGTTTTGTGCACGCCAAGTATAAAAAAAAGAAGGTAGAACACAAATTGAACACTCAGAGATGAAAATATCATCACGCATTGCTTTTTGTGCAGTCAGATGCGAATTAGTGGCACACCTATTCAACAACAACAAAAATTCTTTGTGTCTCCACAGACATTTGATCATTTGAAACACGAACGTCATGTTCGGTTTTCAACCGAGGTCTGGGCTGTCTCTCAGATTGAAAGAAGCAACGTTTTGCTTGTCTGTGACCTTGATAAAACAGATGCGCTCTCTCTCTCTCTCTCTCGCTGTATAAAATTCATTTTGGCTTGTGTGTGTGTGTGTGTGTGTGTGTGTATGTGTGTGTGATATCGGTATTCTCTCTTGCAGTCTTGTACCAAGATTTGCGAGACCAACGTATTCAGTAAAACTACTTACAACATGTACCCAGCAAAAGAAACAAAAAAAAAAAAAAAAAAAAAAAAAAAAAGAAAGAAAGAAACAAGCAAACAAAAAGATGCGTGAATTGTCAGTCTTGTAAACAACTTAACAGCTCTTGTGAAAGGGAGGGCAGCTTGAATTTTTTGTTTTTAATAGATAAAGTGAGTGATGGTCGAACACCCCCGTAGTTAGTTTCCCGTTATTTTCTATCACAATTCATCATTAACAACAAATTTTTCCTGAGTGTGCTACTTCTTTTGTTTAAAGAAAGCTGATCACTGTACATCTGGTCCAGTTTTCAATGAGTTGCACATTCATTTCATCATACATCAACTTGTAGCTCCTTATTTTCAATTTCAATAGCGTCACGTGTTCGACAGTCGTGAGTACCGTGCGCACAGGCGTTCCTTGTCTTGGGTTCACCCTACAGCATGTCCGACTGCCTCTCAGTGTTTGGACAAGTGTAGGCCTACTTCATACACAGTTGTTAACTATTGTCGGGGAGGGGAAGGGGGGTGATTTATTGTTCTCGTCAGGTTAAATCTGGTCCTAGCAAGCTTCCACTGTCAATCTGCAGACCTGGTGTACGTCATCACTTGCACCTTGTGTTCAAAGAAATACACTTGGGAGACGTACCGCAGCCTGAATGAGCGTTTCTCTGAGCACCTTCGCTCAATGCAGCTGGGGTATGAAGATCCCGTGGGCTCTCACTTCAACAGCCCCTACCACAACTTCACCCATGCGAGAGTGGCTGCTGTCTGGCAGAACCGGTCCAGTGGACTCGATCGCCTCTTTATGGAGTCATCCATCATCGCACGACTGGGGACCCTCGCCCCTGCCGGCCTGAACACCAGAGAGTGACAGCAGCTGAGCTTCAGGCACCCCCTCCCCCTTCTCTACCAATCCCTCCCCCCCCCTCTTTTTTTTTTTTTTTTGAACAGGCCTTCTTGCTTTCCACTTTAATTTGTTCATGATTCCTACTCACTGCTTAACCCCAGTTAACTTCCTTTTGTCTCTGAGCTCTGTTCATTCCTTCTTCTTTTTATTGTCAGTCCTCATATAAGATCTGTCTCTGTCACCCACTAACTCTAAGCCTGATGACAGCTCTATCAGCAGAAAGCTTGCTTGGTTTCCTTCCTGTTCCCCCGATCACCATACTCCAACCCTGGTGAGTGCACTCTTCCACCGTTTTCTTCTCTGGTGATGAAGCTAACGGACGACGTGGGGCTTTTGGTCTCGGAAGCTACACACAGCAAACTGTTCAATGGGCCCCACAGAGTGCAAGTGATACGTCGCTTCTGGAGAAGTCGGTCTCTCAAGGGACAGCTTGAAAGGAAGCGTAGGTACAGTCCTGTCCTTTTGTCTCAGACCGTCATGGAATTTCCTTATATATTTGTATTGTCATCATCATCATACTTCATAATCGTCATTATTTTACAAGGTACAGAAAGAAAGTGTGGAAGTATATATGGTCCTTCACATCCCGCTCGCGTTGAGCGTTGTGGTACTGTTCTAAACAAGCTGGGAACTTGATTTTACCAGTCTCTTTATCCCAGATATGACCTGTTGTCATGTGAATGAGGAAAAAGTGATGTGAATGGAAAAGTTTCATATCAATTAAGAGATTTTGTAATTTTTGCAATTGTGGAATGGAACCTACGGGTTTGATGCTTTTTTGTATTCATGGAGTGCAATCGCCAGTGATGCGGAAGAGTAGGACGCTGAGTGGATTGTGAAGTGTGTTCACCCAATGTGAGGAAGGGTGGAAGATTATTGTTACTTCAGAGGAGCTCTGGACACAGACATAGGAGGATGTCTGATTGTAACCCTCTTTAGGTTTAACATAGGACTAGGATTGTCCGATGCAACCCTGGGTTGGGTGTGCTATATTATTGGACTGGTTTGTCCGATGCAACCCTGGTTTGGGTGTGCTTAACCCTTGGTGGGTGTAATATGCCTGGCGTGGCAAGTTCACTCGAGTATAGAGTGTAGATGTAGACTGGAAGTCTACTAGGGTAGGCTTGTCGCTTATTCCCTAGAAGGTGAGTACCAGTTGGGGTTGTAAACTGGTTAAAGCAATTACAGTAAAGGTGTAATTGTAATGATAACAGAAGTTTGATAATTATACAGATTTGATGATATTGCGCTATTTGGGAAAAAGAGAAAGATGAACGTTGAACGCGAAAAGAGAAGAATTGAAAAATAAATAAATAAAATATTGTTGTATAAAGATTTCTTTCTGTACCCCAACTGTAGGTAGGAATAGGTTGGCGGAACAAGACTCATGTGAGTATTCTATATTGATCTTGGAGTGAATGTGAAAGGAGTTAAAAAGGAGCTATGAATAAAAAGAGAGAAAGAGAAAGAATAAATAAAATTCATTTTAGAGGTTAACCCTGGACCTAGGGTTTCGTTACAGAATCCCTCAGCGTCCAGTGGTGGTCCAGTGGTGGTCCAGCGGTGGTCCAGACTTGAGCTGTACGAGTCTAGTGAGTCCAGGCTGTGGTGGTCCAGGGGTGGTACAGCCAAGTGAAAGAAAGCTCCTCGACAAGTCAAGATGACTTGTCTTTATTGATACTATTTAATATAAGAACTGATAGTGTAACATGTGTGTGAGTGTGTTGGGTTTTTGGTAAAACTTTGAATATTGCATTATTGTTTCTATGTGGGGAATTATCTTGTGAAGAGAAGAAATAATTGTTGGAAAATGCAGTGAAATGCAAAGAATAAGTAAAACCCTTTTCTTTGTGAGTAAAGGGAGCATTTTATAGAAAACTCAGTTCAATTGTGGTAGTGCTCCTTTGGGTGAATGGAGTGATTGCGTGTTGTGTACGAAGTAAGCATACTGTGTTTGTGAATGCAAGTGTGTATGTTCACAAACATGGGTGTGTGACAGTGGTGACCCCGACGTGATTGCGTGTTGTGTACGAAGTAAGCATACTGTCACACACCCATGTTTGTGAACATACACACTTGCATTCACAAACACAGTATGCTTACTTCGTACACAACACGCAATCACTCCATTCACCCAAAGGAGCACTACCACAATTGAACTGAGTTTTCTATAAAATGCTCCCTTTACTCACAAAGAAAAGGGTTTTACTTATTCTTTGCATTTCACTGCATTTTCCAACAATTATTTCTTCTCTTCACAAGATAATTCCCCACATAGAAACAATAATGCAATATTCAAAGTTTTACCAAAAACCCAACACACTCACACACATGTTACACTATCAGTTCTTATATTAAATAGTATCAATAAAGACAAGTCATCTTGACTTGTCGAGGAGCTTTCTTTCACTTGGCTGTACCACCCCTGGACCACCACAGCCTGGACTCACTAGACTCGTACAGCTCAAGTCTGGACCACCGCTGGACCACCACTGGACCACCACTGGACGCTGAGGGATTCTGTAACGAAACCCTAGGTCCAGGGTTAACCTCTAAAATGAATTTTATTTATTCTTTCTCTTTCTCTCTTTTTATTCATAGCTCCTTTTTAACTCCTTTCACATTCACTCCAAGATCAATATAGAATACTCACATGAGTCTTGTTCCGCCAACCTATTCCTACCTACAGTTGGGGTACAGAAAGAAATCTTTATACAACAATATTTTATTTATTTATTTTTCAATTCTTCTCTTTTCGCGTTCAACGTTCATCTTTCTCTTTTTCCCAAATAGCGCAATATCATCAAATCTGTATAATTATCAAACTTCTGTTATCATTACAATTACACCTTTACTGTAATTGCTTTAACCAGTTTACAACCCCAACTGGTACTCACCTTCTAGGGAATAAGCGACAAGCCTACCCTAGTAGACTTCCAGTCTACATCTACACTCTATACTCGAGTGAACTTGCCACGCCAGGCATATTACACCCACCAAGGGTTAAGCACACCCAAACCAGGGTTGCATCGGACAAACCAGTCCAATAATATAGCACACCCAACCCAGGGTTGCATCGGACAATCCTAGTCCTATGTTAAACCTAAAGAGGGTTACAATCAGACATCCTCCTATGTCTGTGTCCAGAGCTCCTCTGAAGTAACAATAATCTTCCACCCTTCCTCACATTGGGTGAACACACTTCACAATCCACTCAGCGTCCTACTCTTCCGCATCACTGGCGATTGCACTCCATGAATACAAAAAAGCATCAAACCCGTAGGTTCCATTCCACAATTGCAAAAATTACAAAATCTCTTAATTGATATGAAACTTTTCCATTCACATCACTTTTTCCTCATTCACATGACACCTGTTTATTTCCGAATCATTGTGAAATTGAACCTTTTGGCCGTACTGAATGAAACGATGTACTTACTATCGAGAAAACAAACTTGGGTCCACCACCCATCTTACGATTTCCATCACAGAAGAGTTCGTCGATTAATCACAAATTTATTTCTGTCATAGGAGAGCTAAGCCACGGTTACGCCCCTTTGCAAGATCCCAAACAGTTCCAATGACATGTTGCGCGATTTTTTTTTTTCTCCGCGAACCCAGAATCAGTGAACCAATCCTCACCAGTCCTGGATGGCGAGCCAAAAGATTAGACAATCAAGTACGACGAAAACGATCACTGGTTTACTGTTCTCCTTAGGTTAAATCTGGCGTTGAAGTGAACGGAGGGATGTGGGGCTTTTGGTCTGGAAGCGACAGACGGTAAACTGTTCAATGGGCCCCACAGAGTGCAAGTGATACGTGGCTTAAGGGGATGTTGGTCTCTCAAGGGAAAGTTTAAAAGGAAGAGTAAGGTACAGCCCTGTTATTTAGTCTCGCACCGCCAAGAAACTCGCTAGTCTGATCTCTCTCGTCATAATAGTCATGATTCATGATCGTCATTATCTTAATTTTAAAACAAGGTAGAGAAAGAAAGTGTGAAAGTAGATGGTCCTTCCCTTCACGTCCTGGCCTTCTTGAGCATTGTGAGGCACCACGAGGGAGAGGACCACAAGGCCAGGCTGGAAAAGAATTCCAGGGTTGTCTCCTTTCGAACGTGTTATACACTGGTATGTTGTCTCTCTTTCTCTCTCTCTCTCTCTCTCTCTCTCTCTCTCTCTCTCTCTCTCTCTCTCTCTCTCTCTCTCCTCGGAGTGCAAAAGTAACTGGGTTTCAAATGTATATAATTGTTTGTATGGGTATACAAAGGAGTAGGAGAAGAAAGAAAGTTTTATCCAAACGATTCTTAAATAAATGTTAGCGAACCGCCCAGAGAACGTTGACAAACGAGTCACAAGACGAAACACAACTAGTTTCGACCTCTTAGGTCTTCATCAGGTGAGACATTAACGAATAAAACAATGAAAATTCACTTAGCTTTGATCGCTTCAGATCACTTCGTAGGGTTCAGCGCAAGGAAGAAGGCGTTGAATGAGAACGAGGCTGTTGGAAGGGAAATAGTGAGCGAGTCAAAGTCGTAATGAAGATAATAATATTACTGATAGGAATACTAATAATGGTCAAAATACTGAGAAAAAAAAAAAAAAAAGGGACAAGATTAATACCTATCTGTGTCAATAAGTATGGGTATGGGAGAAAGGAGAGTGGGTTAGAGGATTCTTAAACAGCAGGGTTGCCGTGGCAACAGTCCCAGAGGCGAAGGCGATGGTGATGTCAATGCCAGTGGTAGTATCAATACTAGCAATAGTATTACTGAATGATACTGCTAACAACGATAGTGAAGGTTAAGGTAATGAAAGCATGATACAGAAATATATTTAGAAAATACATTTTTATAATAATCAAATAAATAAATAAATGAAACATTAAAAATAATAATAAATTAAAAAATCAGTAAATAATAATAATACTAATTAAAAAAAATAAAAAATAATAATAATAATAATAATAATGATAATAAATGCATAAATAAGATAGCTATAAGTTGTGTGAGGTGAATAGTGGGAGATAAGGTAGTATGTGTGTGTGTGGTGGGAGGATATTATGGGCTGAGATTGAAGTGGTGGGTTGGTACATGTTACTTTAAGGTGTAGATGCTATGAGGGGGGAGGGAAGAAGGGGATGGGTTTACGTACTAACTGGAGGAGGGGGAGGGGCAACATATTCACACCTATACACAATCTCTCTCTCTCTCTCTCTCTCTCTCTCTCTCTCTCTCCCTTCACGACCACGCCCATAAAGGAGCCAGCATTCTATTTATTATGTGTGTGTGTGAGTGTGTGTGTGTGTGTGTGTGTGTGTGTGTGTGTGTGTGTGTGTGTGTGTGTGTTCCATTTGTAATATCAGCCTTATTCATTGGTTACCCCCACCTCCACCCCCAGCAACCGCCATATCCACCAACACCCCTACACACATCATTACTAGGGCAGGGGGAGGGGGGAGTAAGTCGATTGATGTAGCAAATGGAGAGACTCAGAGAGTGTAGGAAAAGGGAAGATGATGATAGCTGCAACCTATGTCTGAGGTAAACAGAGGGAGGTAGGGTGGTATGGGTGTGTGTAGGTGGGGGATATTTCAGGCTGGAGCTGCAGAGATGGAATGGTACATACTACTTTTGGACGTTGATGCCATGAGGGTGGACGGTGCCCAGTTTGGCAATGAGATGAGATTCCTGCATAAGGCGTTCCAAGCTGTCACTCTTAGATTGCCAAAGTGCCAAGACTTTGACATGGTTGATGTTGTGTTGGGCATGGTTGAAGTGTAGAGCGACTGGTTTGGGCCGATGGTGGCGGATGTCGGCCAGGTGTTCAGAGATGCGCGTCTCAAGTGTGCGAGATGTCTCACCTACATAGATCTTACCGCACAGCTGACAGTGGATGACATACACAATGTTGCGGCTCTGGCAGGAGAAAGTGCGTTTAATAGTGAAAGAGCCTGTGGGGCCATGTAGGATGGTGTCTGGTTTGGTGATAGAGCAGATTTTGCAGTTGGGTTTTGAGCAGGGGAAAGTACCTGGTGGCTTAGGTGTTGAGATTTTGTTCAGCTTAGAGCGCACCAGTAGGTCGTTGAGGTTTTTGTCACGTTTGAAAGTGATCATTGGTGTGGTCTCAAAGGCAGGTTTATGATTTTCTACTATGTGCCAGTTAGACTTCAGGATCCTGCAGATGGGCAGATTGTGAGGATGGAAGAGAAGGCAGGCAGTGGGTCTGTCTGTCTCTTTGGGAGGTTTAGTTTCCAGAGTAGATGTTCTGGATTTAGCTGCAGTGCGGCTGAGAGCATCACTGATGACGGCACTAGGGTATCCACGGTTGGTGAAAAAATCAGACATTTTGGCTGCTTGTATAGTGAAATCCTCTTCGCTAGAGCACAGTCTGCGTAGGCGAAGGAATTCAGAATATGGAATGCGATTTTTAGTGGACTGGTGGTGGGAAGATGTGTAGTCCAGGTATGAGTGCGCATCAGTAGGTTTGTAGAAGACTGAGGTTTGAAACAGTCCATCTTTGAGGGAGATAGTGATGTCCAGGAAATTAACTGACTGTGAAATGGTGTAGGTCAGCTGGATGGATGGATGGAAGGTCTGTGCAATGTTGAGGAAATTCTGGAGGTCATGTTCTGGCATGGATGTGGCTCCCAATCCATCATCTATGTATCTTTTGTAGAGCTCTGGTGTTGGGCCTGTGTAAGAGGTTAGTAGGCGGTGTTCTAGGTGTCCCATCCTATGCCTGCCTCTTCATGGGACATCCTATGCCTGCCTCTTCATGGGACACCTAGAACACCGCCTACTAACCTCTTACACAGGCCCAACACCAGAGCTCTACAAAAGATACATAGATGATGGATTGGGAGCCACATCCATGCCAGAACATGACCTCCAGAATTTCCTCAACTTTGCACAGACCTTCCATCCATCCATCCAGCTGACCTACACCATTTCACAGTCAGTTAATTTCCTGGATATCACTATCTCCCTCAAAGATGGACTGTTTCAAACCTCAGTCTTCTACAAACCTACTGATGCGCACTCATACCTGGACTACACATCTTCCCACCACCAGTCCACTAAAAATCGCATTCCATATTCTGAATTCCTTCGCCTACGCAGACTGTGCTCTAGCGAAGAGGATTTCACTATACAAGCAGCCAAAATGTCTGATTTTTTCACCAACCGTGGATACCCTAGTGCCGTCATCAGTGATGCTCTCAGCCGCACTGCAGCTAAATCCAGAACATCTACTCTGGAAACTAAACCTCCCAAAGAGACAGACAGACCCACTGCCTGCCTTCTCTTCCATCCTCACAATCTGCCCATCTGCAGGATCCTGAAGTCTAACTGGCACATAGTAGAAAATCATAAACCTGCCTTTGAGACCACACCAATGATCACTTTCAAACGTGACAAAAACCTCAACGACCTACTGGTGCGCTCTAAGCTGAACAAAATCTCAACACCTAAGCCACCAGGTACTTTCCCCTGCTCAAAACCCAACTGCAAAATCTGCTCTATCACCAAACCAGACACCATCCTACATGGCCCCACAGGCTCTTTCACTATTAAACGCACTTTCTCCTGCCAGAGCCGCAACATTGTGTATGTCATCCACTGTCAGCTGTGCGGTAAGATCTATGTAGGTGAGACATCTCGCACACTTGAGACGCGCATCTCTGAACACCTGGCCGACATCCGCCACCATCGGCCCAAACCAGTCGCTCTACACTTCAACCATGCCCAACACAACATCAACCATGTCAAAGTCTTGGCACTTTGGCAATCTAAGAGTGACAGCTTGGAACGCCTTATGCAGGAATCTCATCTCATTGCCAAACTGGGCACCGTCCACCCTCATGGCATCAACGTCCAAAAGTAGTATGTACCATTCCATCTCTGCAGCTCCAGCCTGAAATATCCCCCACCTACACACACCCATACCACCCTACCTCCCTCTGTTTACCTCAGACATAGGTTGCAGCTATCATCATCTTCCCTTTTCCTACACTCTCTGAGTCTCTCCATTTGCTACATCAATCGACTTACTCCCCCCTCCCCCTGCCCTAGTAATGATGTGTGTAGGGGTGTTGGTGGATATGGCGGTTGCTGGGGGTGGAGGTGGGGTAACCAATGAATAAGGCTGATATTACAAATGGAACACACACACACACACACACACACACACACACACACACACACACACACACATACACACACACACATAATAAATAGAATGCTGGCTCCTTTATCGTTGGTCGTGAAAGGGGGGGGGGGGGGGAGAGAGAGAGAGATTGTGTATAGGTGTGAATATGTTGCCCCTCCCCCTCCTCCAGTTAGTACGTAAACCCATCCCCTTCTTCCCTCCCCCCTCATAGCATCTACACCTTAAAGTAACATGTACCAACCCACCACTTCAATCTCAGCCCATAATATCCTCCCACCACACACACACATACTACCTTATCTCCCACTATTCACCTCACACAACTTATAGCTATCTTATTTATGCATTTATTATCATTATTATTATTATTTTTTTTTATTTTTATTTTATTTTTTTTAATTAGTATTATTATTATTTACTGATTTTTTAATTTATTATTATTTTTAATGTTTCATTTATTTATTTATTTGATTATTATAAAAATGTATTTTCTAAATATATTTCTGTATCATGCTTTCATTACCTTAACCTTCACTATCGTTGTTAGCAGTATCATTCAGTAATACTATTGCTAGTATTGATACTACCACTGGCATTGACATCACCATCGCCTTCGCCTCTGGACTGTTGCCACGGCAACTCTGCTGTTTAAGAATCCTCTAACCCACTCTCCTTTCTCCCATACCCATACTTATTGACACAGATTGGTATTAATCTTGTCCCTTTTTTTTTTTTTTTCTCTCAGTATTTTGACCATTATTAGTATTCCTATCAGTAATATTATTATCTTCATTACGACTTTGACTCGCTCACTATTTCCCTTCCAACAGCCTCGTTCTCATTCAACGCCTTCTTCCTTGCGCTGAACCCTACGAAGTGATCTGAAGCGATCAAAGCTAAGTGAATTTTCATTGTTTTATTCGTTAATGTCTCACCTGATGAAGACCTAAGAGGTCGAAACTAGTTGTGTTTCGTCTTGTGACTCGTTTGTCAACGTTCTCTGGGCGGTTCGCTAACATTTATTTAAGATTTGTTTAGATTTCCGCCTGCAGTCCTCTCGCTTTGCAACCAAACGATTCGTCAAAGATTGGCCAACAGTAGATGGCAAACATGGGAAAGTCATGTTCAATCAAGGAACAGATTTGATGTGTACAAAGTTAACAGTTCCTCATATTTAGTCAGGAATTATCTTTTGTTTAATATGTACAGTTATCTAAGATTTACTTTGAACAGATTTAGATTTGGACTCTGAAATTAAGGTATATGCTAATCGCTACAACAGCGAATGTCACAATGAATTGCTCTGTCCCCTTTGTAAAGAATTAGTCGAAGATGAGGTTCACTTTGTTTCGCAGTGCCCTGTTTTTAGCTATCTCCGTTTGCAGCTAATACTTAGGATTTCTTTCATCAGGCATATATGTATCTTTTTTTGCTGGCTGATGTCATCAGAAACAGAAAGTGTGATTCGCAGTTTAGTTCTTTATCTATCTATGTCTTTCTATCTATCTATCTAATTTACCTGTAACATTGTTAGCGCCCTTTTCATACAGGCTATGGCCTTAAATGAATAAAACATCTGAATCTCTCTCTCTCTCTCTCTCTCTCTCTCTCTCTCTCTCTTTTATTTGCAAGGCAAGGAGCCCCTATAACCATCTTGCCCAATGATTATTTGAAAAAACCTTCCACCGTGAGACAAAACCCTGTGTCATTTTGATGCCTTATCCTGCGTAACTGAACAGTTTGCCCGTCAGACTGTTTTCAGTCTGGCACCTAGAGACTCCCAAATGGAACCCTTCCCATGCCAGTTGTTCCGTAGTTCCGATATGTCTGGAGCAGTGTCAGATGATGTTTTGCAGTCGCTCTCTTTAAACGCTCCTAACATCATCATTTCTGAAGCAAATCATTCGCCTCTCTTGGCCATTTTAGATATTGGAACAGTGAAAGACTACACTTTTCCTGTCAACTGAAGCCCAAGGTCTACAAGCACGCGATCCACAATCTGGTCGGCAGAGATCGCTGACCTAAGCTGACCTAAAGACCAATTGTTAAATGGTGTTTGAGGAATTGTTTCTTGATGGAGAACACAAACTGCAAAATGCTTCTCGCTGGTGCTCGCCTGAGATAATGTTATCGGCATAATTGAGCTTGAAACCGTTTTCCATAGGCTGTAAACTCGATTTTAGCAATCTATCGTATCTCAGATTTAACATGTTTATCTACCAATTATTATGAAATTGAATATTTTGGCCGTAGTGATTAAAAAGTTTACTTGCGTATCAAGAATGCAAATTTAGGTCAACAAGCAACCATCCGATGTCAATCAAAGAAGAGTTTGTCGATTAATCATAAAATGATTTCTATCACAAGAGAGCTTTCATACGGTTACACCCCTTTGCAAGATCGCAAACAGTTCCTGGAACATGTTGCGCGATCCTTTTTCTTTTTTCTTCTTCTTTTTTTTGTTTGTTTTTGTTTTCTCCGCGAACCCAGAATCAGTGAGCCATGCGAACGTCACCAGTCCTGGATCCCCAGCCAAAAAACAAAGAAAAAAGCAATTAAGAACGCTAAAAAGGATCACACCTGGATCCCCAACCAAAAGATGAAGCAATTAAGAACGATAAAAAGGATCACAGATGTCGCCTTGCTCGCGATCTAGAAGTTCATTCCATTGTGATTCTCCATCTAGAGGTTCATTCTATTATGAACGGTCTTTAGTGAAAAATGAACAAAACGATTTTGCTTAAAACATGGTTTCCTCCTTTCCTAAAGAGACGAACACAATAACCAGTTATCAATCGCACAGTGGACGCCGTTTCAGTTAGTGCCAGAATACTGGTCCATTGTCGTCTTTTTTATATATATAAAACAAACATAGAGGTAACCGATTTTGACGACGTGGCAGCTCTAACATGGCCGCACGACGTGACAGCTCTAACATGGCCGCACGACGTGACAGCTCTAACATGGCCGCTCTGCTGTCAGCTGGGATATACTCAACATACACTAAACTGACTTGAATTGAACCCTAAAGTCAACTCATTAAAACTTGAAGGTCCATCGAACGCGAAAGTATCCTGCAGAGAGAATGCAGACAGACAGACAGACAGACAGACAGAACAGACAGACAGACAGAAACAACGGAAACACAACCCTGCTCGGAAGTGTACACCAGCGTGCAGGGTACCTAGCAGTAGGGATCAACTCACCAACAGCGACTCCCGTTCCGCAGTGTGAGACCGACTCTCGCTATGTTCCGCAGTATCTTCCCCCTGCCTAGGAGCAGCCATGAGGTCCCTCCACTCTCCTACAACGTACAGACACACACTCCCACTAGTTCGTCATATCGAAACCGGCTGAAATATTGAAACCGGCTGAAATGTTGAAACCAACCACAAGATTCCATGTTTCAACGCCTGATCAGGGATAAATCTTCGCAGAGACTTTTTTTTTTTTAGTCCATTCCAAGATACTCACGTTTTGTTTTAGGCCTTCTCACATGAAGCCATGTCTTTTTCTTTGTCAGCGAAATCTTTTCCTGACTAGCCTAGTTCAGACTTCACATTCTCCCTTACGTTGATTTTCAGTTTATAATTGATGAAAATTGTTATGTAATAAACTCCAGCATTGTATTCAGGATCAGTATCAAGTCTATAGGACGACTTCTGGGACTAGGTGTCAGGGACTGTTATATAATAATTTAACGTTACATTCATGATCAGTATCAAGATTTTAGGACAATGACAAGAACTAGGTCTCACGGCCTGGTAATGTGTCCTTTAACACGATGTTTTAACATTGCTTTGCGTAACAAGGCTGAGACAATTCCTTAGCAACTGGTAAGCCCTAGGTCGTATCAATACCGCCGTTGAATACATTTCGGGTGACAGGTCTATGAGGTGTTAAAACTGGATTAAGTTCTCCGCAAGCTTGAAATGAACTTGAAAAATATTGAAATTGGTTACTGGTAGAAGAGGAATTTATGTGAGTTCCGCTATACTTA
>CM065733.1:28721023-28726023 GCA_033310375.1 Conus canariensis | reverse complement strand
CTATTTATGTGGAAAACAAACAAACATGAACAATATGCTATTTATGTGGAAAACAAACATGAACAATATGCTATTTATATGGAAAACAAACAAACATGAACAATATGCTATTTATGTGGAAAACAAACAAACATGAACAATATGCTATTTATGTGGAAAACAAACAAACATGAACAATATGCTATTTATGTGGAAAACAAACAAACATGAACAAAAATGATATTCATGTGGAAAACAAACAAACATGAACAACATGATATTCATGTGGAAAACAAACACCAATACCAGCGACATCTATCATGCGCAACCCATTCCAGTTGCGCGTGTGTGTGTGCGTGTGTGTGTGCGTGTGTGTGTGCGTGTGTGTGTGTGTGTGTGTGTGTGTGTGTGTGTGTGTGTGTGTGTGTGTGTGTTCAAGTGTGGGAACGTGGAAGACAGGCTGTGGGGGAGGATGAAAAGATTAGGGGAGAAGGTAAACTGGGCACGTGCACATAGAAGTGAATTTCGGTGGCTGAAAAAGACTGCAGCTTTGTTGCTGAGAGCTGTATCAAGTGTTGTCATATATGGCAACAAGACACTGGGCCAGTACACCCATCCTGTGTTTGAGATGTCAACTGCCATTATGTACCTTTACGAAATAACAGGAAATAAACATGAGGCACATCTCCAAAACTAGCATTTATTTCTTTAAACAAATTCTCGCTTGTAACGATCTTATCAAACAATGGCACTGAACATATAAAGTAGTCCACAACACTCATACCCCTATTTGCAATACATGTTATTTCTCCCTCCGAGTCACCAGTTTTGCGACCGTTCACAATAAATAGGCTATATTCTTTCAAAACGTCCAAAAGCTTCCGTCCAAATTTATTTGAAATCGTATCCTTAGATTTTCTTTCTTGATATGGTTTGTCCGTTTCAATCAAAAACTCATCAATATCTATTAACGGTTGCACATGTTTACTTTGGAACATTCCTTCAAGGTCGAAAAGACTACCCATCCGTGCATTAAAATCTCCAGATAAAATTAAAGGCAGATCAGGAAAATTTTGCGAGATTTCTTCAATGTTACCCTCCAAATGTTCAATGCCCGTTTGATTATCTTCACCATAAATAGAATTTTCTGGAGCAATATATACAAAGCCAGCAATGAAATCAAATGAAAAATCAAAAAGACATTTTTTCAAATTTGAGAAAAACCTTATCCTCTATATGTTCAAGTATTCGTGTCACCCCCTGGCTGAACAGTTTATCAACACAAACAACCAGCCCCCCTTTTAAACGTTTTGATCTTGGAGAAACATACACATTATAATCAGGAAAAGCACTTTCAGTATCTTCTTTTTTACAAGACCAGATTTCAGACAGAGAAAAAATTCTAAATTGTTTACAAAAATCAATGAAGGATTTACTATTCAATTTATTCCTTAGACCTTGAACATTCCATGCCATAAGTTTAAGGTTGCATTTAGACTGATCTCGTTCACACTGTTCTGTCTCCTCTTCACAGTTTTTATGAAGATCTTCAGTAGTATCACCAATTTTCTTTGTGCAGTCAGTGTAACTTTCATTGTCTTTTATTACACTTTTATCTGAAGAACATGTGTATTGATCATTGTCATTGATCATGTTTTTCATTTGTTCGTTATCTTTATAGTTTTTGAAATATTTATTACAATATTGAACATTTGAACGTTGACTTACATTTTTTCCGGAGTGGTTAGTATTATCAAAGGTGTCAAAAAGATACTTTCTTTTTCTCCGCTTCTCTCCAGTGCTGAAAAGTCTGCTGTTGGCCGGCCCTTCATCTCCGTCCTCGCTCCTCAAGTTGGTTTCTGTCGCTGTCATAGGAGTAGGTCTTCCCCTCCACCACAAGCGTGTCAAACTTCAGGTGGGCCTTCTTCCCGTTCTTCTTGGCGTCTTTGAGAAAAGGTAGCAGCTGGCGTCGTTTCTCTCTCACTCTTGGAGTAAAATCTTCCGACACAAATAGGTTTGGTTGATTCTTCAGCTTGGCACGTTCCGAGAACACAGCTTCTTTTTGTTTGTAGCTGCTGAAGAGAACGATAATGGGGTGAGGGGCTTTACCTCCTCTCAGTCTGTGAGCACGTTCTGTCTTCACTTCGTCTTGGACCCCCATCTTGTCTTTTATCACACCTTTCACCGCCTCTTCACAGTCATTCCAGGTTTCAGTATGTCCGTCCGGTTGGGGAATTCCGTGAAAGAGTAGATTGTTTCTTCCACTTCTTCCTTCCATGTCATCCTTCTTCTCTTCTAGCTGGATAATTCGCTCCTTCAGCTCTTTATTCTCCTTCATGACGGACTCGAACTGGTCATTAACTTTGCTGTTCAACATGTCCATTTTGCTATCCATAGAGTTCATTTTCTCTGTCATTTCTCGCAGCATTTTCATCACATCGGAAATGTTACCTTCCTCGATGTTTCCGTTGTCATTAGTTCGGGGGTGCGTAGACGAAGAACTGTCCGTGTTGGAAATCTTGGCTTGACGCATGTTTTGCTTGTTCTGCTTGGTGCCAGGTCCAGGATGCGGCTCAACGCCGCCTATCATCAACAACACAAGTAGCGTGGAAAAGGCAATGGCAGCAGAGTAACTGTTCATTTTAAGTCCTTTAACACGTTTTGCTGCTTTCTCCGCTCTTCTCGCCAGTAGAGTGTTCAACACAAAAGCGAAGTGTCCAATTCTTGCCCGATAAAGGTTGACTTCACAACCTATCGTTCGCACGAGAGAACTGGTTTTACTTGCAAGTGTGACAGCGACGAGAGCTCAGCAGAAACACGTCCGTTCAGTTCGACGGTCAGGGGACTTCTGTGTGTGTGTGTGTGTGTGTTGTGTGTGTGTGTGTGCGTGTGTGTGTGGTGTATGTGTGTGTGTGCGTGTGTGTGCGTGCGCGCGCGCGCGCGCGTGTGTGATCCATGGCGTGTATTTGTGTGTATGCGTGTGATATATGTGGTGTGTGTGTGTGTGTGCGTGTGTTTCGTACCACCTACTCATGTTGTCTCTGTCTTCCACCCCATTTCCCAGCCTGCCTCTCTCTCTCTCTCTCTCTCTCTGAAAGCAAAATAAGAGGGGGTTTTCAATACAGATAGTCGCGTGCGAGGTAATGTGTAGACTTGCAAACTGGGTGAAGGGTGAACTAGGGCAGAACACGCCACACATTACTGTTACCTGTCTCATGAAAAGGTTTTCTTTCACTGCTACACTAAAATCAACCACGCGAAGTACAGGGCCAGTCGTCACCTTTTCACCTAGAACACTTTGTCAGCATGGTGCCCAGTGACTGTCTTTCCTCAGTGGTGACAAGATGGTCATACACCACAGTTGCTGTTTCGCCTCTCCCCTAACTTTCTGGAATTGTGGTGTTGACTGATCCCTAACCTCTCTCACTTGAATCAAAAAGTCCTCCCAAAGGAAAAGGTAAGTCCTCTAGAGCTTGCCTTGGGCTTTCAGCACTCGTCATATTGAAAACTGTCAAGCAACACGCCATGATCAACATCTTATTTTTCCGTATGTTCCGGAAAATGTTGATAGATTGTCATTTGCAGAGGTGGAATTCCCGTGTCGAAGACGGTCATCGATTTCATATTTACAGAGTATTAAATCCAGGGCATGGTGTACTTTATAATTTGTCTATTCATATTAACAGACACATCACATGCATTGCCATCAAATTCAGATTTGGTGTTTAGGATACTTATGTAGCCTACATTCTTACGGCCCTTTACATGATCGTGATCTTACATGTCTACTCGTGTCATGAAGATAAAGAAAGTAAAGTTCTTTTTTCTTTCTCTCTCGAATCCTGAACTATTTTCCTTAGACAATCAATTCCACCTAAGTATTTTAGATAAACTTATTTCTTCCAATTGACAGGGTTTATGGAGCTTTCCTTCGTTCTATTTTCAGCGGTAAAATCAATTTTACATTATGGTCATTTTCTTATAGATCATGGTCATTTACACTAATTGCTTTAAACATTGGTTGGAAAGAAATATGTCAAACAGTATTATATGCACAAACTGTAACAAATGTCAAGTTAAATTTTGTCAAGATCAAATCATTTAATGGCAATTCCACCAGGAAGTGGAGATAGAAATGAATGAATTATTAAACAAAGAACTAGACCTGACCACATTTACACAGTAAAGTGTGATGCATGTTACGTCAAAATGTTATATCACGCTGGCGATTTACGTTTTCGATGCGAAAGCGTAAGCAATGATTTGGTGAACAGGAACTGAGACCATACTGCCTGACAGAAATAGATCTCCGGGATGACTATTTCACCTTGAGAGGGGCACGTGTGGTCACGGCATACTGACAGAGACAGCAGCAGTAACAAGGTCAGGACAGTTCAGTGTTGCCATTGAGGCAGAATAGAGTCATGAGGGTGGAAGTGGAGGTGGGATGGGGAGCGACAAGAGGTAGCATGGAGACAAAATGAGGAGGTACAGGACGTGTGGAGGTGGAGGAAATGGTCTGATATGAGAGGACCGGATGGTCTTTTACCTGCTTTATTCTGAGGACCGGCGACCTGTAAGTCTCAATGAAGATGTAAGTTTTCCTCGTCAGGTGTTGTTTTCGCGCCTTTAGGTTCTTGTTGTCTTCCTCTCACGTGAAACTGGTATGGACTGTTTTCGTGAAAATTCTCACACTGAGATTCACAAGCATCAATGTTTTGGGCACCAGAGAAGCCGGACTTCTTCCGTCTGTGGCTCGGGCTCAGCTTGCAAAGCAACTGCACCTTCTAGATCTATGCCCTCTGTGGGGTCTGCAAGAGTTCTGATCAGTGTGGTGCATGTGGATGATGCTTCGAGACACAATATAATACAGTACCAAATTCATGTATTAAACTGAAGGAAGTTAACATTTTGCATGTAAGAAGAAAGTCGAGAGTTTGACACGGTAGGTCTTCAGACGAACAGGGCCGTCCAGACAAATGGTTCGGCCCTGAATTCCTTACACTCTAATGGGATCCGAC
>CM065733.1:28706023-28718523 GCA_033310375.1 Conus canariensis | reverse complement strand
AACAAAGTAATGGGCCTTTGAGGCATAACAGTCAAATCAGCCACATGCCCAAAAGAACGGACAGATTTTTGGCAAGAAAGACCATGCGCAGACCGGATAGTGACACTTCAAGTTATCATTGAGCAGTCATTAATATGGCAGTCTCCCCCATAAACGATGTTTTGGACTTCGAGAAAGCTTTTGACAGTGTTGACAGGAAAGTCATCTGGAAGCTTGTGCGCTACTATGGATTTCAACCGAATTCACCACTGCCATCCAGCAACTCCATGACAAGTCCACCTCTCACTCTTACACAGTAGAAAACTGTCTGATCTATTCAAGATGGAACTGGTGTAAGACAGGGCTGCCTTCCATTACCAATCATCTTCTTGTTGGTGATAGACTGGATCATGAAGAACACAGCAGACGGCAAAACACCAGCATCCAGCGGATCTTTACCAAATAGATGGAAGCCCTGGACTTCGCTGATGATGTCAGTCTCCTGTCTCACAGAACTAGGATGCTCAAGCAAAAGTTTTCCACCTGGCTAGGGAAGTTGACCAGCAGGCATTAAATCTGATATAAAGAGAACTGAAGTAATGCTGACAGATAAAACAACAAGACGCCATTCAGTTAAAAGACGATAACATCAAAGAAGTGGAGAAATGTTTTTACCTTGGCAAAGTGGAGCAGACCAAGACATCAGTATCCACATCATCAAGGCAAGACACGCTTTTAACACCATGTGACCTGTATAGACTTCCACAGCCCTTTCACTCCAGACCAAGATCAGAAGTTTCAACTCAAATGTAAAGTCTGTTCTGTTACTTGGTTCAGAGACTGGAAGAACAACAGTGTCCAAGAGTCACAATGTTCAGGCATTTATCCACAAGCGCCTCAGGTGCATTCTCAACATCAGATAGTCAAAACGCCTGTCGGAGAGAACAAAACAAAATTCTAGAGACACAAAGATGAGGAAAAAAAGGGACTGAATTAGTTACGCGCTACGTAAGCTTCCTACCTACACCCAAAAGACACAAACTCGAACGACCCCAAGAGCTCGACAGACTTAACGCCGGTGCCTGGATTCCTGAGTGAAGATTAGCGAAATGACGTGGGCCCAGCTGAAGAGGTCAGCCCAGAACCCAGTCTGGAGTGTGGCCGCTTCCCTATTTTCTCCAGGCAACTCAAAGGAAGGCACTTTCTTATTGAGTTAGTGCATGAAAAACAGCTAATAAATGAGGACCATAAGTAAAATATCTCATATCCTCCTCCAGTCATATCTTATACTCACAAATCTCACTATGTTAGTCTATCCCTACACACACACACACACACACACACACACACACACACACACACACACACACACACACACACACACTACCACCACCACCACCACCACCTTCACGATAAAAATGATGATTTAGGCTGACATCTCAGCTTGGCATAGTGATTTGTTCCTGTACATGCAAGTTTGCGAAATCAACCATTTGATAGCGGGACAGACGTTTCAATTAATAGATGTCAGAAAATTCTTTTGCCGCTCTGCAGAAATCCACAAGATATCATGTAGCAAAACAAGTTACATGAAAGGAGAAATAATGACAGAATTAAATTACATGTAATTTATCCAAGAAGTTATCAATTCGCACCAGACTAATAAGCTCTCTTCACATCAATGAACTCATCAGCAGAGTAACTCATTCGGGCCCTGTTTTGTCACTTGCATAAATTTCAGCTGCCATTCATAACTGGCACACACATACACACACACGCGCGCGCGCAGGCACGCAGGCACGCGCGCACACGCGCACACACACAAACACGCCACCACCACCACAAACACATTCACACCCGCAGAGTAGACAGCAAACACTTGAACAGCTGAGAACTTGCTTCGAGTGCCGAACGAAAGCCTACTTTTCATGATAAATAAGAAAAGGTGCAAAGAGTACCTGGAGAGATTGGCGCGTTCGTGTCGTAGACACTTAACGGAATGGCAGCAAGGGAAGTTATGTGGTTGCTTGAGTCACTGACGCAGTCATGTTTAAGGTGAAGGACAGAGGTGGATGTTGGCAATTGAATGTAGGGATCATGATCCAATAAAATGGGCAGAAGGAGAGACAAGGAAGGAGGGGGGAAAGGGGGGGAAGAGGGAGAAGAAAGGAGGGGGGGGGGAAGAGGAGGCTGATGGTTTGGTAGGTATATCTGACGTTGAGCATGTGTCAGTGCCAGCGCTGTATAACTGGCTTTCAGTATTTCTGTAGTTCCTCTGACACCTTTCTCCAAGGCTGCACTCTGATGAAGATGGTGATGCCGAGTGAAGTGTTGCCACAGAGTTCTTTTCCGTAGATGCGTCCTAGTCTTAACGTCGTTTGAGATCTATATTTCACCACATACATCTTGGGACCAGGGTACAATAAAACATAGACAATCTGGATCGCAGGTGAAGTGGACTCATGAATTTCTATTTCATGAATTTCATTCTGTGGAATTGCATGGCTGCACATCAGAAATAATGCGCAAGGCTGTGCTAGGAGTCGAGTGATTATAACGGCGCAATTAGACTGTTAAGATGATGTGTCTGAAAGTTGATTCTGCTCATTTTCTTATACCATCAAGGTACAAGTAGGGTATCAACGACCAATTAAAATCAAGGTCTGTATTTCAAGACTGATTCATTTGTGAACCGCCCCCCCCCCCCCCCCCCCCTCTGAAGACACAAACAAAAGGGAGATAATTAGTGGGGAGTTGTTCTTTTGATCAGTTCTCAGTTTAACATTAAATGCTAGCTCAAATTTATTGTATGCTTCAAAACGCTTACACGGATTATATCGTGTTTTAGTGCAAAATCCTAATTGTAGCGTGTGACCAGTGTGTCCGTCTGCCGACTGGTGTAGCCTGGTACAGCGGGGAATCAACTTCTCTGGCTTTCGTTACGCCTTGCAAGAGAGGCTGTCCAAACTGTGACGTCACAGTTTCCCATCTGCGACGCGTGGTTTGATTGGGCATGCGAAAAAGCTTGTTTTCGTTTTGTTTTTTGTGGTTGTTTTTTTGTTGTTGTTTATTTGTTTTCTTTTTTTTTCTTCTTTTTTTGTTGTTGTTGATACCAATATTGACTTTTCCGCAAACTTTTTCGCTAAACGAATTCTACATCAGAAGTTACACAGCAGAAGCGTAGCATTGCCACCGAAATAGTAACGTGCTACGTTGGCGTCGCTACGTTGGTAGCTCTGAACCTCCAGCACGCTTTCATTTGAAATTGAAATATAACTGTAAATGAAATGAGAAAAATAAATAATGGGTTTGATAACAACGTATGCGGCCGAAGGCACAAAATCTCCGAACATTTCTTGAAGGTGACATTATCAAATACTTTTACGTGGCTGTTCAGACACATTTTCATGTCCAATTTTCTGTTGCTTGTGGTGTAAAAGATATCGTTGCGTTATGTTTTTGTTGTTGTTGTTGTTATTGCTGCTGCTGTTGCCACTGCGGCTGTTCTCATTGTTAGGCTACATTGTTATCACTGCTGTTGTTGCCCTAGGTGAAGCCACGATCTCGTTAGAACGAAAGGCGGGAACGAAGAGTCAGCCCTACACTGTGAAATAAAACAAGCACCACCGAACGATGACGCACTCATCGAACACTTGTGAACTAGGTGATGTGGACAAGTAATAAACAAAAACAGTTTTTTCCCTTTAATTGTCGATGGAAGGTTTATTATTTGTTTTCATTGAACAAAACTATAACGAAAATTTCGTACAATTAGTGATCATAGTTCAATACAGCTCCAATCAGGGTCGGACAGGGGTGGGGGTGGGGGGAGGGTCGCAATTACTTTGAGCATTCACATTCCCTTCCCGACAAACGTTCTATTCTGCAACATATCCCACTGCATGACTATCTGAAGAACGTGATACTCTGAACCCGTCTCTGCTCTGATCACATCTCTTTTGAATATCATACTTTAGTTTGTAACAATGAGCATAAATATTTTTCCAGTCTTTACCGTTATACTTGTCATTCCATGTGTTAACAAGCGCAGGAGTCTAACCTAAACGGAACAGAGAAGACTGCAGTTCTCTCCTGCCTTTCAGAATAACTGACCAGGCTCTAGTATCAATGATCTTGTAACTTTCAGTCAGCTGAATAGTATATTTGGTGTGAAAATTCCTGATCGCTTGAATTACACCATTGTTAAGAAGAAAGTTTGAATGACGAAAGTGTGGACACTTTCGTTTGAATTCTAACCAAATGACACAATTGCTATCTGTATTCACTAGCTGTCTAATATGGAATATTCTCGCGCCTTTCTTTTCTTAAATACAGAGCGTCTCTTCCAAACAATACTGAAACCATTTTGAATGCACTCAACCATAAGTTCTCGGACAATTGACGGAAGACTTTTTGTACACAGTTTTCTGTAACGTTTTGAATGATTCTTCCAAAAAGGGCTATCTTAATGTGTCATGGCCGAGTCACCGTATTCACTACCGAATTCCCCCAGGTCTATAATGTATGGATACACACTGTTCACAAAAATGGTCAATTCCCAAGCAAAAGGTAGTCTATTCAGCCTATTAATACATAGCTAAGGAAATAACGCTGGAACAGAAATCATGTTTAACCCACCCACCTCTTAGATTGAAGAGACCACATCCGTCCTAATTTTGCTTCTTTTATTATCCTACAAGAATTTGTAAACCATCTTCAACTGCCTTCTGCTCCATGTATGTGGCAGCATACTCGGTTCCATAACTTTGCCATCAAAATTTAAATCTGCAATAAGTTCTGCATCCAATAGAAATTTATGGCCAATACCTAGACCCCGAACGAAATTCCTATCAGTAAAAAGTTTTCTACCACAATGTTTTCTACTTCCAATCTATGAAACGTGGGTTTTCCCAAAATTCATTTTTAAACCAGAAATACTCCCCCAAAGCGACAAGCGTACTAAGCATTTCTTAGAATAATTTCTGCAGAGAAAGGGACGCGTCATCGGCAAATTATGGGAGAACAGTATTAACATTGTTTAAATATTGTCCTTTGAATTGGTCTCGACGAATTACAACTGCCAGGATTTCTGCAGTTCTCGAGTACAAGTAGGGTGTTCAGGGTTCTCCTTGTCTAATTCCTGTCTCAGTGTCAACCAGTTGAAATACTGACCGTTTACTTGTACGTAAGTTGTGGCGAATATGAATTTACGGTGGCATCTTTAGTCAGCTTCCATTACATAATTACACCCATCACAGTAGCAACGTTTATTTGTTTGCCCATGCGTTTGTTTAATTATTAGGGATTTTAGCCCTTCTCTGTCCCCTTGACGCCCTTTATCCCAGCACACACATGCTCAGATATCTCTTCATGTCTCTGCTGTCCCCTACCAATCCCATCTCCTCCGCCCTGCCCCTCTCTCTTCTGCTCCCCCCCCCCCCCTCCCCAAACGCCCACCGGATATTTTTTTTTCTTTAGAGGTGTGTGTGTGTGTGTGTGTGTGTGTGCGTGTGTGTGTGTGTGTGTGTGTGTGTGTGTGTGTGTGTGTCTGAGTGCGTGTATGCGTGTATCTGTGTGTGTGTGTGGTGTGTGTGTGTGTGTGTGTGTGTTGTGTGTGTGTGTACGTGTGTGTGTGTGTGTGTGTGTGTGTGTGTGTGTATGCGCGCGTACGTGTGTGTGTGTGCGTGTGTGTGTGCACGCGCACGCGCACGCGCACGCTTGTCTGTCTGTGCGTTCACACTGTGTTGTGTACATGAAATAGCAGAAAACAGTGTGGGGAAAATAGGGAAAAAATAGATATCAAAGACCAAAACAAAGAATAAGGTAAGAAAAAGTGTGGAAAGCTACAAAACGTTGGATGGGGCGGAGAAAAGTGGGATTGGGTATGATGAAAAATATAATCAGACAGTGAAAAGTACAATGTAGCAAAAACAGGAAGAAGATGGGAAAGCAAAATAAGGTAGCAACAAGGTAGATAAGTTAGGGAAGGTGGAAAACGGCCACAAAAAATAGGAGAAAGTAGTGAAACAGAAAATAAAATAAATGTATAAGTAAGAAATTCAGAATAAGGAGGCAGTAGTAAAACGGAAAACAAAATGAACGCATAGGAGAAGAAATTTAAGATAAGGAGGCAAAAAGTGCAATAAGGAACGGACAAAAAAAGATAAGGAGGAAAAGCGTTTGATAAGGTGGGAAACAATGGGATAAGATAAGAAGACGAGGGATGAAGTAGGGAAACTTAGTATGAGACAGAAAAACCCAGGATGAAGTAGGAAAAATGTAGGATCAAGTTAGAATATGTGGGATAAACAAGGAAAATGTACTATAACGAAGAAAACGTTGGATAAAATTCATAAGATAGAGTAGGAAAACGATGTATAAGGTAGGAAAATGTAGGATGAAGTAGGAATACGTAAAGTGAAGGAAAACGTACTATAGGGAGGAAAACATTGGATAAGGTACGTGGGATAAAGTAGGGAAATGTAGGATGAAGTAGGAATACGTAAAGTGAAGGAAAACGTACTATAGGGAGGAAAACATTGGATAAGGTACGTGGGATAAAGTAGGAAAATGCAGGATAATGTAAGAAAACGCAGGATAAAGGAGGATAAGTAGTATAAGGTAGGAAGACGTTGGATAAGGTAGAAAGACATTGGATGAGGTAGGAAGACGTTGGATAAGGTAGGAAGACATTGGACAAGGTAGGAAGACGTTAAAGAAGGTAGGAAGACGTTGGAGAAGGTAGGAAGACGTTGGATGAGGTAGGAAAACGTTGGATAAGGTAGGAAAAGGCAGGATGAAAAAGGATTATGTAGGATGAAGCAGAACATAAGAAAAGGAAGAAAATCGTGGGTTGAGGCAGTAAAACGTGGGATGAGAAGGGAAAATGTAGATTATAAGGAGAATGAACGACAAGGGGCTGGCGGATGGTGGACACATAGGATGAGGAAGGAGAGCGTAGGATTCGGAATGAAACCTTAGAGTAGGGTTGGAAAAAGAAGGATAAGGAGGGGAAACATAATGGATAAGGTCAGGAAAATGCCAAATAAGTTATCAAAACGTGGGAAAAATAAAGCAAACGTATGGTAAAGTAGGAAAACTTAAGGCAGAAAAACGTAGGATACGGTGGGACAGTGTTGGTTAAGGTATAAAAACATACGATAAAGTTGAAAAATATAAGGTAAGATTAGCAGATAAAACGTAGGATGAGCTTAGAAGGTGTAGAACAAGAAGTGAAAACGTTTGGCACGGGGAGAAATAGAGGTTAAGGCAGAGAAATGTGCAACAGGGCAGGAATACCTGCGAGAAGGCGGACAAACGTAGAATAAAGTATGCAATCGTAGGATTAAATAGAAAAAAAATATTGAATTGGAATGAAACGTAGGGCAGTTGGAAAAAGCCGGATAACGAAGGAAAAGTAACGCAGGACAAAAATCGACGATAAGAAAGAAAAACTCGGGATGAGGAGAGAGAGAGAGAGACCGTGCGACAAGCCAGGAAAACGTAAGATAAAAGCAGGAAAACATAGAATAAGGAAAGAAAGCACAGCATAAGGTACCAAAGCGTGGGATAAAGAAAGAAAACGCAACAGAACAAAGGAAAACGTGGGATAAAGAAAGAAAACGTAACAGAACAAAGGGAAACGTGGGTTAAAGAAAGAAAACGTAACAGAACAAAGGGAAACGTGGTTAAAGAAAGAAAACGTAACAGAACAAAGGAAAACGTGGGATAAAGAAAGAAAACGTAACAGAACAAAGGAAAACGTGGGTTAAAGAAAGAAAACGTAACAGAACAAAGGAAAAGTGGGATTAAAGAAAGAAAACGTAACAGAACAAAGGAAAACGTGGGTTAAGAAAGAAAACGTAACAGAACAAAGGAAAACGTGGGTTAAGGAAAGAAAACGTAACAGTAACAAAGGAAAACGTGGGTTAAAGAAAGAAAACGTAAAAACAAAGGAAAACGTGGGTTAAGGAAAGAAAACGTAAGATAACAAAGGAAAACGTGGGTTAAGGGAAAAAAAACGTAAGATAACAAAGGAAAACGTGGGTTAAAGAAAGAAAACGTAAGATAACAAAGGAAAACGTGGGTTAAAGAAAGAAAGCATAAGATAACAAAGGAAAACGTGGGTTAAAGAAAGAAAACGTAAGATAACAAAGGAAAACGTAGGATGAGGTAAGAAAACGTTGGACAACGTAGGAAAACTAGCGCCGAGGTAAGAAAACGTAAGATCAGGAAGGAAAACGAAGATAGAGCAGGAAAACTGAGGACATGTAAGAGAAGGTAGGAGCTCACTGGATTAGATAGCGAAATGCAGGAGCTACAAACACAGTATAAACATAGCTTTACCTTGCCTGCGCGGCCCCGGCGCGTTCCTGTGAAATTTTTAAAGCCACTGTTCACGTGAAAAGCAGAAAATTCGTAAATCGTGCGGCAGACACGCGCGCACGTCGCGACAGCGCCCAGGTAGGAATCGGCCCTATTCTCTCACACGATGTCATGGCACATCATAAATCGACAAACTGTGCCTTTCTGCGCCATCACACGTCATTCCGAGATGTGAATGATCGGCTTTTGATCGATTTGGAATTGGGGGAAAACGGAACTAGAGATGTCTCCAGGATTCGAGAAAGAATAGGGTAGCGTCCTCTTGCTCTATTGCAAATGTCGGCTCCGTACAGGCTGTCTTCATTGTACCGTGCAGTGGAAAAATGCCACCGAAGGCGAAGTGGAGACTGGCAGTATCACAAACCGGTCAACGCTGATTGAAAAGGAATTTTAACCGACAAAACATGACATATTGCGAGCATGATTATAACAATTCACGTCTAAGTGATCCTCATCTCTCTCTCTCTCTCTCTCTCTCTCTCTCTCTCTCTCTCTCACGAACACACACACACACACACACACACACACACACACACACACACACACACACACATACCCCCACGTATTCACTGAAACATACAATAATACAACACACACACAAACACACGCGCGCGCGCGCACGCATGCACACACTAACTGACTGACTGAAACCATTTACTGTCAGATTAACATAGTGTTGTACTGACAAACACACGCACACACACACATACACACATACCACAGGGACGCCCGAGCGCGCCGGCCTACATATACAAGCGCGTGCGTGGGTGCGTTCACACACAGACACAAAACACAATCATAATAGATCTAATTGCAAAGTGAGACGACTGCAGGCGGAAATCTCAACAAATCTTAAATAAATGTTAGCGAACCGCCCAGAGAAACGTGGACAAACGAGTCACAAGACAAAACACAACGCGTTTCGACCTCTTAGGTCTTCTTCAGGTGAGTCACAAACGAATAAAATAACGAAAATTTCCTTAGCTTTGATCGCTTCAGATCGCTTCAGAGTTCTGCGCAAGGAAGAAGGCGTTGAATGGGAACGAGGCTGTTCATAATGCAGAAAAGATTAAGGTTTTTAAGTCAGTAAAAATTGTAGTCTTAAGTGAGACAGAGACAGAGACAGAGACAGAGAGAGAGAAAGAGAGAGAGAGAGAGAGAGAGAGAGAGAGAGAGAGAGAGAGAGATACGGGGAAGTTCTTCCAATGCAAAGGGAGGCTTGAAAAAGGGAGAGAACGCTCACTGCAGGTTCTGGTATGGCTACAAGGAATCTGAAGGAGATGGCTATCAGCAGAGGAACGAAAGAACAGGAAGGTACTGGAGAAAGTCAGAAAGATATGATGAAGCTTGACCACTCAGAGACTTAAAACTGAGCAAAGACAAACTTTAGGAAGAGAGAGGGTTAATTAATTACCTTCAAGGACACAGACAAACAAAATACAGGACAAGACACAATGCATTTCGACCTCCTAGGTCTTTTTCAGGCAAAAACAAATAACATTTAGGACAGTGAAAACGAAGAACGAGAAACCACTTATCTTCTCATGTTCGCCGCACGACCAAAATGGCCGCCGGACGGAAACGAGGCCACCCAGGAGGGAATCATGGGAGAGGAAACAGTGAGGGGGGGGGGGGGGGGGGGGGGGGGGGAGGGAGGGGTGTGAAATAATGGGGTACGTAGCTTGTTTTGTAGAATAGTATATTAGTGACGGTAGTGTTTATGGTGGATTGATAATAGTGCTTAGTGGGTCCAAAAAAAAAAAAAACGAAAAAAAAACAAACAAAAAAAACGACTTCAATGGGTGGTGATGGTGATGATAGTAGTTATGTTTGGGTAGTTGTATGTGGGGGTGTGGCAATGCTAATAAAATCAGATCAAGGGAGAAGAAAAAAGAATAATAAAAATAAAATAAAATGAAATAAAAAAAAATTATAATAAAATAAAATACAATAATAAATAAATAAACAATTTTTTTAACAGATACAATAAAGATTAAACAAAAAGTAAAATAAAATAAATGGAGGGTGGCTGCAACTTCTGTATGAAGTGGGTAGTGGGAGTATGGTGGTGGTGTGTGTGTATGTGTGTATGTATGCGATTGTGTTGGTGAAAGATATTTCCGACTGGTGTTGAAGTGGCGGGTATGTATATATGTGTCACTGTTGGATCTTGAACGTACAGCACAAGAGTCCCATCTCATTGCCAAGCTTGGTACGCTACAGCCCCAGGCATCAACATCCAACAGTAACACAAATATACATACCCACCACTTCAACGCCAGTCGGCAATATCTTCCACCAACACACACACACACACACACACACACACACACACACACACACACACACACACACACAAACACACACACACACACACACACACCACCACCACACCACCACCACCACCACCACCATACCCCCACTACCCACTTCATACAGAAGTCGCAGCCACCCTCCATTTATTTTACTTCATTTATATTTTATTTATCTTTATTGTATCTTTTTCAATCTTTTTCATTTATTTCATCTTATTTATTTACTTCTCTATTTCATTTTATTTTATTTATCTTAAAATTTGTTTATTTATTTATTTTGTTTTGTTTATTTCATTTCATTTTATTTGTTTAAAATTCATTTCATTTTATTATTATTTTTTCTCCCCACATCTGATTTTATTAGCATTACCCACATCCCCACATACAACTACCCTCACATAACTACTATCATCACCATCACCACCCATAAAAGTCGTTTATTTATTCATTTTTATTTTTATTTGTAATTCTTTATTTTTTTCCCTTTTTTTTTTTTGCCCCACTAAGCACTATTGTCAATCCACCATAATCACTACCGTCACTAATGTATCATACTATTCTACCCATTGTTTCACACCCCCCCCCCCCCCCTCCCACTTCACTATTTTCTCTCGCATGATCCCCTGCTGGGTGGCCTCGTTTCCGTCCGGCGGCCATTTTGGTCGTGCGGCAAACATGAGGGCATGAGTGGTTTCTCGTTCTTCGTTTTCACTGTCCTAAATGTTATTTGTTTTTGCCTGAAGAAGACCCAAGAGGTCGAAATGCATTGTGTCTTGTCCTGTACTTTGTTTATCTATGTCCTTGGCGGTAATTAACCCCCTCTCTTTCTAAATTTTGCTTCATTTTCCGCCCTCGTTTTGAAACTGAGCAAAGTCAGTTCGTAATCAATTCGTTCTTGAACAGGGAGCCAGAAAAGCGAGTGAACTTGAGGAGCAACGAGGATGGATTTAGAACAGCTGCAAATTAAGTCTGGAAGCACTATTCTGCACCTTCTGTAACTGATGACTGAAGATGTTTTGGACATCCAGCAAGAAGAGAATTTCAGTAATCTAGCCACGAAAGAACGAGGGATTTTGGTGGCTGCATCCTCTGAAAAGAAGATGGCGGAGTTCCAGATATCACACACGACAGACGTACCGCCGGAATGACAGTGTTTCAACCAACGTAACTTCAAGGCTACGAACAAACTGAAATCGACGGGTGAGGCAGTTCTCTAGCTGGCCAAAAAAAAAAAGCTCAGAAAAGGGAACAGTCTTTTTGTTTGCAATAAAAATCATGTCTGTTTTGCATGCTTTAACATCAGAAATTCATGCTGTGTACTCTGAACGATGAACGGTAGCTGGGACAAAGCGCCAGACTTAAAGAATTGGTTATCATGAGGGGAAAAAAGCTATGGCGAGACAGACTGCGCTGACAGACAATGTCTTTAGAGAGCATCCGCACCACTCCGCCTTCCCAGTGTGGTTGTGAAAAGCGAGGGCTGGTGCATTTTGCTACAAAACTGATTGCGCGTGTTGGCTGGAGTTCTTACCGCGTAAAGATACGTGAACAGCGTACGCCAAAAACCTCGCCGTAGTGTTCAGGGAGTACTCTGCGGGCACTACAGTAGGCTTTGGGCTGGGTAGCATTCATTACGTGTTACGTCAGTACTAATTGTTGTACTATGTCAGCCTGCTAAGACCTGAAAACATGGCTGGTCTTTGGGCTGTGTGTTTGAACCAAAATGTATGCACTCTAACACACAACACAAATCTATTCACATAAGTCGATGAAGTTGAACATAACAAGCAAACAAACAAAAAAAAACTTTTAGTGGATTAC
>CM065733.1:28676023-28701023 GCA_033310375.1 Conus canariensis | reverse complement strand
ATTCCTTGGGCTACAGTCACAAATTGTGAATTTAGGTTTTCGGCTGAGAGGGGGGGAGTGGAGGAATAGAGGGAAGGCGGAGGGACAACGTAAATGAGTTCTTTCCAGACAGCTGATCTACAGCTTTCCAAACAGATTTTTTATGTGATTAGTTGACAGGAATACAATTTTCGAGAGTTATGTTTCAATGCTGCCTCATTTTTTTTACGTTGTTTTTTTTTTTTTGTTTTATCTCTACATGTGGTTTGCAATAGCCTTTCGCGAATCGGAATTTCGGCAGCTATCTCCACTTTTAATCATGACAGCTATCTCCACTTCTAATTTCTCTGTAAGTTTAACCTGTTTTCGTCTAATGGGCAACGTGTTTATCAAAGACAGAAGGAAAGCTTATATACCATACATCTATTGCACTGTCAGAGTCAGTGTACAGGTAACCTCAGTAACATTTTTGTATATACGAAAAGATGTGTTTGTGACCACACTTGGGGATTTTTTTTAAATACCTTTTTTCAACCAGGTTAGGCATTCTGGGAAATGATAGTTAAGGCCATAGTCTGGAACTGAAATTTGTTACTGGGGCTTGCGACATAGATATGATGAATTAATCTTTCCCAGTGTAACGTCTTCCCGGTTTGGCGTTTACTAATTGTGTCAGATCAGATAATCCGAAAATTATTTTCCTTGTGTCATGGGGGTTTAATAAGACAACATTAATACTGACTAGTTTCCTGGTAGGACGACTTCAGTAGTATGATTCAATATGTCTTCTATCATTACTTCAAATGTAACCACTCCAGCCGTTCTTCTGGGTTTCTGTATAAGAAACGTGCTAGAAATGGCTTAGTCCTCTTTAAGCAAATCTGTTACCACCACATGCCTTCAATCCTAAATTTATCAAAGATAATTCACCAACTGATGAATATAGGTTACACAACCCGTTTCTAATTCTACCGTAGCATCACGCCCGACTAAGTTGTATCCGAAATCGCCAGCGACCATATTAAAAAGTTGCGATTCAGAAAAGGTAGAAACAGTAAAACAATTATTTAAAGTGGGTATGATGAGAGGTAAGTCGTGTAATTTGTTTAGGCAATTGAACATATGAACCCCAGGTCCAGGAAAATGGGGGCATTTATGTTATTCATGACTGGAGAAACAGTGCGAGGAGGCAGAAGGAGAGGAAGACAGAGAAAGAGATGGGAGGACAACATCAGTGCATGGACTGGCCTCACACTCAGCAACTGCCTGAGAGCGTCTGAGAACTGGAAGGAGTGAAGGAAGCTGGTTGCGAAGTCTTCTGTGGCGACCCAACGGCCTTCAAGACTCCGGGATAGGTGATAGGATAGGTGATGATCGGACGCATTACAAAGAGAGAGAGAGAGAGAGAGAGAGAGAGAGAGAGAGAGAGAGAGAGAGAGAGAGAGAGAGAGAGAGAGAGAGAGAGAGAATGGGATAATGGACCGTGCAAGTCGCAATGTACACTTCGCATGTAGATGCATATAATAATCAAGCGAACACGATATTCGGGGTACAATTCACATATACACATACACGCGCGCGCGTTAAAGAGGCAAGAAAATACCGAGTGGGGCACAGAAAGAGGGCTTAGCGGGTAAGGGGAATAGAGGATGGTGCGAGGGAGCAGTAGACATTCAGAGAGCGCGCACACACGGCAGCTTAAATTAAGCACACACACACACACACACACACACACACACACACACACACACACACAGAGAGAGAGAGAGAGAGAGAGAGAGGTGTGTGTGTGTGTGTGTGTGTGTGTGCGCGCGCGCGCTCCCGAAGCCTGTGGGCGCTGAGGGAGCCCCCCCCCCCCCCCCCCCCGTGTTTTGTCAATACGACACTACTCGCTGAACAGAGCTCACTGCTTGGGTCACTGACACCATTTATACCAATCTTTGACAGCAAACTTTGCCTGGAATGTCCAGGCTGAAAGGGCGCCTGCAGTAAGTAACGCTTAATTAAAAGACCAACGATTTATTGCAGCCAGGCCGTTAAATCAAATGGAATCTGCTACAGAACAAAATGTACACCTTAACGAAGCAAATGACACACCCAAAAGTGGTGTTCAGACTACTGATCTCAAAGAAGGTCTGTGTTGGTCGCAGCGAATTCAAATTGACTAGCCGGACTCGGTGAGAACGTTTTCTGTTAACTTCATCATGAAGCTAGTCTGCAATCTTGAGAACTCGACCACAGACGTCAGATGATGAGAAAAGTCTCCAGAACACAGTAGGAAGCGGCACCATGTGATGACCTAGACTTCTCACCACACACAGCACTATGCCCTACTATGTGACCGGGGAGCGGCACTGCCAGGTTCCCCCGATGGAAGGGGCTGGCGGGCAATCCGGTGGGTAGGTAGCTAGCGGTAGGGCACGGGTGAGCAGCCCTTGCCGCTGCTCACTTCTGTGACGAAAAGGCATCTCATGAGCGGGGAACCAGGCGTGGAGGAAAGAGAGATTTCTGTGTGTACACACACACAAGCGCGCGCGCGCATGCACACACTCACACATGCACGCGCGCGCGTGCACACGCACGCACGCACGCACACATGCACACACAGGTAGATAGATAGATAGACAGAAGGGTGGATAGATAGTGTGTGTGTGTGTGTGTGTGTGTGAGAGAGAGAGAGAGAGAGAGAGAGAGAGAGCATCGTTCCCATGATGTCATTCTAGTTTTAACGTGAACTATACAGTCTGTCGTCTTTGGAAAAGAGCAGACGTTCGAAATCTTGAGGTAGATTTTTTTCCCCCACATTTCTTGTTTTGCCTTTTCACTTCAGTTCTCTCTCTCTCTCTCTCTCTCTCTCTCTCTCTCTCTCTCTTGTGTCCACACACACCTACACACACACACACACACATACACACACACACACACACACACTTTATACATATATATACATATATATATGTGTGCGCGCGCGCGCGCGCGCGCGCGCGCGCGTGTGTGTGTGTGTGTGTGTGTGTGTAGGTGTGTGTGGACACACAGAGAGAGAGAGAGAGAGAGAGAGAGAGAGAGAGAGAGAGAGAGAGAGAGAGAGAGAGAGAGAACAGGTGCAAACTTACAGTGCCTCTGCAATTAAAACAATGACTTGGTAGAGATTAAAAAAAAAAAAAGAAAGAAAATGGGCATGGGTTGGTTGCGAAAGGGGAATGGGAAGAGTGTGAACGAAAATAGAGGTGAATAAGAGGGCGTTAGAAAATTAATTCAAAATCTTTCAGGAGCAGCACATATGGACCATCATGGACTGTCTTTGAAACAGAGCCATGTATATCATCTGCCCAGAGATCTTTCATCCGCCAATGAGGACTCATCGGTGGGACCCGACTGGTTGTATTGGTCCTTCCTTGGCATTGGCCGTTGGTATGGATGACACGTTACGCATAGCATACACCCTACGTGAAAAATGGAAAGAATGAAGGAAGTAAGAAAATTGAGTGAACGATATTGAACGCTATTGACAGGATGACACGGGAAACGACTGAAAGAAGGGTCAGCAGGCAGCTCATCAGTCGGCTCTACCTAGGTAGGCAGCCCGTTGTGTAAACGAGTGTGGATTGTAAAACGCTTAGAGCCTGATATCTAGCCGAGGATAGGCGCTATGTAAGTATTCACGATAATAATAATAATAATCTTTAAAAAAAAAAAAAAGAAAAAAAAAAGAAGCCATACCACTTGTAGCCCTGTGGTACGCTTACCACCAGCGGTTTGAAAACCCAAGGCTGTTGATGAAGGGTAGAGAAGTGGAATGAGAAAAACGCACTATAACTAAGCAGCAAAAACAAACAAAAAAACAAACAACAACAAAAAAACAACGAAATAAAAGCATTATCTATAGACTAATAAATGTAGAAGGGTGGAGGGATATATCTGAGCTCTGCCCGATGATCCAGTGAAGGATTCAAGGGAGGTCAAATGGCGTTAACGATCAGAGTAATCAGTTCGATGATTTCATCGCCAGAGCACAGTCAGTCACAATCATGCTGACAGCGGCGAAGAATGATACAGAACAGCCTTTACTTGGATCTCCGGGTGGATGCAATCTCCCACAGAACAATATGTTGATCCAAGAAGTAGTTGTGAAAAGTAAGCGCAATTTCACAATTCCTTTGTCGTTAAAAAAAAGTCTGGGCAAAGATAAAAAAAAGAGTTGTTTGAAAAAGAAAAAAGCGCTGTAACGACCAAGCTTAAATGCATTAAAGAGTGTAAAACAAATTTTTAACTTAGAAAAGAGTGGAGCAACAAAAAAAAATGGAGTCCAAAATAGAATTATGTCATGTTGACACGTAAACAACTCCAAATGACATCTTTTGTGCTCACCTTCGGGTGTATATTTTCTTTCTGTGTTGTGCTCAAAGAGAATACATTGAAAACATATCGTAAAACAGATTCTTCCCATGGTGAAAATATTGGCCTCTTTCTTAAAGGTTATGGCGTTCCTGGGCTTACTTTAAACAGGAGGAAGTGTATGAGATCCAAACTTTCGTACGAGAAAGCAACTTCAGCATAAGAAAATTAAAGGATGGGTCTGTACCCGGGCTTGGTAGTCTTACTGTTTTATCTGTGGTTGCAGAGTTATTTAATACAGTTTACTATAATGGAAAATAACTTATTCTTAATCGAAAGTGATTATCATTCTTTTTCATAATCGTTAGGTAAGTGCTTAACACTTTAATTATCTCTCTCGCAGTCGACTCTTTGGTATATTACGATCAAGCTGGGTTTTTTTTCAGTTCAGTGGTTTATTTCATGTCTTTTCATCACCAGATGATATTAGACACTTATTACCCCCCCCCCCCCCCAAAAAAAAAAAAAAAAAAAAAAAAATAGAGGACGAAAACACCTCCACACTTAACTTATCATCCACGTTAGTACTTTCAAACCCACATCTGATATTATGCATATTTACATAAATGAAATACCCTAGTGGTACACAAAATTGTTGATCTTTATAAAAAAAAATCTTGCAACCTGTGACCTCAAAATAACTATGGCAATTTCAGCAACATATGAACCACATAAGACAGTACTGAAATTATCAAAGTTAGTCATCTCAATACCTTTCTCCTGATAGAGCGAGGTCAACACTGCGCATTCAAACAAAAGATGATGTACAGAAATGTTTTCTCTGCAGACACAAGTAATACCATGAGAATATTTAGTGTTCCAGTATTCAGCCTTAATTATGAATTAATCTAACAATGTGCCTTGGGCACGATGGTAACGTAGCCATTTTTTTTTACTTAAATTCTGCTTATGTATATATTTTCCCATAATTTGGATTAATTCACTAGAAGATAAATCTACGGGATTGTTTAATAAATTTTCAGCGTTTCTGTTTGCTCCTTCTTTTGCAAGACTGTCTGCTGTTTCATTCCACTTATACCACAGTGAGATGGGACCCAACAAAAATCAATTCTTATGCCTAGAGTTATGAAACAATGCAGTAGATGTTTTATTTCAAAAAGCAAATCTTTTCTAGCTTTGCAGTCCCAACGCTCTAGTGATTGTAAAACAGATTTGGGATCAACACAAAGCAAAACTTTGTAGAAAGCAGTTGGTGTATCATATATGTAAGTCAAAGCCTTCAGTATTGCATATAATTCTGAGGTATAGATTGAAAACCCCTTTCCTAAATAATATGATTTCCTGACATTTGAAGATGGTATTGGTGTTATAAAGCTAGAACCACTGTCAGAGGATTCCATTACCGACCCATCTGTAAACACTTTTAAGTGATTTGGATAGCTGTTTTTTAAATGTTCACGAACTTCAGCTGTTAAAATATTTACATTATCACTTTTCGTTAACAAAGTGTATTTGTAAAATCAAAAGAAGCTAATTGGTTGAATATATGATATGTATATATATTTCAACAGGGATTTGAAGCATAGACAATATACTAATGTATCCTAGACCAGGAAACATATCGGAAGTTGTTATTGGTGTAGATTTTTAACAAGCTTTCGACACAATTTCAATATATCATATGTTGTATGCTTTTTCCATGTTTGGTTTGGAGGTTGTTTTCTGAAATGGGTCAATGTTCTAATGGGAGATACGGGAAGTGGTGTAGATGATCGTGGCTGGACAAGTGTAGGTATCCAGTAAACACAAGCTTACGGCATCTCTCGCTTTTATTTCATGAATTCAAATACTTACCATACCAATCAGAAGGGATTGTGATATTAATGGCTATTGTGCTAAAGATAATACCAGTCACATCATGAACTCGCAATTATTTTGAAATTAGGCCTGTATGCGGAAGATCTTAAACCACTCTTTTAAAAGAGGAAAGCAGTGCAAAAAAGCCGACGCTGCTCCTAGATTCTTTTCTCTGATTTCAGTTTTAGAAGTAAACTGGAATGAAAATCAAGGCATGAGGACTGGCTCTAACAGAATGTGTGGAGAAAAGTGTATCGAGATTGACTAGGAAATGAGATTTAAAGTGCTTGGTGTCTGGGTTTGCAATTCTGCACCAGCTTAAAAGAAAACTGGACGACCCGCAAACAGAATATCCAATGACTAGTATCTGGCAAAAATTCAGTCTAGGAATATAGGTCAGATTCGTGCTAAAAGCCATTTGCATTCCAGAGAAAATCTTGGATAAACGTGAATACAGTTTTATTTTGCTCTTTACTGAAAAAACGAACAAGAAAGCATTTAAAAGGTCGAGACGTGTCTAAAAAAAAGTGAATTAGGAAAAGGGGGAGTCAGGATAGTTGTTATGAAAATCTTAAAACAATCTTACTTTTATGGATGGATGTATAAACTGTATATTTAAGTCATTCAAAAGTGAACGGACTTTCCTTGCTTTCACTGTTGGGTAATACATGAGCTTGCTTAAAGTTTAACGTTTGCTAGGAAATGAAACCAAAGAATTGGTTTGATAAAAGTCTCTTTTTTGAGACAAACCCCTTGAATGTTGAGTGGAGAACAAAAACAGCTTCTAAAAACTGTGGCAGCTTGGACCTGGAAGAAGACTTCCATTACATATAGATATAATGTCTTATTATACAAGTTCTGGGCACAGAAAGGTATTCAACAAAGGAAGAGACAAAGGTATTTTATAAACTTCATTATATATTATTTTTTCATTTACAGAAGAGTATTGTTGTCATTTCTGATATTGTCAATCGAATGAAAGCTTAACAGTGGATAAAAACTGAAAACATTTTTGGACATTCTGGAGGTGTGAAACAAGGTTGTCTCTTGAGCCCCTTACTTTTTTCTTTAATGAATGAGCTGGATATTGATTGTCAAGATGAGGTAAGCATACTGTCCAGCTTATTTCAGGGGGAGGGGATTATTGAGATTTTAACATCACTGAGAAGATAAGATGCAACAAATTTAGTTATTTATGAAATTATTTAGTATACAGATTGAACCCACTGTCGCTTACGCTGGCTTTTTTTTAACGTTCCCCTGAAAACCTACAAACATCCGGGTGTTATTTTTCGCATTGGTTTGACATTCGCATATGCGTTGAAATGTCCTTGAAAGCCAACAAGGGAATCTGCGGAATTCTGAAATTCATTAGGCCTTTGGTGGGAAACTTCCCCAAATAGTCTTCAAAATATTCGATTGCCAAAGTCATCATATTTTGACCTGATGGCAGACCATACTGCTATTCAGAACGTACATCTATTTCCTATTAAACGTCTTCTGAACATTGGCATAAAAACACAAAAAAACATTAGAATATATTGAAACAGGGAGATATCCTTTGTTAATCCAAACCCATAAGAAGATCAAATATTGGCTAAAGATTACCAGAATGCAAGAAAATCGCATGCCGCACAAGGCATAATGTTGCATGATCTTCGCTGTAGGAATAAGAATAACTGGGTATCGGGCATAATTTGTTTAACATTTTACAGATAAGAGGCTACATTTAAGAAAACCAGAGTGTGTAAAATGTGAAAGAATTTTTGTGTAACCTCAGAGATTATCTAGTTGTCATATCCAAGACTTAGAGAGCAAGAGAATGTCACGTGATCGATTTACATTATATTCCATGTTCAGACAACTGCACGACCCATCACAATACATAAACATAATCAAAAATCCTGTTTTACTTAAACTTCTTATGAGAGTCAAGCTTGGCGTGCCCTATTAAAGCCACATTGCTTAGGATATCCACAAATGTGTAATGATATGTTGTGTGTTTTGCCAACAGGTACAAATTCTGAACTGATTTTATTCTGCAGTCTATTCCAAAGACGTATGATGCCCGTTCTGATACATTTAAATCATCTCAGAGCATGCGTGTAAATTTCTGTTTTCCCTTAAAAACTTTCGCTCGCACAAATAAGTTTACTGTTTGCGAATAACTCTCTCTCTCTCTCTCTCTCTCTCTCTCTCTCTCTCTTCTCTCTCTCTCTCTCTCTCTCTCTCTCTCTCTCTCTCTCTCTCTCTCTCTCATAATAAATATTAAGCAAATAACGGATAGATGATAGTTATTTTTCATTACACATTTTGCACATTTTTTCAAGTTCAAGAAACACATCAATAAGCAGTTAACGTATTGATAAATCATACAAACACTTCGTAAAAAGGTAATAGAAAGAATACAAGAAACAAACAAACAAAACAAAACAAAAAAACGAAGAGAAATGCTGCACCAACATATTCGACAAAAATAGAAACACACACACACACACACACACACACACACACACACACACACACACACACACACACACACACACACCTGCATTATTATGATCCCGTTATCTCAACAATTCTATCGGACGCTGGCCAGGGATGACAGGAGTGAAGCCTGGTTAAAAAAAGTAGTTTAACATGTCATCTTTCTGAGCATGAAATCACGTTAGCATTTTAGAAATACAAATATTTCCCGATGAATTAATGTTGGGTCCACACAATTAATCAAGCAACGAGAGAACTATAGAAAAGCCAGTTCTGATGGAACTGTAAATTAACTCTGTTAATTACCGACATATATTCCTCTAAGAAGTATTGGTTCTTCATACGGGCAAGAAAAGCTTATAGAACCGGGCAAACATTCTAAAGTTTGCACTGGTAAATGTAGAACTTCGCCTATTAGATAATCAAATCAAATTCTCTATCTGCACTTATATCTTGTTTAGCGCCAAATAAAATCAGTTTTTTGTCTACTTATACTTGTGACAGTGTTGACAGTTTGCGGTATTGTTTATTCACTGGAACTGAGTTACAAAAATTGCAGGTAGGAGAATCGGTTATTCTACAAACAAACAAATATTTCTGAGTTGGAAAAAGTCTATGCAAAAGTCTGGTTGGGGTCCAGCTCAGCTGAACGTAGTCTAATAATAATGGGACAGTTTTGGGTTCCAGTTGAAATTTTCATAGAAATTGTTCTGTTTACAGCCGGCTGTAAGGACTAGAATATTTTTGTTTAATTTGGTTTTCACTAATTTTATTATCTTTCTTAACACAAAAACAAAATTTTGTTAACCCAAAATTTTTACCTTGTAATATAATGAACATTCAGCCTCTGCTAAACGTTTTGTTGCTGTTGTTGTTGGGTGTGTGTGTGTGTGGTGGGTTTTTTTTTTTTTTTTTTTTTTTTTTTTACTGAATTCAGAGCCCTTTTGTATAATAAAAAAAAAGTCGATTCTGATGCTTGAATAATTCATCAAAAAGATATAGTTAAAAGTGTCCAATGTCATAATTAGCTGCTTTACAAAGAAAATGCCATGATTATATCATTCTCGTAAATAAATTACAGTATTATCTCTTAATATATTTGGATTACATTGTATGCATTCGCCATGAAATCGTGGAAAGTGTTTGGATGATATTTTTTTAAAGCTTCTGATAATGCGTCATAACATTATTCCAGAGGGGATTCATAATATTTTACCTACGGAAGTGTGCGTATTCTGCACTACAGTTTTTAACTCTTTTGTAAGTTAGGAAACATGTTGATAGAAAAATTCTGTCTACTTGATTGTACAGTCTGCTCAACCAACAAATCTTCACAGATGATAAAAATGACCGGATACTAACCATTCGTAATCCACTTTCGCTGTAATATTTAGTCACTACAGATTTTTTTTTTTTTAGATTTCACATTGTTTCTTGTTCCATAAAAAACAAGAATAGCTCTTTTTCCAAATCATTCAAAAATCATCTTCATAGTTCTTGTCTAATGGCAGGTTTTTGGTAACCATGCATACTTTAATTGAGGGTTAAACGTGTTTGTTCCCTTCCTCCCTTCCCCCGTCCCTCCCCTAAAGCCTGTACTCCCAACCACATATACTTCCCATCCCACCCTCTTTCTTCCTTGGCCCAGTCCCCTTCTCTGTCCGTCTTCTGTCAAATGTCATCTCGGTGTCTGCCTGTGTGTGGGGCTGTGTTTCTCCAACCCCACACCACTCCACCCTGAGGCCTCAGTCCTTACCCCCTGCTCAGTTCACTCCGTATCCTCCCATCCTTTCTCTCTCTCTCTCTCCTTCATTTTATGCTGAATAACCTGTATACAAACTACACACACAACAATGGTCAACGGGCATCGATGTATACACAGAAGCGTGTTATGCTTGATTTTTCTTTTTCATTTCTTGTTTCTTTAGTTTTCTTTTTCTTTCTTTCTTTCTTTCTTTTTTTTCTTTTTTTTTCTTTTTTTGTTTGTTTGTATGTATAAATAATGGCGCGCGGGTGGGGTGCATGGGCGGCTAGGTGTGTGTGTGTGTGGTGTGTGTGGTTTGTTGTGTGTGTGTGTGTGTGTGTGTGTGTGTGTGTGTGTGTGTTGTGTGTGTGTGTGGTTTGTGTGTGCGTGTGTGTGTGTGTGTGTGTGGTGTGTGTGTGTGTGTGTGTGTGTGTGTGGAGGGGAACTGAAGCGAGGTATGTTCACATAGAAGCATATCTATGTTGGTGCTTTCACGTTTCCAGCAGTGTTGCTGCCAAGATCCGAATGTGTTCACAGGTGTGAGGACAACATACTGTGCTCGTACACTCATCGTGTTTGTCTCAGGGCAGCTGGCCTGTCAGTCGCTCGAAACAGGTTTGTGTGTCAACCGAAAATCAACACACGAAAACCATAAGAGAGAACAATAACTTATTTCAAGCAAAGACCTGAAAGAGTACTGGCCCTCTGTGTGTTTATTTCTTTGCATTCTTTGGAACTGTTTGTCTTACCGTCCTTGTTGGAGCTACGCTAGGCAGACCAAGAAGTGTTTTTATAAGTCAACATGGTATTTCAAGGATTCATTTTGTATATTGTGCAGAGAGAGAGAGAGAGAGAGAGAGGAGAGAGAGAGAGAGACACACACACACACACACACACACACACACACACAACACACACCCCACACACACACACACACACTTTGACACTTTGACATTTTATTGTCGTTACCTGAAAGGTCTCTTGACAAGGGGGGGTAGTAACAATGTCTCCGTTTTATCGACAGAGTAATTGATCTTTAAATAAACAGTTGAAGATTCAAGAAAATTAGGTTAGCAACAATATCATTTCGCGATTCTCTTGCACAGCATCATACAACATAACGAAAACCTAACCAAAAATGAAAACAAAAAAATGCTCACATTGTAGGAAAAAGAGATAAAGAAAAATGCGTATGGTACAAGGTCTCGACCATCCACAAAAACTAAGATGTCGTCCTGACGTGATTTCCAAAAACTCACATAGTTCGAAGTCATCATTCAACATTTTCATTGCCTGGTTTTGTCTTTAGCTGTGTCTGTCGTATTTTTTGTGCTTCAGCAATAAACTTAGCAACTGATTTAATTACAGTCTCATCGTCGGATGAGACGAGATGAGAGAGAGAGAGAGAGAGAGAGAGAGAGAGAGAGAGAGAGAGAGAGAGAGAGAGAGAGAGAGACACACACACACACACACACACAGAGAGAGAGAGAGAGAGAGAGAGAGGAGAGAGAGAGAGAGAGAGAGAGAGAGAGAAGAGCTTGAAGTGATGAGAGCGTTTGGGGGGCAAACAATGGAGACCTCTTACAGTGGACTGCCGACTTTGTTTGACGACATTCTGCGTGTGCATTGAAAACCTGAATGAACTTCGTGCTAGCAGTCTACCCTTTCAGCAAAGGATATCTTTGGTGCTATTAGTATTCCCCTTTCAGCAAAGGATCATATCTCTTTGGTTGCTATTAGTATTCCCTTTCAGCAAAGGATATCTTTGGTGCTATTAGTATTCCCTTTCAGCAAAGGATAATCTTTGGTGCTATTAGTATTCCCTTTCAGCAAAGGATATCTTTGGTGCTATTAGTATTCCCTTTCAGTAAAAGGATCATATCTTTGGGCTATTATATATTCCTTTCAGCAAAGGATATCTTTGGTGCTATTAGTATTCCTTTTCAGCAAAGGATATCTTTGGTGCTACTAGTATTCCCTTTCAGCAAAGGATATCTTTGTGCTATTAGTATTCCGTTTCAGTAAAGGATCATATCTTTGCTGCTATTAGTATTCCCTTTCAGCAAAGGATCATATCTTTGCTGCTATTAGTATTCCCTTTCAGCAAAGGATCATATCTTTGCTGCTATTAGTATTCCCTTTCAGCAAAGGATCATATCTTTGGTGCTATTAGTATTCCCCTTCAGCAAAGGATCATATCTTTGGTGCTATTAGTATTCCCTTTCAGCAAGGATCACATCTTTGGTGCTAATTAGTATTCCCTTTCAGCAAAGATCATATCTTTGGTGCTATTAGTATTCCCTTTCAGCAAAGATCATATCTTTGGTGCCCATAGTATTCCCTTTCAGTAAAGCAGTTCTTTGGTGCTAACAGTATTCCCTTTCAGTAAAGCAGTTCTTTGGTGCTCTAGTATTCCCTTTCAGTAAAGCAGTTCTTTGGTGCTAACAGTATTCCCTTTCAGTAAAGCAGTTCTTTGGTGCTAACAGTATTCCCTTTCAGTAAAGCAGTTCTTTGGTGCTATAGTATTCCCTTTCAGTAAAGCAGTTCTTTGGTGCTAACAGTATTCCCTTTCAGTAAAGCAGTTGTTTTGGTGCTAACAGTATTCCCTTTCAGTAAAGCAGTTTTTGGTGCTAACAGTATTCCCTTTCAGTAAAGCAGTTCTTTGGTGCTAACAGTATTCCCTTTCAGTAAAGCAGTTTTTGGTGCTAACAGTATTCCTTTTCAGTAAAGCAGTTTTTGGTGCTACAGTATTTCCCTTTCAGTAAAGCAGTTCTTTGGTGCTAACAGTATTCCCTTTCAGTAAAGCAGTTGTTTGGTGCTAACAGTATTCTCTTTCAGTAAAGCAGTTTTTGGTGCTCATAGTATTCTCTTTCAGTAAAGCAGTTCTTTGGTGCTAACAGTATTCCCTTTCAGTAAAGCAGTTGTTTGGTGCTAACGAGTATTCCCTTTCAGTAAAGCAGTTCTTTGGTGCTCATAGTATTCCCTTTCAGTAAAGCAGTTTTTGGTGCTAACAGTATTTCCTTTCAGTAAAGCAGTTCTTTGGTGCTATAGTATTCCCTTTCAGTAAAGCAGTTGTTTGGTGCTCATAGTATTCCCTTTCAGTAAAGCAGTTGTTTGGTGCTAAGTATTCCCTTTCAGTAAAGCAGTTCTTTGGTGCTCATAGTATTCCCTTTCAGTAAAGTCAGTTCTTTGGTGCTAACAGTATTCCCTTTCAGTAAAGCAGTTCTTTGGTGGTAACAGTATTCCCTTTCAGTTAAGTAGTTCTTTGGTGCTCATAGTATTCCCTTTCAGTAAAGTAGTTCTTTGGTGCTCATAGTATTCCCTTTCAGTAAAGCAGTTCTTTGGTGCTCACAGTATTCCCTTTCAGTAAAGCAGTTCTTTGGTGCTACAGTATTCCCTTTCAGTAAAGCAGTTCTTTGGTGCTAACAGTATTCCTTTTCAGTAAAGCAGTTCTTTGGTGCTCACAGTATTCCCTTTCAGTAAAGCAGTTCTTTGGTGCTAACAGTATTCCCTTTCAGTAAATAGGTTCTCTAGTTTCATTTCCATCCAGGCTGTATCACTACGAGCACACTAAGCATGTACGCCTGCGCTTACACCACATCTGTCAGCTTTGAGGCTTCAAGGTGCAGTGCGTACAGCTAAACAGATAGATAGATAGATAAAAAGGTAGATAGATAGATAGATAGATGATAGATGATGATGATGATTGATTATTGATAATATTAATTAATTATCATCAATTAACTTATCAACTTATAATTATTTTAGTCTACTAGTTAATATATATATATATATATATATATATATATATATATATATATATATATATATATATATATAATGCTGAACAATAATATACAGATATACATACACAAATAAGGAAAAATTTGGGAAACTGAAATGATAATAACATTAAAATGAACGAAAGATTAGAATGAAATATTGCGAAATGAAAGAATAATGAAAGATGGCTGGACCAGCCCCGGTCGTTTTTGTTTTCATGTCGGTGAAATACAGATGGCCGGTGAAGTGACCTGCAGAGGCCCCGGGCCACCTCAGCCAACTGTTCGCTTTAATAACTGCAGATTGTTGATATGATGCACTAAGCTCCCAAGCATAACGCTGATCCCGCCGGTCCCCAAGTCTACTCAGCACAAAATCTGTTCGAAAACTAATTCTTGAAATTTGTATGCTGTAATAATAATGATGACGATGGAAAAACAGCAGCAGCAGCAGCAGCAGCAACAACAACAACAATAATAATAGTTGCAAAGTGAGACGACTGCAGGCGGAAATGTAAACAAATCTTAAATAAGTGTTAGCGAACCGCAAAAAAAAAAAAAAAAAAAAAGAAAAAAAAGTGAACAACGAATCACAAGACAAAGCATGACGCGTTTCGACCTCTTAGGTCTTCTTCAGGCAAGATACAAAACAATTAGGACAACGAAAATGAACGAGCAATCACTGTCTTCAATCACTTCAGCGAAAGATAGGCGTTGAATGAAAACGAGGCTGTCACAAGGGAGATAATGTGTGAGTCTAGGTAGTAATGATGATAATTATATTACTGATAGGAATACTAATAATGGTAATGATGATGATCAAAATATTGAAAAAATAAATAAAGACAGCATTACTTCCACTTTTGGTGGTAATTTGGCAATAGCAGTTGTAGTAGTGGAGAAAGGAGAGTGGGTTAGAGGATTCTTAAACAGCATGGTTGCCGTGGCAACAGTCTTAGTGGCGATGGCGATGGTGATAGAAACCGTTTCTCTATTTTTAAAGCTGGTATAACGAAGGCAGCTCCTACTTTCTGTTCCCAAGTACAGACCCATCAGTGTAAATCTTTAAATGTTCAGAATACTTGTTATCAATATGGGAGCTGACGGAACTTCTAAGAATTTTAGGTGAATCATTTTTGGATACGTTTGTGTGATCTATGTCAAGCTTCAGATTGTTCATCTCCCATGTAGGTACAGGTGAGTAGGAAGGTTTTGTTCTATTTCCTTTCTCTTTAATTTTGATTTTTTTTTAACTATCTGAAGTAAATGTGTTTATGGATTTTAATGATTGGATGGATTTAGCCCTTTTTGCAAAATGAAGATCGGACCTCATGCAAACTTCAGCCTCTGTGAAGTTTTCGAACGAGGAGCTTCGTAAAACATATTTGGCAGCAGAAAGATATCTTAGCTCATCAAGAGGCAAAACACCTGCTTCTTTATAGGTTCCTAAATTTGATGCATGAAATGTGTGTGTGTGCGTGTGTGTGTGTGTGTGTGTGGTGTGTGTGTGTGTGTGTGTGTGTGTGTGTTCCATGCAAAAGGACATTTTTAGCGACTGAACTGTTATACAACTGTCACTCTTCCTGTCGCATAGATCGATGGATAGATAGATAGATGTACATACATGGTGTGTGTTGTGTGTGTGTGTGTTGTGTCGTGTGTGTGTTGAATGTAAGTGTGTGTGTTGTGTATGTGTGTGGTGGGGTGGGGGTGGGGGGGGGGGCGCACACACACGTTTCTGTTTATGTGCAGACATGTAATGAGTTCAATGTAAAAGGACATTTTTAGCGACTGAATTGTTATACAACTGTCACTCTTCCTGTCGCATAGATCGATCCATAGATATATAGATAGATGTGCATACGTGTGTGTGTGTGTGTGTGTGCGTGTGTGTGTGTGGAAATGTAATGAGTTCCATGTAAAAGGTCGTTAATTTGGTAATTTGGCATGATCATTCCTTTAAAAAACTTCCTGTTGTTAATTTGGTAGTTTGGCATGATCGTTCCTTTAAAAATCTAGGTAACAAAGAAACAAAACATAATGCGGGAGTGGGGGGGGGGGGGGGGGGGGGGGGGGGGGGGGGGGGGGGGGGGGGAGCAACTGTGTAAAGCTGGCACAACTAAGGGAAATAACAAACACGAGGCATGTGCAGCTTTTAATGGATTGGTTTCCCTTGATAGGTATAGACAGGCTGATAGATTGATAACCCATTCATAATGAACAGAGGTGATATGGTTCGGACATTCAAAGTTCTGCATTGTTATTATAATGTCAAAAAGCTGACAATCTGTTTATCTATAGCCATGTCAACAGCAAGAGGACATTCTATGAAAATCAGTTAACCTTTAGACAAAACTAACCTATTTTGACACTTTTTTTTTTTTTAACTTAAAGGGGTATTTGAAATTCATTACTAAGTTGTGTTTTCACCTCAGAAACACCTAACCTTAAAAATCAATCAGACAAAGCATGGGAAGAATTTTGCCTCCAGATTAATTTTAGTACTGGAAGTTAGTCAAACATGTTATGTAGCGCATCTTCAATCTATCCCTTTATCAGTCTATCAATAATCAGCCAATCTATCTATCTATCTATCTAGCCAACTAGCTAGCTATGTTCCCTGTCCTACCCTTCTCTCTCCATCCCCTCTATCTTTTCCTTTCTTTTCTATCTTTCTTTTTTCTTTTCTTCTAAAGTAACAGTTTTTGGAAAGACGTAAATTAAAACAAAACCAAACACAACGCGGCAAGACACTCACATGCACCCATGGGCACAGGAACTCGTGCAAATGTAGTCATGCTCACCCACACCATCACGACAACCGTCAAAAGTGCACAAAACTCTCTCTCTCTCTCTCTCTCTCTCACCTCCACACACACACACACACACACACACACACACACACACACACACACACACACACACACACACACACACACTTTTTTTTTGTTCAAAAGCTGCGTTGAAAATTTTTTTTCCAAGACTGAATGGTACGTCTGAACACATAATGTTAAAATACGAAAGGATGACACTTATGAAAGTTTTCGTTCGAAAATGTTCCACAATAAGCTCACAAAATTTTAAAATTTGTGTCTGTGACTGGAAACTCAGAGGGGATTCCTTAAGAACGACAGGTACAAAAGTGTCAGCTGCTGCTCTGAACGTGAAAAAAAACAAACCACACCATGATATAGATCGCGTCGGTCTGTGGACAAGAACCACTCAGCCCAGTCCTTACCCTCAACGTCTTCAGTTCAGAAAGAATGCTAATGTTGTGTATATCTGTACTTTTCTATGGCAGAGAAATGCTTTTGTTGGGCATCAAATCGCACAGCTGTCAGCCTCTCTGTCTCTCTGTTCTGTGAATGCCTGTTCACCCCTCTCTCTCTCTCTCTTCTCTCTCTCTCTCTCTGTCTGCCTGTCTGTCTCTCTGTATCTCTCTGTCTGTCTCTCTCTCTCTCCTCTCTTCTCTCTCCTCTCTCTCTCTCTCTCTCTCTCTCTCTCTCTCTCTCTCTCCACACACACAACACACACAAGCGCGCGCACATCTCTCTTCTCTCTCTCTCTCTCTCTCTCTCTCTGTGCCTAAAATGCCTTTATGTAGATAGATAGTATTTTTTTAAATACACACACGCGCGCGCGCGCGCACGCACACCACACACACCACACACACACACACACACACACACACACACACACACACACACACACACACACACAACACACGAGCGCGTGCATAGGCATAGGCGTACATTCATACACACACAAGCATGCACACACTCTCGTACAAACATTCTCATACACACACATACATGCAATCTCTCTCTCTCTCTCTCTCTCTCTCTCTCTCTCTCTCTCTCTCTCTCCTCATAACTCATTTAAGCACACGCATGCTCAGCCACATCAGCTCGACAACTATCGCCAACGCACACACACACACACACACACACACACACACACACACACACACACACACACACACACACACACGGGGCATGGGCCCACGTTCACGCCCACGCAAACGCCACTACTTCTTGTTTCAAAATTTGCGATTAAAAAATGGTTATCTTTAAACCGAGACTGAAATGAAGGTTTGAACTTCCCTGCAGAAGCGCGATTAGCCATGGTTACGAATGTTCTGTCCGAAAATGTTTCAGATGTTTCATACAATCTTATAGTGTGTCCGTAAGTAGAAACTCAGTGGGGATTCCCGATTTGCGCACAAAGGTCATCTTTTGCTTCTTCAGATCGAAAGATGACATAAAGTGTTAGCCGCTGCTCTGAATATTGAAGGAAATCTAGATCACTGTCGGTCAGTGGACGAGACCCGCTTACCCCAGGATCAGAAAAGGACGCTAGTTTTGTGTGCATCTTCGCTTTTCTATGAAAGGCGGTTTTTGTTAGGCATCAAATCGAACTATGAACAGCCTGTCTTTTTCAGTTAATATTACCTCGCCTGTCTATCTCTTTCTCTGTCTGTCTGTCTGTCTGTCTGTCTGTCTGTCTGTCTGTCTGTCTCTCTCTCTCTCTCTCTCTCTCTCTCTCTCTCTCTCTCTCACTCTCTGTGGGTAGAATGTATAGGATAAATGAAACAAAACATATTTCACGTTACCATCATCTTTACACACACACACACACACACACACACACACACACACACACACACACACACCCTTTCCTGTCTAATATCACTTATGGGTGAACAGACGTAAAACTAAAAGAACGAACGAACGAACACACACACACACACACACACACACACACACACACACGGAGATTCGTTATGTCGCAGTCCTATGGCCACTGTTCTGCTGCTCAGTCGCTTGGGTGGCGTTTGTCAAGTATCTGCTATTCCCAGCTCAATGTGGAAGGTCACTATACCCAGTTAAACTATCAACCAACCCCTCAGAATTCAGGTTACGATTATCGTAGTTGATAATGCCTCATCCTTTTCTTCACACACTCAAAGATCAGTTTATTGTTGTGTGAGTTTCACACACTCAAAGATTAGATCATCATTGTCACTTACAATCTACATTTTTCTTTTCTCGTGTGTCCAAAGCCAGCTGAAGGAGGAGTGTGGGTTTGATTCTGACTGGGCCACGTGCATACCCACTAGATGCCAAGACAGTGGGCTGGCAGTGACAGTGAATTCTGCTGATCATAGATGCTCACTCTCATCATGCTGTCTACAAAAGATCTGAGCTATTCTGATGTTTAGGAAAACGCTCAGATGTCATGCGTTGGGATTTGTCCTTTGAAAAACCAAAGCGGTAGACATAATTCAAATCGTTCGTCTTCGGTGTTTCACACCCAAATTGCAAGCCAAGTGATTTTGATTTGAAATAATAAATATCACTTCTAAACAGAAGGAATGGGCAATGGTTGAAATTGCGGACATGGAGAATTCTAGATACCGGTATCAGCTGATTTCAAATTGAATCCGTCACATACCTCTTTTTACAAATATGTCTCGAAAAGATATGGGAAGAACAAAGAATTGCTTTCACCACCATTTTTTACCGCCGACAGCATTAGAACCGCACATATTTCATGACAATGTCATCATTATATACTTGTTAACTGTATAGCAAATATCCTATAGTTTGTAGTTTATAATTATTCGTTACATTTCTCTGTTGCGGCTGCCTAGTATAGTTTCACTTACCATCACACTGGAAAGGCTTCTTCCCAAAAGTAACCACCTGATCTCGCCTTCACTACGGTAAAGTAGGTTGTTTTTAATGCAAGGCACGTTCAAGTCTGATTCATCAGCACACTTTAGCCCAAGCTCATGCTCTTTCGCTGTTTTCTTCTTCTTCTTCTTCTTCTTTTTCCGATGTTTTAGGACGTGTTGTCGAAGCAACAGACACTGCCTAACGTCATTTTGTGCGCGGAAGTTCGCAGGAGTTGTCACTCTTTGGTGAAAACCTCCGCCATGGTTACATCCGCAAGTGCAATTACCGCTCAAGAACGTCGTCTCCACAATCTTTTCCGATGTATTTTATTTTCGTCCCTGGCCAAACATGTGTACAAAATACGGCGAAATCGTATGGGTAAACAGGTCTGCAAATGTTGCTGCTGCAAAATGTTGCCGCTGCCGCTGGTTTTCTCTTTGTAATTGCTGCCGGCTGGGCTATAAGCAACATTTCCTCTCTCTTGTATTTACTGCTGGCATTGCCCAGGGTTAAGCGACGATTCTGTGACAAGGGCATGCAGGGATAAAGAAGGGAGGGGCCGGCACTGGGAGACAGAGCAAGGCCCACCGAACATGAGGCAGTCATACAGTGCCTGGCCAGCGGCTGATGTAGGGGCAGGTCACGAACTGTGGCCTTCTTCGGTCAACCTACCTAGCTCAATTTAGAAAGAGAGGGGGTTAGGTTACTGCCAAGGACATTGACGAACAAAGTACAGGACAAGACACAATGCATTTCGATCTCTTTGGGTCTTCTTCAGGCAAAAACAGATAACATTTAACATTTTGGACAGTACGAACAAAGAACGAAGAGTCACTTATCTTTCCATGTATTCAAATAAAATGGCCGCCAGACGGAAACGACAGGGGGAATTATGGGAGGGGAAATGGGGGGGGGGGGGGGGGGTGTTGAGGGGAGGGGGAGAGTGAAACAATGGGGTTTGTAGGTTGTAGCTCAGCCACGCCCCAGACAGAAGCAAGGCTGTCCGTTCTTTTCTTTCCATTTCGGTCCTGTCCCGGTGCAGCAGGCCAGACTCCACCCAGTCCAGAGTAGGACCCGGTATAAAGTGGCCTGCCCCAAAATATGTCCCAACCCTTTCTCCCCACCCGTATGAACTGACCCTGGCCATAATACACCCTGGATAGAAGCTAGCCTTGGCTCTTTTATGCACACGGGGTATAGTTAAGCGTGGGCCAGGTCATATATCTTCTGGGCCATTAATACCTCCCTCTTTTATCCCTGATGTACATTGACAGATGAAGGTGGTGAATCAACATTCGAGAAGTGCAGCCTTAGAAAATCGGCCAGGTGAGCTGGAAGAAAAACGGTTTTACCTAACGTTTACCCTACCTATGACATTTGATTCCAAATGGAAAAGTGTTAAAAGCAATCGGCGTACTTGTAGCTTGAATGGAACTACTGTCTCATTGCAGTTGCAAAAATGCGTCTTGAAGAAGTTCCACGTGGACCACCTGTTGTGACTGAGTGATGTTACATTTGAGTTGTGACTGAGTGATGTTATATTTCAGTTGTGACTGAGTGACGTTACATTTGAGTTGTGACTGAGTGACGTTACATTTGATTTGTGACTGGGTGACGTTACATTTGAGTTGTGACTGGGTGACGTTACATTTGAGTTGTGACTGGGTGACGTTACATTTGAGCTGTGACTGGGTGATGTTACATTTGAGCTGTGACTGGGCGATGTTACATTTGAGTTGTGACTGGGTGATGTTACATTTGAGTTGTGACTGGGTGATGTTATATTTGAGCGTGAAATTTGTCCCAGGAGACCTCAAGCTGCTCTGATGTACTCCGACTGATTTTGGTGAAGATGTGCTCTGAATAATCTTATACGTAATGTAAAAGTATAAGGAAAACAAAAAAAAGAAAGAAAAAACAAAAAGGAAAGGAAGGTTGGGGAAACAAACACCCGCTAAAAAAGAAACGAGAAAGAAAAAGAGTGAAAAAAAAGAAAGAAGCACTTTAATATTGCATTAGCGAGCGCGAACACACACACACACACACACACACACACACACCAAATGACGGTAACGCTTTATTCTACAGACGGACAAAATTTAGATACCCTCTAAGCAGTAACTGAATCAATAGATGGAGCCTGTCGTTCTCAGTTAAAAAAAAAAAATTACTTTAATCCATAAAGGAGAGAATGGACAATATTGACCTATCCAATTATAGATGAATTACCTTCACTCATACTGACTGATTTCAAAATCATAAAGTGGACACTAGGAATTGACTGCACAGATGAATAAAAAAAACAAAAAACAAAACAAACAAAAAAAAAACCAACCAAACAAAAAATCCGAAATGAAGACCATGCCGGTGTTATTAAAAAAATCATAATATTGCCACTCACTTAAGGCGGCTTAATGACACCACACACACTCTTGAACACGATAATGATTCAGGGGCATTAATTGCTTCAGAAGTTTCTACGGCACTGCTACATTTAGCCTGTGGCCACAAATTATTATCCGAATATCCACAGTGACGCAGAACACATGAAACCTGTGTTTACAATGAGGGATGGATGTCAGATTGTTTTCCCACTGAAAGAAGTCCATCAAGTATGACCGCTCCGCGAACGTTTTGTCAAAAACACGTTTAAGTCTGAAGGCTTAACAAGGCTTTTTTTGTATTCTTCCATTTCACCGTCTCCGGTGTTTACTACAATTTTTTTTACAGGCTTTTACACAAGGAGCCCAGCAAATCAAGATAGATAGATAGATAGATAGATAGATAGACAGACAGACAGACAGACAGACAGATAGATATATAGATAGATAGATAGATTTTTCTTTTCTTTAGACTGTCGTTTTCATTCTTATGTTTTATTGTCTCCGATGTTTACTACAGTTTGTTTTACAAGGCGCGGAGCCCAGGACATCAAGACAGACCGACAGACAGACAGACAGGACAGACAGAGGTTCTTTCGATTGTTTAGGGAACATGCAACAGAAATGTGTTGAAAACCAACAGTTCCGGCCCCCTTTTTCCTGTGGACTGCATTTATTGGGTCTCAGTGGCCCAAACCCATTTCTGCCATATGCCGCGTCTACTGAAGAAGGGCTGTAACCCCGACACTCATGTATAGCCGTGGCTAAAACAACGGTTTACCTCACGATGGGAGGGTTCCAGGCCCATGCAGTTGTTCCCCTTCGAGGAGTACGGCATGGTACTGACAGGGGTCTCCGGCTCCCGAAGACATTGGATGGTCCTGGCAGACCGCGCGCTAAATCATCTGTCAGTCTTCTTCATTTTCTTGTGTTTAGGGCTGGCTGGTTTTTTTTTTGTTGTTGTTTTTTTTTCGTTTTTTTAACTTTTTTTTTTGCATTTTTTTTTTTTTTTTTACCAAGATTTCCTTTCACTTCGTTAAATGTTTCAAAAAGTCTGTAGCACTGATTGTTAAGTTTACCTACACTTGTCCTCCTGTACTATCAAGTTGTTCTATCTATCTATCCATCCATCCATCCATCCATCATCCATCCATCTATCTATCTATGTATGTAGATATCTAAATATCTGTGTGTGGGGAGGAGGAGGGGGGGTGTGTGTGTTGCCGTTGTGTAGAGTAGTGTAGGAAACAAAAACTACGTTAGGTAGAAAAATGTATGATACAGTAGGAAAATGTAGGGGGAGATAGGAAAGTGTGTAATGAGGTAAGAAAACGTAGGACAAGGTAGGACAATGTGCGAGAAAGTATGAACATAAAGTAAGGTAGCAAAACGTAAGACAGATAGGAAAATGTAGGGCAAGGTAGCAAAACGTAGGGTAAGGTAGCAAAACGTAGGATAAGGTAGCAAAACGTAGGATAAGGTAGCAAAACGTAAGACAGGTAGGAAAATGTAGGGCAAGGTAGCAAAACGTAGGATAAGGTAGCAAAACGTAGGATAAGGTAGCAAAACGTAGGATAAGGTAGCAAAACGTAAGACAGATAGGAAAACGTACGATAAGGTAGCAAAACGTAGGGTAAGATAGGAAAACGCAGGGTAATGTAGGAAAACATATGGTAAGGTAGGAAAACGTAGGGTAAGGTAGGAAAACGATGGGTAAGGTAGGAAAACGTAGGGTAATGTAGGAAAACATAGGGTAAGGTAGGAACACGTAGGGTAATGTAGGAAAACATAGGGTAAGGTAGGAAAACGTAGGGTAAGGTAGGAAAACGAAAGGTAATGTAGGAAAACATAGGGTAATGTAGGAAAACGTAGGGTACGGTAGGAAAATGCGCAAGGAGGTGCAAAAACATAAAGTAAGGTAGGAATGCGTGAGTTAAAGTTGGAGATGGAAAACTTAACGATTAGGTGACAAAACTAGAGTTGGGTGGAAAACACAGGATAAGGTAGGAAAACACAGGATGATGTAGGAAAACACAGGATGAGGGAGGAAAACACAGGATGAGGTAGGAAAGCACAGGATGAGGTAGGAAAACACAGGATGAGGTAGGAAAACACAGGATGAGGGAGGAAAACACAGGATGAGGGAGGAAAACACAGGATGAGGGAGGAAAACACAGGATGAGGGAGGAAAACACAGGATGAGGTAGGAAAACATAGAGTACGGTACAAAAACCTGCGAAACGATGGGAAAACAAGGGATAAGGTAGCAAACCGTTGGAAAGAAGTGGAAAACCACATGTAAGGCACGAAAATGTAGGAGAAGATAGGAAACTTAAGAGTAAGGTGGGACCGATAGTAAGATGAGGTAAGAAAAGAGAGAGAGAGAGAGAGAGAGGAGGAGAGAGAGAGAGAGAGAGAGAGAGAGAGAGAGAGAGAGAGAGAGAGAGAAGAGGGTAAGGGTGGAGGAAGCAGGATTAGCAAGGACAAATAGAGGAATGCTGTGTGGAAAATGCAGCAAGGCCAGAGATCCAGGACAGTGTACGATGACGCGGGGTCAGCGAGGATGAAATGAGACAAACCGTGGGACGAGGTGGGGAAGAATGGTTAAGGGTCAGGAAAGTGTACACGGAAAGATAATGGCAGGATAGCATAGGAACCAAGGAGAAAACACAGGACAAAGGAGAACAATGAAGGAGAAGGATGGCATAGGAACCAAGGAGAAAAGACAGGACAAAG
>CM065733.1:28663523-28668523 GCA_033310375.1 Conus canariensis | reverse complement strand
AATACTTCACTTAAAACGGCAGTGTTGCGTTTAAAGAGGAAGGGGGGTATGAGACGAAATCTTGCTCCAGCGAGTGTTTTCACTTTGTGTTGTTCCCCCTAAGGGGAGGTCCGCAGAGCAAGCGACAACTGTTTCGCTCTGTGAAGAGATCATCAGGATTGCTCCCGGACCCCGGCTACCTGCTGAATGAGAACCATGTTCCATTTATTTCAGAATACGATCAGTCCAAGAACGTCAAGCAACGTTGGCTTGCATAAGTATCCAACGTTTGGAACGTTGGCCTTTCCCGCGGGACTCTTTAAACCCTATCGAAAATTAACTCATCATAAACATAACATACGTGAGTACGCACGTATGCATTATCAAAGCACACACACACACACACACGATTGAATGATGATCAGAACATTTGTCTTGAATTGAGGGCGAGGGTGGGCAGTGGAAAGAGAGAGAGGGGGAGGAGGCAGGAAGAAAACAGAGGGCAAGAAAGGGGGGGAGGGGGGGGGAGGGTAGCAGTGAAAACTGCAGCGTGGGGAAGTTTGAGAGGAAGGGAGAAGGAATGGCAGCACTGGATGGGGGGAATGATGGGGTCAGAACGGGATGGTGTAGGGGATGGGAACGTTAGAGATATACATAATATGTGTGTGTGTGGGGGGGGGGGGGAGGGCGTTGGGATGCACCTACAAACAAAACCTCCCCCACTCCTGCTGCACCTCTACCCCACCCGACCTGCGCGCTCCCAGCATACACGTAGCGCAGCATCGTAGGGGCAACAGTAGGCCTACCCCTGATCCCCGTGCCCCCCCCCCCCCACCACACCAACCTCAGCTCCTCCTCCTCCTCCTCCGAACCCCACCCCACCCCTCCATCCCCTCGTCCTCGAAGTGAGTGAGTTGTCTTGGAACTTGCCTTGGCGCATGCTCTGTTTGGCGGGCTCAGAAACAGGGGGCGTAGGAAAGGAAATCCTACGTGAGGCAGGGAGCAGTTAAATGGCAATCAGCGAACCAGCATCTTGCCCGATGATGAAACAAACAGACGCCCATCACTCCAAATGAAAGCTGCTTACACGGAATCGCCGAGGGGAAATGACGACACGTACATAGAACAAACAAGGAGACATCCTCCATGTTCCAAGCCTGCCCCGTACCTTACACATCTACACAGCAACAGCAACTGCAGCAATGAACAAACACCAATTAGCATTTGTTCCAGACTGGCACAGCCTTTGAAACAGGCAAGGCAGAAAAGTGTTATGCGGGTCGCCATGATTTACACTTCATGTTGACACATGCAAGGCAGAAAGGTGTTATGGAGGTCGCCATGATTTACACTTCGTGTTGACACATGCAAGGCAGAAAAGTGTTATGCGGGTTGCCATGATTTACACTTGATGTTGACACAAGCACGGCAGAAGTGTTATGGAGGTCGCCATGATTTACACTTCGTGTTGAAACAGGCAAGGCAGAAAAGTGTTATATGCGGGTCGCCATGATTTACACTTCGTGTTGACACAGGCACGGCAGAAAAGTGTTATGGGGGTCGCCATGATTTACACTTCATGTTGAAAGAGCAAGGCAGAAAAGCGTTATGCGGGTCGCCATGATTAGGCTGAAATGGGGAGCAGACGGTGCTGTCTAAAGTCTGCTCCTCTCGTATTTGTTCTGGGGAGGTTTTCTTCTGCAGTGTGGTGACGCTGAGACCAACCGAGGGCCAAACACATCCAGGGCAGAGACATGAGGCAGACCTGACTGGCCAGCGGAGGAGCAGCAAGTCGTAGGCCCAGCATGGAGAGACCTGGCCATCTCCACGACGGGGCCTTCAGTCTACCAGGGAAAAAATCTTTTGCTTGCCTACGTGATGTGCAAGTTGAATTCCATGGAGCTGATGTTTGATGGTAAGCTGGATGAAGTGAACCAAGACGTGCACGCAGGGAGTACGCTGCCATGCAGGGAGAACTGATGAACCTGCTGCCATGCAGGGAGATCTGATGAACCTGCTGCCATGCAGGGAGAACTGGATTGATGCAGGGAGCTGATGAACCTGCTGCCATGCAGGGAGATCTGATGAACTGCTGCCATGCAGGGAGATCTGATGAACCTGCTGCCATGCAGGGAGAACTGATGAACTGCTGCCATGCAGGGAGATCTGATGAACCTGCTGCCATGCAGGAGATCTGATGAACCTGCTGCCATGCAGGGAGATCTGATGAACTGCTGCCATGCAGGAGATCTGATGAACCTGCTGCCATGCAGGGAGAACAGATGAACCTCCGAGAGCAAGTCAGCAGCCTGAGACAGCAAAACCAGGACCTGACAAAGAAGATGGACGACTTCGACAAGAACACCAATGATCTCGAGAAAAGATCCAAGAGAAACAATCTGATGATTTTTATGGACTAGGGCGGAAAACGAGACCTCTGCAGATTGTGCAAATGTGTTGAAAGACCTTATTACAAATCAGTGGGAACTGTGTCAGGATATCGAGTTTGACAGAGCTATCGACTATACAACAGGCTGGACTCCCCCGTGATCGCGCGATAGGTGTTTTACAAACAAAAACTGGAGATCCTGAAATCAAAGCGTAGATCAAAATGAAGCAACATTTTCATAGGTGAGGACTTTTCCACCAGAATGCGTCATGTGAGGAAAAGGTTAACCTCCCATCTTGAGAAAGCCTGAGTGACGGCAAACGGCGACCGTGATCTTCAATCTCTCTCTCTCTCTCTCTCTCTCTCTCTCCTCTTCTCTCTCCTCTTTCTTCATCCCCTAATGCTGCATAACCTGTACACCGATAAAACTCTACAACATTCACATAACAGGCGTCAGTATATGAACAGATTGCCTCGTCTTTGATAAGGTTTTTTTTTTGCGATTTGTATGCCATACACGTGTGTGTGTGTGTGTGTGTGTGTGTGTGTGTGTGTGTGTGTGTGTGTGTGTGTGTGTGTGAGACAGTGAGTGAAACATATGCAAAAATGCACACACGTTTCCTCATCTTGATATCCTCCTAAACACCTCCCCCCCCCCCCCCCCCAACACACACACACACACAACACACACACACACACACACACACACCACACACTCCTTCTCATGCTCTGTGTGTGTGTGTGTGTGTGTGTGTGTGTGGCAGGAAAATTTCCTTCTCTGAATCCTACTTTTCCAAATTTCTGTTGCTTCCCCCCCCCCCCCCCCTTCTCCACCCCTTCTCCCTCATGTGCTCTCTCCGCTCAACTGACCCCCTCAGCCATCCCCTCCTCTTGCTCCTCCCCGCCCCCACCCCTCCACCGCCCCGCGCTCTTCAAACTGCAGCAACTGTTGCGGCACAAAGTGTCGCAATTACACGAAGCGTCGCAATGCGACACTTGTGTTCTATTTTACTCCCCTCCCCAGCACAAAGTGTCGCACAGCACAAAATTTGACTTGCGACAGTTTGATCAGCCTTACCAGCACAAAGTGTTGCAAGCACAAAGTGTCGTAATGGCGCTATTCTGCACATGTATTGAGTGAGCAAGTGAGTGATGGTAGGTGAAGAGAGATACAGTGAAGGTAAGACAGACAGACAGACAGACAGAACAGACAGATCGAGAGGCAGAGACAGGACAGAGACAGAGGTTCATTCATTCATTCATTCATTCATTCGTTCGTTCATTCGAAATCTATGATTGATATGAAATAACTCTGTCAATCTGTTGAACAATAACTATCATTGGTAAGTGGTGAAACACACAGCTCTGTGTTTCAGCACCTGGTTCATCAGTTAATTTTGTGAAACGTGCATGGGCCGAGAAAAATAGATTACACCATCATGACCGCAAACAGACAGCTAAGTCTAGAGCCTTAGCCCTTTAATTATATTGATGGCTTTGGGCATCTGTGCGGACAAGTGGGAATTTCTGAAGAAAAGGGTATACATTTCGTCTGCTTAGGGCTTTTCAAATATATCGACACATGGTTGTCACTCAAGGCAGACGATTTGTAAATCCCTACTCAAGACGCAATCAAAATTGATTGTGTGTTATCAACGTGTCCCTTTTGGCGAAGTTGGGTCCCTGAACGCCTTTTTTTTTCTTTTGTGGAGTAATGGGGATATATGCCAAAAGGGGCGGCGGTGGGGATGGGAGCACTACAAAGTATATGTTAAAAATGGCGGTTTTGAGCCAAATTGACTAAATTTCAATGATCCGTGAACACTAGTCGGCACGTTTTACAGTGCAAAATGCATGTGCACGTGCAAGAAAAATCGTCTAGCTATGACCTGTGCTAATCCACTTGGCTACACAAGCTGCTGGTCCAATGAAATTCATCACCGTTTGACCATGCCCCCCCCCCCCCCCCCGCCCCCGAAGGAAACTACACTGATTTTCTGACTGGTCCTTAACTTTTTATGAAGTCTGTATATTACATGTATTGTATACGAGTGTGAGTATGGGTTAATGAAACAACAAGTACTGCAGTTAACACAATTGCAGTACCTGTACGAGAAGTGTCTGGTGCATTGATGCCACTCTTAAAGCGCTAGAGTGCCCAGTGACCTATGTTTTTTGCATGGCTCACTAGGGACTCTGGACCTTTAAAGTTGAACACATTCGTAGCATAAGGACAGAGGAGGAGAGTGTGTGTGTGTGTTGGGGGGGGGGGGGGGAGGGGGATGTATGTTACTTGTAACTGGAGAATATTTTAATTGCAATCACATGTATCTCATGGGTGACAAAATTTGTGGGTCGTGCACATTATGTCCCTAGCACAATAAGGGGCTTTCCCGGCACAAACTGTCGCATGTTCCAAAGTGCAACACTTTGTGCAAGTCTTCTCAGCACAAAGTGTCGCACTTTTGCACAAAGTGTCGCATGCGACACTTTGTGCAGTTGCGACGCTTTGTGCCGCAACAAGCATCCGAAAACCGGTGGCCTTGGCTTCAACTCCGTAAGTGTCTGTCAAATACACGGAGCCACCGCCCATCTATCTCCATAGTCTCTCTCTCTCTCTCTCTCTCTCTCT
>CM065733.1:28656023-28658523 GCA_033310375.1 Conus canariensis | reverse complement strand
GAAGGAGGGAGGAGATAGGGAGGGGGGAGAGAGGGAGGGAGGAGAGAGGGAGGGAGGAAGAGAAGGAGGGAGGAGATAGGGAGGGAGGAGAGGAGGAGAGAGAGGGAGGAGGAGGGAGGAGAGAGGGAGGGAGGAGAGAAAGGGGGGAGGAGAGAGGAGGAGAGGAGGGAGGAGGAGGAAGGGAGGAGAGAGGGAGGGAGGAGAGAAGGAGGGAGGAGATAGGAGGGAGGAGAGAAGGAGGGAGGAGGAGAGGGAGAGAAGGAGGGAGGAGAGAAGGAGGGAGGAGAGAGGGAGGGAGGAGAGAGGAGGGAGGAGAGGAGGGAGGGAGGAGATAGGGAGGGAGGAGAAGGAGGAGGGAGGAGATAGGGAGGAGGAGAGAAGGAGGAGGGAGAGAGGGAGGGAGGGAGGGAGGAGGAGAGAGGAGGGAGGAGATAGGGAGGGAGGAGAGAAGGAGGGAGGAGAGAGGAGGGAGGAGATAGGAGGGGAGATAGGGAGGGAGGAGAGAGAGAGAAGGAGGAGATAGGGAGGGAGGAGAGAAGGGGGGGAGTGGGGGGAGAGAGACTGCGCAGTGGGTGAGGTGAGAAATAAGCGGACGGGGGGAGGGTGGGGAGTGGGGACTGTAGAGAGAAGAAGAGGAGGGGGGGGGGGGCTATGGGGGGAGGGGGGGGATAGAGGGAAAACAAAGGCATGTCTAGTGCTGGACATATGGACCTACATTATATGGCCAGCACGAATCAGTGTACTAAATGATTAAGTATGGATTGGAGGGGCAAATTGTACAATAAGCATGCCGATGATTTAACCTCTTATTATTAAAATGCACAGAGTTCGGTCGTGTGTGTGTGTGTGTGTGTGTGTGTGTGTGTTGTAAAAACTTTTATTTACTATTTTGCTATTTCCCGTAGTGGTATAATCCATGAAAACCCTCCATGAATAGCGTTCCATCACCTAGGTTATCATTTTCGCTCAGAATCGGTAAAAATGGTGAAACATCTTTTTCCAGCAGCAATGTGAGCTGCGTGTGGAGTGGACTGTCCACTACAAAGAGAACAATGATGCAGGAAATCGGAGCTCTGGTCTCCGATTTAGTATTTACTCCATGATTTGTCACCATTATCAGACACTACCAAAGAAAAACCATTGAAGCTAGTATTTACCCAGGTCCAATAGGCAGCATGTGCCGCCCTGGGGAGCACACACGATGGTTCCCTTATGCAGCTAGCGAAGAGTTTTCATATTTATAATATATTTTCTTAATTTAATGTTTCCATTTTCTTCATCTTCAACCCCCCCCCCCTTAAGTTCATATCTTTGCCAAGTCATTACTGTGATGACGGAGGGGTTGTTGGCCTGCGCTTGTTTTTCCCCCACTATTAGATAGTTCGTCTTTGTATTTGTCTGACTTTATTCAAGTTTAAAAGGCTGTGCCAGTCTTGAATAAAAGTTACTCTGTGTCGGTTTTCTATGGGAGCAAGAGTTACCCTACTTGTTTATTGTTTGCTGTTCCCTGCCTATTTTATTTTCAACTTCACAGAAACGAGTTTTTATAAAATGAAATAACGGAATGACACAGACCCCAAATGGCTGTCATTCACGGTGGGAGATTTGTACTGTAGGGTATTTCAATCAGCAGATTTCACCGTGCAAACCCGGGCTAGCTCTTTGCTGGAAGTGCGTGTCGCTGCGACATGGTACCACTCAGATTGTCGAAATCTCCCTGTCTCTGTCTGTCTGTCTGTCTGTCTGTCTGTCTCTTCTCTCTCTCTCTCTCTCTCTCTCTCTCTCTCTCTCTCTCTCTCTCTCTGTGTGTTGAACAAATTAGTAGTGGGGGAAAACATGTGCAGGCTAACAATTCTTCCGTGTGTGTGACTGTGTGTGTGCGCGCTTGCTTGCGTGCGTACGCGCGCGCACGCGCTGGTGGTGGGGCGGGTGTGTGTGTGTGTGTGTGTGTGCGCGCGCGCCCGCGCGCGCGCGTGTGTGTGCGCGGCGCGGTGTGTGTGTGTGTGTGTGTGTGTGTGTGTGTGTGTTCGTTGTTTTGCTTTGTATTGTTTTGTTTTGTTTGTTTTGTTTTCTGTCTGCCGCAAACTTATTATTTTTTTTTTTTTAAAGAAAATTGTGAGAGACAATTCCCTCGTTGCTATGCATTCTCTTATGTTCTGTGAATGCTGCTCTCACAACCTTGGTTCAGTGTAGTATCAGAGAGAGAGAGAGAGAGAGAGAGAGAGAGGAGAGAGAGAGAGAGAGAGAGAGGAGTGAGAGAGAGTAAGAGGAGGAGTGAGTTCAAGACCATCATTTGTGCTCAAGTAACGAGGGGAGGAAACGTTCCTTTGCGAACATGGGGTTTCACGCTGAATAGTAGAGCTGATTAATTAAATCATGGTGACTGAGATAATCCCAAACCATTCAGCTGTGATTCATTGTCCTTGGAGACCAGACAATGGAATGAACAGGGATGAATGATCTAGGAACACAAAGCTTTTGGAGTAAATCAAAGACCAGA
>CM065733.1:28548523-28643523 GCA_033310375.1 Conus canariensis | reverse complement strand
TGAGTGTCCCTCGCATTGCTTGACAAACACTGCAGGTGTCTGTATCTGTTGGACCTGGTGGACGTGTCGGGATGTATTATGAAGTAAGCGCAGAGTGCATCCCTGTCATGCAGTCTCAGAGCAGAACGGAACTCCATAATCATCGTCATCATCCTCATTATCATTGATCAGCATAAAAAAAAAAACGAAAATTCAGTGGCCCTTCGTGCTCTGCCTTCATGGTGATGTCAGTCTCGATTTGCCGTCCACTTCTTTGCCCTTGGTGGGTTTGTTTTAAGGCCTTGGATATCGGCGAGTTCATGGGAACTGTCATTGGACGGACAAGGTTTCGCCCTCCGGAGGGGGGTGCCAATGTGCTTTGGCTCCGTTACCAAAAACATTGTAATGTAATGTAAAAGGATATTTATAGAGCGCTTTACCTCGCAAGAGCCCAAAGCGCATATTACAGAAAAAAAAATTACAAAATACAAATTCTAATTCAAAGCACACACACACACGCGCGCGCACACACACACACACACACACACACACACACACACACACACAACACACACACACACACACAACACACACACACACACACACACGCACACACACACACACACACACACACACACACACACACACACATCTTGTCGCACAGATGTCGTCAATAGGCGGCATTGTAGATGTGTGCAGTACATGTGAGATCAGAACACACACACACACACACACACACACACACACACACACACACACACACACACACACACCACACACACAAACCACCATTGAAATGACTCGGCAGCTGTGCAGTGTCTCCTCCGGTAGGTTGCCTCCATAGGGCTTGACATTGACTGCTCCAAGTGGGTCACTAATGCCGGAGGGCGGCAGGCCAATCCAGGGTGTAACTGAGAGTGCCATGGACGGGACGCCAGGAGGAGACGTGGGGCTCATGTAACGCCACTGAAGTGGCACACAAGATGACACAGCCAAAAAGAAGTACTTTTCTCCTTGCTGGTTACTTGCACAAGACCACGAGTGCGCGAGCACGCACACATACGGGCGCGCGCGCGTGCACACACACACACACACACACACACACACACACACACACACACACCACACACACACTCACACACACACACACACACACACACACACACACACACACACACACACACACCACCACCACCACCACCACCACCACCACACACAGAGAGAGAGAGAGAGAGAGAGAGAGAAGGGGGGGGGGGGAAGATAATATAGCGAGACGGTGACTTGCAAACCTACGAAAAACCAGGATTCATAAAACTACGAACGACCTGAAACATGACACAAGGTGCACACTGCCTTGGGATCTACGTTACGAGAGGCCCACGTCACCTGTCATGAATCCGCATGACCCCAAAACACTGTTGACCCTCATGCCTTACTGCAGCCCACCCTTCCCTACCACACTGTCCTTGCCCTTTAGAGACTGTCTTCGAAACTTTAGAATTGTTTATAAAACATCAACAGCCCCACCCCCCCCCCCCTTCCTCCCCCCCACCCCTCTCCTCTGTTTCCCCCCTCCTTCACTTAGCTTATGTAGGTGAACCAAAACCAACAACATTAAGGGACTTGTTGGCAACAAGATGTTATGCAAACTAAATGGCACCAAAGTGAAACAAATAGTTGGATATTCTGAAAGAGAGAGAGAGAGAGAGAGAGAGAGAGAGAGAGAGAGAGAGAGGACCAGTTGTGGGGGGGGGGGGGGACTGGAACCAGTTGGCCGTGCAACAAAATACATTAATTTGCAAAAGATTGTACACATAAGATCTGACTATTGTACATCATGAATCCGGAATTGTGTTGTCTGTGATCTGGAGTTGTGCTAACTCAGGGTCATGAGTATGGCTGGGCTGTTACAGCGCATTACTAAACAGTCAATATACAAGTTACGGGAAAGGGCGAATCAAGCTTACGTGCCTATGACTATAGTCTTGGGAGGTATCCGAATTAACTTAGAATCACTAGACTGACAATTTATTCGGGCGAAATACCTTTACCGACTTTTTTTCAGTTCATTGATGAGACCTTGCACCACTGGATAGTTTTGTTTTGTTTTTATTCAATTCTCATTGTTATACATTTGGTTTTGCCTGTAATTAAAACGAGAGAGAACGTGGCATCAATATATACGTTCAATCAAAGCCAGGTATTAGAAGGCTTTTATTGAGTCTCATATCGAACAGATTAACTCGTTTATCGTTAAAAATTGAAGTGAAGCCTTCTCAGACTTGTTGAACAGGTATTCAGGACCAAATAGATTATCAGTACTGTCCTTTGTGTTGCGATAAAAGCTGCACTTATCACCATCCAACGACCCTATTTCTTTAAGAATCACATTTGTCTCCATAAACCTTTGGATAATTCTCATTTGAAACCATTTTAAACTCACATCGGATAGCTGATGTAAATACGAAAACAAATTTGAGTCATTTTCAACTTTCAGTTTTTCTTTACTTTTTTTTTTTAAAGTAACACAGTAATGTTTCAAACGAGTTTTATCTCCGCTAAATAAGTCTTTTTTGTCGTCAGAAAACAGGGTATCTTGAATTCTGTATCATTTACAAAAATATCTCTTCCATCTTTACAGTCACTTGTGTGGGCCCCTTACGTTAACAACTGACCATAAGCTAACAGCAATGCACAGTCCTTTGCGGATGTAGCCTACTCATTCTTTCCAAAAACTGCGCATATGGCACTTGTTGTCATTCACAGAGCCAGTTTCAACAAGCAGCTTCAGCAACTTTCCCATTTGCTCTGTTTGGAACTGCTATAAGGAGACGGCGCTGCTGTTAGCGTAGTGGGGCCACACACATGCCATTGTCGTAGTATTACTCCACATACTATGAATAAATACGGGGTAATCGGTCTCCTTGTCTGCATCCTTGCTTAATATTAAACCAACAGGAGCTCTGACCATTGACTAGGACACAAAAGCTGATGGCATAATAAAATGTTGACACAGCCTGGGTAAATCATTGTCATCAAGACAAGCTGTTGCATTGTTGTAAAACATGAAAAAAAAAAAAAAAGGGGGGGGGGGGGGGGGGCAAAAAAGAAAGAAAGATTGTCAAAGTAAGTGTATGTAACTGAAAGAAAATCAGAGTAAGAAAAGGGAGTGAACAGGTCAGTAAGTAAAGAATAGATTGATAAAAAAAATGAAGATTGTAAAGGAAGGGGAGATGAGAGAATAGCTGTAACATGTATATGAGGTAAATAATGAGTAGTGTGATGGTGTGTCTGTGGAGAGTACTGCGGGCCAGTACTGTGTGGGTGGATATGTACTTGCTATTGTGGATGTTGATGCTAAGTGGGCAAGGGGTTCCCAGTCTGGCAATCAGACAGGATTCCTGCATAATGCGCTCAAAGTTATCTGTCTTAGATTTTGATAATGCCAAAGCGCCAGGACTTATGATTGATGTTGTGTCGGGGCTGATTGGTGTGCAGAGCTACTGGTCTGGGTCGTTGATGGCAGATGTCGGCCAGGTGTTCAGATATACACGCATGTTGACAGCATACTCAATCTGCAGGTCTGACAGGAGAACATCCGTTTCATTTTGAACGAGTTCCTTTGGGGCCGTATAGCATGGTGTCTTAACGAGTCTTTGGGGCCGTATACCATGGTGTCTGACTTGGTGAGAGGACAGATTTTGCGGTTGGGTTTCGAGCAGGAAAAGGTGTACTGGATTACTAAGGTGTGAGGATTTTGTTTAGTTTGGAGCACACAAGTAGATGTAAGAAGTTTTTGCCACGCTTGAAAACAATCATGGCTTTGGTCTCAAAGGCGGTTATGATGTTCAACTATGGCCAGTTGGACTTAAGGATCCTGCAGATGGGAAATGTGTGTGTGTGTGTGTGTGCAAGAGGAGGCAGGTAGGGCGTCCGTCTGTTTCTTTTGGAGGTTGAGCTTCCAAGGAAGTTTTTCTGGACACATCGCCTTTACATATATATTTTCTTTTTTCTGTCTCTTGTCACCTTTCTTTCTCTTTTTCTTTCCTTCTCTTTTTGGTGCTTACATCAATTTTTTTTTCTTTACATTGTTTGCATTTCAGAAACCAGCTCATTTTTAGACCAAAAAAAAAAAGTGCAATGTAGTATATACTTTTATTAGAATATCTATCACCGACAATTCTTGTATTATTTATCATTTGTATTGTGTACTTTAAAGGTATCTTTTGCCGGGTCACCAGCGTTCTTGCATCTAATCACACAGAACAAATGCTTGCATGCTTCAAAACCTTTCCAAAACACATTCATTTTTATCAAAAGTTGAAAGTTTCTGATCCGAGTTTTGGGATGTTATTTAGTAGGAGAAAATAGAACGTTGCAATAGTTTTCCGTTTATGATTTGTTTTGTCAGTTTTCTGCAGTCAGGTCATGAAGGGACAACGGTTTTTTTTTGGATGGTCTGAGACACTGGTCGTCAGACTTTGTGCTGCTCGTCTAAGTGTGCGCTGCTCTCTCTCTCTCTCTCTCTCTCTCTCTCTCTCTCTCTCTCTCTCTCTCTCTCTCTCTCTCTCTCTCTCTCCAGTATGTTTCGTTGGTTTGCTCTGGTTTGGTTTGGTTTCTTATACAATTAAAAAGTAGCTTTGTAGATCTGAAAAATCATCTGTTGGACTGAATAGCAAACTCCATATCTACAAACATATTGATATCATTTCTGAATTTAGAACCATCCTCTCACCAAAAGTAGTTGTCTTTTCACCAAAATCTCGAACAAGATAAGTAAAATATCCCTGAGTATTGTACATTTTAACAGTTTTGTTTAATTCCACTCATCGCCAGGTGGTCCACGTAACTGCAGAATTTTGAACGACTTTCAACCAAAATGGTACTTTTTTTAACCACTATGTGCGAACCGGATTCGCAGTTAAAAGTGGTATTATGTATCTTTCCGTCCGAAATTAATATCTATTGTCTCCCGCTAAAAGAAAATTCGTGGCATAAGCGTGTTGTAAAAGTTTAGTACTAGTGCATACCATCTGTATGATTTTTTTAATTTCATGATTAACAACATTTTTGCTCATAATTATGAGAATTTGCACAGAAATTGTTAAGCCAACAGTTAATTCACCAGCACCTGCATTGGAATATCAGCCAACAGTTAATTCACCAGCACCTGCATTGGAATATCAGCCAACAGTTAATTCACCAGCACCTGCAGCCAACAGTTAATTCACCAGCACCTATAGCCAACAGTTAATTCACCAGCACCTACAGCCAACAGTTAATTCACCAGCACCTGCATTGGAATATCAGCCAACAGTTAATTCACCAGCACCTACAGCCAACAGTTAATTCACCAGCACCTGCATTGGAATATCTGGGTGACAGTTAGGGAAAGCTGCCGTTGAGGGTCTCTGCCTTCATCTCTCGCTCGCCTTCAAGCATGTTTCGTTTCTGTCGTATTTTCTCTTTATTAAAGATCAAAAATCAATTCCAATAGAAAGCACCCTGAATTTATTGCAACGACCAAAGAAACATACAAGTTCGCATATTTCAATTTACTTGGTCTTAACTCTGATGTGCGTGTATGTATGTATGTGTGTATACACACACACACATAATATATATATCATATATATATATATATATATGTGTGTGTGTGTGTGTGTGTGTGTGTGTGTGTGTGTGTGTGTGTTGGGAGGGGGGAGAACTGGGCAGTGGGTGGCCGAAGGTTGCGCGAGAAGCTGTCTTTCAATGGAAATTTACTTTGTCCAAGCAAGTGAGGGTACCATTACCGGGCCCCTTGATTGCAGGACTGCCGAGTGTTGTTCCACGAGTGTGTTACAGTCAGTATATCCAACAACAGATCACGACCTCTCCAGAAATGGCTCCACTGTACGTCTCAATACTCTTTTCACATATGAAAACAAAATGTATATCCGTTAAACGGTTAACGTCTTATAGTCCGAACACTGGTGGGTAAGATATCCTGCGAATGGTTGAGTAAATATCGAAACCAATGTGTAACTGTAAAAGTGTACATTGAACCCTCTTACACCCCTCCTCCTCCTCCCCTCCCTCCCCCTCCCTCCCCTCTTGTTGATCTTGACAAAAAAAAACTCACTGGACCAAAACAAGACACACAGTGAAATGACACCTTCACTTCTGTACAACTTTTCACACACTCGCCTCGCGCCCAGACTGTCCAAGTGAGCAGCCTCCCAGCAACAGAGAAAGAGAAGTAGGCGAGCGTGCGCGTGGCAAGTGATAGGGGGTGCTGACTGTGTGTTCTCATCATTTCCCAGTTCTGCCGTGTCCTTGAGTGTTAGTAGAGACCGCAAGAAGCATTGCTTGACGTGCAGCTCACTGTGGCGAGACATGTTAGACTGTCAGGATTTGCAGGTGAGTATATGTTCAAGTCAGTGTGGTCATCTTTTCATGTGTGGCAAAATCATGTTCACAGCGATGATTGTGATTGCGGCTGGCATCCGATGGGCTGTTTATATGCTTTTTAGGCCTGTTTTTGTGCTTATCACATACAGAAAGCATTGACAATGCCTACAGGTGACGAAGACAACTTTCTTGTTCATCAGCTAAGTATAACATTAAAGAGAGAGAGAGAGAGAGAGAGAGAGAGAGAGAGAGAGAGACGACAGACAGACAGACAGACAGACAGACAGACAGACAGACAGACAGACAGACAGACAGACAGACGGTAATTGTTTCACTGAGTCCCTTTTCCTTCCTTGTCTGTCGTGTCCAAATGAACGCCTTCTTCACCAGCTTGCTCACACCCCTAACCCATCACCCAACTTCCTCCACGCAGTCACATTATTATTCGTCCTGTCGAACCTTGAGCAGTTCAAGAGGGCTACCAATATCAGGCCATCCTGAGCCACCCGCTAGAGTAGGCAACACACGCCCCTGAATCACGTCTATTGTGATAAGTAGTCTCTCCTCTCCTCTCTCTCTCTCTCTCTCTCTCTCTCTCTCTCTCTCTTCTCTCTTCTTATTCTTTCCTGCAACGACAACCTTGCCTTTTTCATGGTTCTGCCCGTATAAAACTGGTCTTTCTAGGATTGCTACTGTCTCTTCTTTGCTACGGACATTTGCTCCGACGATGTAGTGACGTGGAGCTGAGTCCAGGACCTGCCCCTGTTAAGTCTGACAGCATGCGGCAAAGCGCCGGAAGTGCCCATAGAGATGTGGTCATGGACCGGGCTCTGCCCCTGCTGCCTCTGCCTTTCCGTCTGATCCCATTCTGAAAGGAACTGTGGCCATTTGAATGATTTCACTTGTACATTCTGAAAGGAACTGTGGCCATTTGAATGATTTCACTTGTACATTCTGAAAGGAACTGTGCCCATTTGAATGATTTCACTTGTACATTCTGAAAGGAACTGTGGCCATTTGAATGATTTCACTTGTACATTCTGAAAGGAACTGTGGCCATTTGAATGATTTCACTTGTACATTCTGAAAGGAACTGTGGCCATTTGAATGATTTCACTTGTACATTCTGAAAGGAACTGTGGCCATTTGAATGATTTCACTTGTACATTCTGAAAGGAACTGTGGCCATTTGAATGATTTCACTTGTACATTCTGAAAGGAACTGTGGCCATTTGAATGATTTCACTTGTACATTCTGAAAGGAACTGTGGCCATTTGAATGATTTCACTTGTACATTCTGAAAGGAACTGTGGCCATTTGAATGATTTCACTTGTACATTCTGAAAGGAACTGTGGCCATTTGAATGATTTCACTTGTACATTCTGAAAGGAACTGTGGCCATTTGAATGATTTCACTTGTACATTCTGAAAGGAACTGTGGCCATTTGAATGATTTCACTTGTACATTTGATCGGCTCGGAGAGGACATGAAGGACGTGAAAAAGGCGTGCAAATCTCCAGTACGAAATGACTGGTGTCAAACAGGAAATGTCCGCCTTGAAACAGCACAATGACGAGTTGAGGAAAGAAAACACGAGACTCGCTGCTAGGGTGGAATCCTTGGACAGAAAAGTAGACGACCTATATGGGAGGTCGAAGAGAAATAGCATAATCATCCATGGTATTCCTCGTAAAAGCCAGTGAGTCTTGGCAAGATAACGGATAAGCTGGAACTTTCGAATCACATTCTTTTCGACCGTGTGCACCGTCTGAATTCAAAGCAGAATTCGCCAATAACAGCACGATGCTCATTCTTCAAGGACAAAGATTCTGCGTACAAAACAAAAACTAAAAGAACAGATATATTTGTGAGTGAAGACTTTTCTTTTCGGGTTAGGGAAACCAGAAAAAAAAGCTTGTACCACAACCCAAGTCCGCCAGATCACAGGGCTTGAAAGTGTCTGTGGTGTATCATCACCTTGTGCTCAACAGTAAGAAGTTCGGTCTGGATGTCAGTGACAACCTGGTAGAACTGAAACAGGATTCAGGCCGGCCCTGTCATCGGATGATGCTCTGCCGTCAGAGTCGGAGGGAGGTGAAATTTAAGCCATCACCGTATAGAGTGCCTGTTCAAATTCACGTGAGGTCATTTTAACTGGGGCAGTGAACGATGCTGACTTGAAGCAGACAGGCGAGGAAAATCCCGTGCAGGCTGTCACTGACATCGGTGGGGACGAAAACATGTTAGATCACAATGATACACGATCAGCCAACGTGTTAAGTGTGGAGAATGATTCCGCTTCGATTGTACATAGCAATGTTTTGTTATCTGTTGTGCAACTTGATAAGTTTGAAGCCACGCAGAGTGATTTAGAAAGAAAAAAGTGTTATATAGAGAAAATGTGTGATGATGTGGGATGAGTGTGGTGGTGAGAGTATACATGTTGATGAAATAAAGGAAAGGGCTTTATGTGACAGTGGGAATGAAACAGTGGCGACGAGTTTGTACATTTGGATGGGATTTTCAATGTTGATGACGGTGTGAATGAGACAAGTCACAGTAGTTCCGTGACAGCAAAAGAAATTTCCAGAAGAGCTGACTGTCTGACAACGATTATACTACACGTCAACAGAGACACTGCGTCAGCAATAAACTCCATCACCAGAACTGAACTGATATAGCGACCGTCACTATCCCTGTGACTATCGTTGATTCTACGACGACGACTGTAGCAACACGTGGCGGTGAATGTACGACAAGATCTTTAGATAAAACTAAAAGTGCGACTGACTGCCTGAATTATTCACACCTCTTTTACATCGAGCGTAAATAATAATGAAGCTCAAAATGTGTGTCGTCGTGTTCGAGGTGACAGCAGTTCGTGCAGCGACGCAAACAAGTTAATCCATGCTAGTCAAAGTGCACGTGGTATAAAAAAAAATATCAACAAGCTAGAAATAGTGTATCATTCCTTCAGCGGAATATATGTGGCTCGTTTTTAAAAAAAGATAAGAGTGATTTTATTCAGTTTATTTACCTTTGATTCTGTTTGTTTGGTTGAAACGTTGCGGAGTCGTTTCAGTCAAGCCTTTTTCAAGACCATGAATTATTTGTAAAACCGGCCGTTAAATTTAAAAGACAGGGATGGTGCTCAGGAGGACTGGTTTGTATGATACGTAAAAGTCTTGTCCATAGGTGCACCAAGTGGATTGTGACAATCTGTATACAATGTTCTTTAGATTCGATAAAGACTTTTTGCTTTGATAAAACTGTCCTACTTGTGTGCACATAATTATGTACCTCCAGATGGGTACATCTGGATAGATCCCCGTCTCGGTAGATCCCATCTCGGTAGATCCCGTCTCGATAGATCCCCACTACATGTGGACACATTTCCGTCTCGATAGATCCCCGTCTCGGTAGATCCCATCTCGGTAGATCCCATCTCGACAGATCCCCGTCTCGGTAGATCCAAAAACATTAACGGGGATCCATCGAGATGGGGATCTATCGAGACGGGGATCTATCAAGACGGGGATCCATCGAGACGGGGATCTATCGAGATGGGGATCCATCGAGACGGGGATCTATCGAGACGGGGATCTATCGAGTGCCCCCCCCCCCCCCCTCCAGATAATGCACCCTTCTATACTTTAAATGGCTTTGATAATGGAATTAGAATGTTGGAAGATTGTATTGTCAACACGTTGTTGTCCTTTGGTGATACTGAATTACTGTTCTGGGGTGACATGAATGCAAGAATTTCAAATAGTTCTCCGGAAACTGTACACGATTGTGATCTATATACTAACTTTAAGGAAACAGATAGTAAATATGAAAGATGCTCTCAAGACAAGGTATTTAATTTGTTTGGGAAAAAATCACTTGGCATGTGCACTGTGTTAGGATTGACAATTTTAAATGGAGTATGTAATGGCGAGCTCGAAGTTCGTTTCACTTACATTGGGGATGTAGGGAGCAGTGTAACTGACTATTTTCTTGCATCTATAGATTTTTTTTTTAACTAATGTGTAAACACATGACTCTGAATGTGATGGAAAGATATGAGTCTGACCACTTGCCGCTAGTACTGCGCATTGGAATGCAAAGTGATCCGTCACAAGACAGTTTTATTCCTGATATAGATAATAATCAATTTATCGTTAAATATGGCAGGAACCAAGACTTAAGTCAACAATCTTATTCATCAATGAATTCACCAAATGTTCTAGAAAATTTTTATGTCACCTGAAAATCTTATTTATGTGGACATAAACGAAGCACTGAATTTGTTTAACACAACTGTCAAAGAGCAAGCAGAAATTATAAGGGGAACAATACCAATAAAGAAGCAGTCTATACAGAGCTGGTTTGACCAAGAATGTAGAATAGCAAAACATAAACGTCGTAGATTATTCAGAATTTTTCTGAAAACAAAGGATGAAAATGACACAGTATTGTTCTGCATTGCGAGAAGGGAATATAAAAATGTAAATAAAAGAAAATAGAAAGAATATAATCATTCCCTTTTGAACGATCTTTTGTCTTCGGCCAAAAAAACAGCAGTTATGCTGGAATACTACACACAAGATTCCTTAAAAGAAAATACAACTTGCAAAGAACATTCCGCTGCAGGATTGGTTCTTACACTTTAAAAATCTTTTGGATGAGGACAGTATCGAGTCCATTGAGACTGACAGTGCGATGAGTTATGAAGAGTATACTTTCAATAGACCTGTATCTAGAGAGGAAATATTATCAGCTATTAAGAAATTAAAGAATGGTAAAACTGCCGGACCTGATGGCCTCATTGGGGATTTTTTTAAAAGAATTCTGGGAGATTGTTTGATTTTTTTGTTATTAAATGACTTAATCGTCTATTTGGCACAGGGATTTATCCTGAAGATTAAAAAGCATTTATGATATTATCCTTATCTAAGAAAGGGGAGGTAAGCAATGTAAATAATTATAGAGGCATTTCTTTGTGCAATGTATGTACTAAACTTTATAGTTCAGTTATTAACAATAGACTTCATGAATGGATATCTCAGAATAATATAACTGGTGAACATCAAGCAAGATTAAAAAAAAAAAAGGTTATTCTACCATTGATCATATGTTTAGTCTACTAGCTGCAGTTCAAAAACAATTTGTAAATAACAAGAAGCTGTATGTGGCTTTTGTAGATTTTGAAAAAAACTTTCGATTCAGTTTCACGGAAAGTATTATGGCCGGCCGGACTATTTTGTTAAAAAATGGAATTAAAGGTAAGTTGTATCGCTGTGTGAAAAGCGTGTATTAAGAGGTTAAAGCAAGAATTAGAGCGGAAGCAAAATTACGAGATTTTGTTAAGTGTACGAGAGCGGTTAAGCAAGGGGATGTTGGTAGTCCAGTTTTATTTTCTTTGTCCATAAATGAATTGGCTTTGGAGATTATTCAAAATGGACGGCATGGTGTTACATTTGATCTCTTGGAATTGTTTGTATTACTTTTTGCTGACGACACTATTATGCTGTCTACAACTGTTGTTGGTCTTCAAAGGCAGTTAAACAGCTTTTGTTCAGCTGCTACTAAATTAGAATTAAAAGATAATATGATTGAGACCAATATCATTGTGTTTCGTAAAGGTGGATATTTGGCACGTAATGAGAAATGGATCTACGGGGGTGAATACATCGGTGTAGTCAACGCATACAAGTCATCTTGGATTTTTATTTCACTACCAGATTAAATTTCACTTTTGGATGTCAAGATATAGCAAATAGGGCAAAGAGGGCAGTCACAGTAATTCTTCATATTTTATATAAATTGACTAGTAGCGTATTTTCTGTTGTTTTTTTTTTTTCAAAGTTAATCGACTCACAGATGCAGCCAGTCTTACAGTATGGAGCTGAAATCTGGGCTATCGACAAAAGTTGAAATAGAGAATGCTCCTTTGTGTGCAATGAACAGATTTTTGAATGTCGACAATCAAACACCAAATGATTTAGTTTATGGTGAACTTGGAAGGTATCCAATTTATCTTTTACATGTATTAAGTATTGGCTGAAAATAACCAGAATAGAGGAAACCAATATACCATTTAAAGCTAATAAGACGTTGCGAAATTTGGATGGTAATGGCAAGAAGACATGGGCTACCAATATTCGTCAGTGCTTAAATTCATATGGTTTTGCTTATATTTGGGACAACCAGGGCATTGAAAGTATATCAGGGTTTTTGAAATGTTTTAAATAAAAAATGATTGATTGCAGATAGCAAGACTGGCATGACCATATCTACAGCAGTGACAGATTTGCACAATACAGACTTTTAAAACAGCGTATGTGATTGAACCATAAATTGAAATAAATATGAATAGGTATAGTAAGAGTGCACTGACTAAGTTTAGTTTTGGTATCTCTGACATTGCTTGCCATCTGTTTAGATACAGTGCTATGAAAGATAACGAATTGATGTGTCGCTTGTGTAATCAGGCAAAGGAAGATAAAATACATTTTTACTCTGCTGTCCTGCACTCAGTGACCTTAGAGTTAAATTTATTAAGGCAAAATATTATTTTGACTCCTGTAGTTTTAGAGTCAACTTATTGTTAGCAACAAGAAATGAAAATGTCCTCTCCAGTCTTGCTCTGCACATATATGAAGCTCACAAGCGAATACGAATAGTATATTCACAATAGTTCGCATATATGTGTTATTGCCTTTTCTTTCCATTTTCTCTACTAAGAATCCTTTTTGCGGTGTCTCCCCCTCAGTATGGGCTATGGCCTCAACCTGAGTACATCATTCGCATTCGCATTCGCATTCTCTCTCTCTCTCTCTCTCTCTCTCTCTCTCTCTCTCTCTCCTTCTCTCCTCTCTCTCTCTCTCTCTCGTACGTAGGCATTGATTGTTGTATGTTGTTTAATATGAGTGTGCTTTTACTTGTCGATGCCTAGATGTTTGATGATTTGCTTATTTCTGTCTGAAACGATTTGATCTCAACACCCCCTTCATTAGGGGCCATGGCCTGTATGAATAAAACATCCGTATCCGTATCCGTATCCTTCGGTACGATTCTGAACATTTCACAATACTGAGCCCAGTGATAGACCCTTAGTCCAGAGAGGAGAATGAATGTCAGCTCACAAACGATGAAAAAATGAAGGTGTAGCATACTCCTTAGATACCTAATATTCTCTCTCTCTCTCTCTCTCTTCTCTCTGTCTGTCTGTCTGTCTGTCTCTGTCTCTGTCTCTGTCTCTCTCTCTCTCTCTCTCTCTCTCTCTCTCTCTCTCTCTCTCTCTCTCACCGGGAAAAGCATTGAGGTAAGACAGGCAGATCGAGGAAGTGGGGGATAAACCGTAGGGAACAAAATTCCAGTCAACAGAAGTGAACGCTTGCCGAGTCCGTTGCTTCGCACTTACACTGTGCCTTTCATCCTTCACTTGTAATCATTCCTCACAACTGAATCCAACAGCCAAATTCAGCCTCTCTTGTTCATTCGCTCTAATTATTTCTGAATTCATCGCATATCTATGACCTGTGTAACTGCTATTGTTACTCGCAAGCTATTAAATATGCTTGAATACTGTCTCTGATCTTGTGATCTAACCGTCCCTCATAACTACAGACTGTTGTTAGTATTACGGTCATTGTCAAAGCCCCTTAAAATCATTTTAAACTACACCTTCAATCTCATTTCATCAAATATACTTATTTCATCCGAAACAAAATAGATCCAGAAAAAAAAATCATTCATGAGCACGATCCTCACTGATCATAAAGAGGAATGGTGCTTAAATATAAAAAAGCAATCGTTTTGACTGGTTCGTGCTTTGTAAATTGTAAAGAAAAGCTTTTGACACTGTTGACCATAACGAAATCAAGAGAAAGCTATTTATGTGCGGTTTAACGTTAGACCCAGTACGCCATCATATCGTCTCTTTTTTACAAAAAGCAACAACTTACAGAAGGCAGGTAGCTTATGAAGACTGTATTTTCTTAGACATTCAAATATTCAGTTCCACAGTACAGGGATCTTGTCTTGGTACTGTATTATTTTGAATCGATGAAAATGGCCTGTCCCTTCACTTAAAATCCCTCTGTGAACTGTGATGTTCCCATTCTTCACACCAAACATGAAAATTACAAAGATGGTTGCACCTTTTTTTTCAGAATGACATTGATAAACTTACCAGGTTGACGGAGCGAATCATTCGTTCATCCACCCTCATAAATTTGTATTCATGTTAACAACTACACAAAAGAAACGCTAAGACATTAAAAGCAATCAAATGGACCAGAACTATAGAGTAAGGCACTGGGAACAGTTGATTTCTGCGAATCACTTCGTTTTTATAGGACCTGGTCGGGTCCAAACATTTTCTTTATTTTCAACAAACATTCAGGGAATGGAACAGAGCATTTTCAACATTCAGGGAATGGAACAGAGCATTTTCAACATTCAGGGATGGAACAGAGCATTTTCACATTCAGGGAGTGGAACAGAGCATTTTCAACATTCAGGAATGGACGGCTTTTACATTCAGAAAGAACAACATTTACATTCAGGGATGGACAGAGCATTTTCAAATCAGAGGAACAAGCATTTACATTCAGGGAGTGGAACAGAGCATTTTCAACATTCAGGGAGTGGAACAGAGCATTTTCAACATTCAGGAATGGAACAGAGCATTTTCAACATTCAGGGAGTGGAACAGAGCATTTTCACATTCAGGGATGAACAGGCATTTTCTAGACTGCACACCGGACCGTTGCTTTTCCACACATACATTCAATCAAACATTGATTACACAATACTCTGGGATCTGGTTAGGGACAATGTTCCTAAAAAAAAGAAAAGTTTCAAAGAGTTGTATAAACATGCTCTCAGGATTGTTCTTCTCTCGCCTTCTCTTCTCCCTATTGATTACAAGCAAGTCGGCACTGTGCTTATCCATCTACAATATATATATAATATTGTAGATGGATATATATTTGGAAGCCAATCGCTTTAAGGTCTTTGGACATAAATTCCCAGAAATCGAATCAAGGGCTTTTTCAAAGTTTATATTTAACAACAACCCGGGCAAATTATTATATCTAAATACGAAATCGTGTCAATCTTATATTGTCTCAGACGTACTATTTCTAATAAATCCTGTCTGATTTTCATTTATGACTTTAGGCAGCAGACGTTATATTCTATTTACTATGGAAGAAGATATTGTATGTTATAGACTACATTCAACATTGATATAGGTCTGCAGTTTTTGATATACGGCGTAGGGTTATCGTCTTTAGGAATATATGGAGGGGGGGGGGGGGGACAGGTGGAAGGGGAGAGAGAGAGAGAGAGAGAGGGGGGGGGGAGAGAAAGAAAGGAATGGATGGAGGGAGAGAGATTAAAAAAAAAAAAAAGCATCGTGATATCCTATGTGCATTTCCAGCATGACAATCCCTCACAGAAAATAGTCTTGTTTCTTCAAACAATATTTGTATGACATTAACGCCAGACGTTTTCTTTTCCCTGACTCTCCACCCTACCACCTCTCTCTCTCTCTCTCTCTCTCTCTCTCTCTCTCTCTCTCTCTCCTCTGCACACACACACACACACACACACACACACACACAACACACACACACACACACATACACGAGCGCGCTCGTTCATGTACAACACACACACACACACACACACACACACACACACACACACACACACACACACACACACACACATGTTACGGATGGTGTGCGGTGCGTGTTTTGCTGACTGACTCTCGCTCTCAAAAGTTTGGATGCGTGTAATAATTATTCCCTACGCACACCCACACCAAACGCACATGGATAGCCAGGCAACACACGAGTTAGATTTTTTTTTCTTTATAATTATGCTGCCTGAACCATCAAACATACATTCATGTGAACTGGTACAAATCAATACATGTCACTACATAGCATATAGATCAAGATATCAATACATAGGAACTTCAATCATCAGATATCAGCATATCATAGTACATATCTTGATATCACTCACAGATCTCGCCGGCGCCGTCCACAGTGTCTCACATATGCAGTCAACACACTCGGTTCCACAGTACCAAGCCACAGTCTACAACACTAAAAGAAGACAAATAAGGATAACCAAGGTCCCCACATGATAAGCACAGTCGTTCACAAACACAAGCGATGAAGAAGAAGAAACAGGGTCTCCACACAACAAGCACAATAAATCACGTCAAACTATCAGAAGAAGAACCGCAAATTCACAAGGCACAGTAATCCATAGCAGAAGAACCGCAGATTCACAAAGCACAGCAATCCACAGAAGAAGAGCCGCAGATTCATAAAGCACAGTAATCCACAGAAGAACCGCAGATTCATAAAGCACAGCAATCCATAGAAGAAGAACCGCAGATTCACAAAGCACAGCAATCCACAGAAGAAGAGCCGCAGATTCATAAAGCACAGTAAACCATAGAAGAACTGTAGATTCACAAGGCACAGCAACCAATATTGAATCCCGGAGAACACGATTTCAGCAAAGTCCCATAGAACACAATAAACTTCGATTCCACGTATTGTTGATCTAAAACAAAAATTAATTAGCTTCTCAGTGTATTGATATTACAATGTTCACATCAATAAATTCAGCCCACCGACGCACATGAGGTGGTACAATTAGAGCACATAAATATTCTTGCAGGAGTTTTAAGTCACTCTCGGCGACACAGCATTCACAACATTTCTATAACAATTAAATTTCCTGGTACATATTTCGCTGGTACCGTCATCAGAAGTATCGCACATACACAGTGAACATCAACGTACTACTGACTTGAAAGTCAGCCTCTCCACATAGTAACACTACGGAGAAAACGACGATTAAAACAAAATAAATTAGGCTGGACACCAAAGCCTCGGCCGTTAGTTCTTGCTCTCTTCTTCCCATGAGGGCAGGATGTAAAAAAGCTGGAAAGCTTATTCTTTAACCCTCAATAAAGATAATTTTGACTTGACTTGGCTTGACATGCGCGCGCGCTATAAGCAATATTACCTTACCTTACCTTACCTCACACACACACACACACACACACACACACACACACACACACACACACACACACACACACACACACAACCTTCCATAGCCATTTGCATCTTACCTTTACCTCTGTCCGTCACCATATTGGTGATTTTTCTGTATTAAAAAAGCTTTCAATTAGAAAGACATGGGGTAGGTCTGGGAAAAACTGATAATAATGAACAACGAAATAAACTTGCCACAATGTCCTATCTTACATCAAACATTGGATCTTGAGAAAGCGGAAGCATTTGCTGAAACGTTTGCAATAGGAGGAAAGTAGAAACTGCAGAGAAAACCGAGAGAAAAATGAAGGAAATAAAAATACATTTTCTAAAATAACTTGGATATATGTGCTTAGATCACGCTGCGCGAAGTAAACAAAGAACGCATTTCCAGTCTTAGCTACAAGAAAACTTCGACTGGTTAGGACGGTATTTCAAACAAATTGTTGAGACATTTGCCAGCTACAAGTATTTGACGGAGATGACGTTCTTCTTGTTTGGAAACACTAATTGTTCCTATGCACATGGTAATAGTCCATGTGTTTCAACATGCTGCACATGCAAACCCCAATGGAAAAGATTATTTTCAACAGACTATTCCGTTACTATGAAAAGTGTAAAGTAATACCTTTCATTCAAGTTGGCATTGAATTCAATGGAAAAAATATTGCAGTTTAATCTTTATTTTCTCCAGTTTCAGCGTGGGAACAAAACTAAGCTCTATCTGACTTTAACTAGTCAGATTCATCTAAAATCCGCTCGCCTAATCTGTTGAAGCGTTCAGCATATTCCTATGCAAAATATCTAAAGGTAAGGGCAGGTTGATTTGTTCTCGATAACAGCAAAGCTGGAGCAACATGTTAATTCCTTCATTAAAAATGGCAGCAAGAAAGGCTACGCTAATTATGACCGACATGTGTGACTGTCCACCACCTGCAGAGGATGGGCAAAGGATGGACGGGACAAATGGGGAGGGTCAAAGCCATGTAGATCTTGTGGATCGTGTAGATCTGTCAGCGCTACATTCAGTCGCTTCTCTGTCATTTAGACAGTTTCATTCGTTCAATTTTCTTCCTTCATTCTTTCAATTTCTCACCCAGGGTGCATGGAATGTGTAAAGTGTCATCAGCACCAACAGCCAAGCTGGCCTTCTCTTCCGAAGTTTGGTGGTGGTGACAGTAACTGCAGTGATATACAACCGACCTACAACAACATTCCACCTGCAAAGAATGCGCATTTGCCTGCATTACACTGAAACAGAAGACTTACTTTGACAGGTTACATCTATCTTACTTTGACAGGTGTTACTTTGACAGGTTGCATCTATCTTACTTTGACAGGTGTTACTTTGACAGCTTACCTCTATTTACGCCGTATCTCAGTTACGTCTCCTCTCTCCCACCCGTTGTCCCTCTACCTCCTCCCCTCTCCTGGATGTCTCTGTATTGGCCGTACTTTCTTTCCCTTGACCTAAGTCTGCTGTCCTCCCGTTCCCCTCCTGTCCATCCACTGGCGCCTCCACACTCACAGACTGCTCTCCTCCTCTGTCCTTCCTCCTCCCTTCAACCACCTGCCCTACTGCCAAGCGCGCTCATGGCCACCCTCGCTTTGGTGTCTTTGAAAGCGCATATGTTAGTCAATACCAACGTATTCTAAATATGTGTCGGCAACAAAATTGAACACAGTGACCGTTTATTTGACTAACAGAATGTTCTTGTCTATCAGCTCCTCTACCAGACAGAAATTGCGTTAAACGGGCCAATATTCACAAAATGTAACTTAATATTTGTCGTCATGTTTGAACGCAGTTTCAAAACCTGTGTTTTGTTTGTGTGTAACGCAATAACCGTGACAGAAACTTTGGAAGACAGTTCTGCTATAGGCCTATTGAAACGATGGCTGTCGTTACGGGTCAGTTCACCTTCGTCATTGGAATGACAAGAAAGGTCTTAACAATATTTGTTATTCTGCCCAGTTTCACAATGACAATGGCTATAGTTGCTTAGAAAACGCCAGCATTACAGTTTATAATGAACACACACACACACACACACACACACACACACACACACACACACACACACACACACACACGCGGCCTACATGCACGCACAAATACACAAATATATGGACCACCGAAACTGTGTGATTACATAGGCTCTGTTGTGTACACATGTGAGTGAAAATCTGAACCACATGGATAAACATTGTTCTGTTTTTACTACTCAACTTATGGCCTTAAATCGCATTGTAGATATCCCAATTAATGTATTAAAAAAAATATTACGTTGTGTAGACTTGAAGTCTGTATTACATGCCATAAGACACCCCCCCCCCCCCCCCCACACAAGTCTGACTGGAGATGACAATTGAAGTAAGATACAGAATTCATCAACTAAGAAGTGTCAGTACCATCTAAAAGCTGGGTGCCCTCTTACTATTGAATGATTTTCAATGAATGGGTACATCAGGCTGCTGGAAGAACAGAAAAGAACACAGACGGTTCAGTCGAATTCAATATCCAATATTAGCTCTGCATGAATGAATAAAGAAAAAGTGTCCCAAGATCGGAGTCAGCTCGATACTCACACGTATCGATAGATCCCCTGCTCAATACCGCATTTGCTTGATGCTCCTCTGCTCGGGACTGCCCCACTTGTCTATGGCGCGCGCGCGCACACACCCGCGCGCACAATCTTGAACTGTGGTATAGGAGATTTTCTTTCCGACCTCTCTCTCCCCCAGAACAACAGCTTCTTTCCGTTGTGGGAGGGGGAGAGGGGAGGGGGGGGGAGGGGTGTATATTGAGCAGGGGCAATGTCGAGCATGGGCAATATCAAGCAGAAGAAGTATCTCGCTGCGACAAGTAGGGGGAGTTTGACACGATGGAGGTGATTAATCACATAGTCATTATTACCAGTACTGTGTAAAACTGAGGAATGCTGCTAATCCTTAATCCTTTATGAATAATTTACTCGTCACATATTCTAGACATATGACAAGTTTTGTGTATAGGTTTCGTTTACATGAAATTCAAACGAATTTTTCGAACACACACACACACACACACACACACACACACACACACGCACGCACGCACGCACGCACGCACGCACGCACGCCACGCACGCACGCACGCACGCGCACACACACACACACACACACACACACACACACACACACACACACACACACACACACCATGTGTGGCCAACAAATTTCTGTAAGCTATTTACTTGTTTACATTAGTATTAATGGTGTCAGTTTGAGCCAATATGCCATTTTGTACTGTTTTAATTTTTCTCTGGAATCTTTTATTCCAGTCTACTTTTTATCTACTTCTGATTTGTTTTGATTAAAGTTGCCTTTTGTTGTTGTTGTTTCTAGATTTTATCAATAGAAAATGTTTAAGGCATTTTGATACGCATTCAGTCCCCACCCCCCCCCCCCACCCCCACCCCACCCCCCGCCTCCCTCCATTCACGCCCCATACCATTTCTTTTCGTTTACAATTGTTTCGTTTCTTATGCATCGGTTTCCCCAAATCAACACACAGAAAAGACTGCAAGATCAATAGCTATATTAATTACATGTACACCCTTTTCGATACACAGAAAAGATTGCTGGGTAAACAGCTGAATTAATTACACGTACACCCTCACCCTTCCCTCCTGCCAAACCCCGTTTCCCCATCCTTTACGCAACCACAACTCCCCATGCTTTCGTCCCTCTAATACATTTTTGTCCTCTAATATCATTTCTAGTGGTTCAGATCACACACACCACACACAACACAGCCACGCACGCACGCACGCACGCACGCACGCACGCACGCACGCACGCACGCACGCACCACACACACACACACACACTTTCTTAATGGGTACATCTGCACTAGCTGTTACAAAACAACAGCCCCCCACCCCACCCCTTACATTGTTACTTAGCATTCTCACTTGGGGATCAGTCCCCACCTCTCTCTCTCTCTCTCTCTCTCTCTCTCTCTCTTCTCTCTCTCTCTCTCTCTCTCTCTCTCTCTCTTCAGTACCATACGTAATCAAAGAGAGTTCTGGGATAATGTACATAAACTGTCATTTAAAAGAAAACAACCAAGAAATAGCATTAATGTTGAGACCTGGTTTAATCATTTTAAATTATTATTAGAAAAAGAAACACTGGATTGTAATATGAATGAAAGCTTAGGTGAGCATAATGATGTTGATGGTTTTATGAATCGTCCAATTTCGGTGGAAGAAGTGTTATACGCTTTCAGAAAGTTGAAAAGTCGCAAAGCAGCTAGACCTGATGGTATTATTAGTGAATTATACAAGAATTCTTGTGATCATGTGCTCCAGTTCTTCTTAAAATTATTTAACACACTGTTTGATAAGGGTATCTTTCCTCGAGATTGGAGTGAATCTATAGTTTTACCATTGTTTAAGAAAGGTGATGTGAATAATCCCAACAATTACAGAGGTATATCCCTTAGTGATATTAGTAGTAAATTATATAGTACAATTATTAATGTTAGATTGCAGGAATGGGTAAATGAACATAATATCACAGGTGAGCATCAAGCTGGTTTTAAAAAGGGATATTCAACTATAGATCACATGTTTACTTTGTTAGCCTCGATACAAAAACAATTTTCATTTAATCGTAAACTGTATGTAGCATTCATAGATTTTGAGAAGGCATTTGATTCTATAACTAGAAATTTGCTTTGGCCAGTCTTGATAAAAAATGGTGTAAGAGGTAAACTGTACAAGTGTATTAGGAGCATGTATGATAACGTTAAATGTAGGGTTAGGTGTGGCTCTCAACTGACTGAATATATTAACTGTACTGCTGGTGTGAAACAGGGCAATGTGTGCAGCCCCATATTATTCTCATTGTTTATAAATGAACTGGCCCTAGAAGTATTGAATAATGGTAGGCATGGTGCCATGTTTTCTTATGATGCATTTGAGTTGTTTATTCTTTTACTGGCAGATGATATTGTTCTATTATCTGAAACCATCATTGGCCTTCAGACCCAGCTTAATAACTTAAGAAATTCAGCACTGGCACTTCAGTTGAACGTTAATATGGAAAAAAGTAACATCATAGTGTTCCGGAAAGGTGGTTTTTTGGGTGCGAGAGAAAGATGGACATATAATGGTGTTTTAATGCCGGTAGTAAACGTGTATAAATACTTAGGGATTTTGTTTTTCACTCGTTTAAGCTTTACTGCTGCTTGCAAGGATCTTGCTAGCAGAGCAAAGAGGGGTCTGCTTGGCATCATGAAAAAGTTATCGTCAATCAATAACAATTCGTTGACATTATTTGTTAAAATATTTGATTGTCATGTGCAACCTGTTGTACAGTATGGCTCGGAACTGTGGGGACTCAACAGAGCTGCTTTATTTTCTGAATCTGTGCACTTATTTGCTTTAAAGAAATTTTTGGGTGTAAGCATGTGTACACCCAATGATTTCGTTTATGGTGAAACCAATAGATATCCCTTATATTTAAATTCCGCTGTTCAATGTATTCGTTATTGGTTTAATTTGCTTCAAATGGATGAGTGTTGCTTACCTCGTAAAGCATATAATATGTTGTTTGAATTAGATAAGAAAGGAAAGCAAAATTGGGTCTCGGATGTACGCACATGTTTATATGAGTATGGTTTTGGTGAAGTGTGGATGAATCAGGGCGTTGGCAATGTTAAGGGATTTATATGTGTTTTTCGTCAACGTCTAATGATTGCAGATGGCAAAAATGGCATGATCATGTTCAAAACAGTGTAAAGATTTAATATGTTTAGGATGTTTTGTAATACACATGAAATAAAAACACACCTTTTGTTGAATATGGATAATCATTTGAAATATATAACAACGAGATTTAGGCTGGGGATTTCAGAGATAGCGGTGCATTATTATAGATACAGAGAACACAATGAAGCAGATCTGATATGTTGTTTATGCAAAAATTCTAAGGAGGATGAGGTACATTTTGTTTTATGCTGCCCAGCTCTTAGTAAAATTAGAGAAAAGTTTATTCCCAGCAAATATTATCAATGCCCTTGTGTCTTTAAACTCTGCTTGTTGATGGCATCCTCTAAACACAGTGATGTTAGGAATCTATCGCTTTTCTTGTATAAAGCTTTTAAGTTCAGAGAAATTATGACCTCGTAATCGTGTATTTCAAATGTCTTATTTCATGAATAAGGTTGATGTCTTGTGTTTACTAACCCCCTTCATAAGGGGCCATGGCCTAATGAATAAACCATTCGCATTCGCATTCCTTCTCTCTCTCTCTCTCTCTCTCTCTCTCTCCAAGTTTGCGAGCGGAAAGAGATAAGACGAGCCGGAATGGGGAGAGGTGAAAAATCGGTGAAGCGTGTTCGCGCAGACCTTGTGGTTCATGGCAAACATACTATGATTCACCTACTTTTGGCATCATTTACAGTCCTTTACTTACCTGCAGGTCATACGCTCCAATAGTCCAGCGTCAACATTGTCGACGTATTGCATGACGTAGTTTAGCTGAGGTACATGACGTTATGTTTTATTTGATGCGCCTGTATCGGTTTCCCCATGATTAGCGCTTTGTTTTTTTTTTTTTTTGTTTTTTTTTTTTGTTAATGTAAATTCGATAAGGAAAAACGTTCGCCCAAAGTGGCAGGGGGACTCAGAGAAGTACTTGCCATATCTTCGTGTGTTTATTTTTCTTCTTTACGATGCATTATCACACTGAATATAATCATCATTGCTTTGATACAATTTTGCTTGCATGATTCACCGTGAGCGGTACTGCCATGAAGGTTTCATTACAGCGATGATTATACATACTAGCGCGACTCGGAGAGAAGAGGTGGGGGTGGGGGAATAGGGTGGGAGGGGGAAAGGGGGTTACGGCGAGAACGGGTTTAATGACAGGCCTGTCCCTTTGTGCTCGATCATAATAAAAGACAACGTTGAAGAGAAGAGCCAGACAGAGTTGGGTAAGGGTGCCGACACCTTCAGTGTGATACCTGGCACGCTCGCTACAGAGACGGATGTGAGGATCTCTCATTTTTCCGTTTTCCCGCAGATGAGGACAGGTAAGATTTGACGTTTCCTGGTGTGTGTTTTGAGACGAATGGCGTAGAAATCTGAACCAGATCTACATGGATTGATAGACTCTACGAGAGGGGAAAAAAAAAAGAAGGGGGCTTTTCATCATGAATGAAGTGGATTAGGTATATACACAAACATACCAAAAAGACTGATTTCGTGCTACAATTAAGGTAAATTAAGAAAAGAAATTTTCGAGCGCCATACTGATCTACTGAGCCCCCCCCCCTTTTGTTTTTTTTTAAATCTCACATCATATTCAGAGCTGCAGTTCTTGTGAGATGCAACTGTGCTCCACAAAATTGAAAGACTGTCTAATTAATTGGTCATTAGTGAGTGAACCGTTTGTGGTGCAGATTTATTTCTACTTTTGCCCTCGATCGAGACCCCCCCCCCCCCCCACATGCCATAGTTACTCGCCCCCCCCCCCTCCCCACTTCTCTACACCGCCTTTTGTTATCACTTGTTAGTTGTCAAATATGTGAATGACATTATCTTTCACCTGGCTCACAGTTAATGTAACATAAAAACTGATTTAAGAAAAAAAAAAAGAAATCGAGCATTCAGTGTCATTGTTTATCTGGCTATTTTGCATGTTCAGCACAAAAAAAAGATTTAACCTAGAGTTATATATTCATTTCCTCCAAACACAACTTGTAGCGCACATGTACAGGTTACAGAAAATTGTAACGTGTCTTAACACCTGTCCTGGATAGAAAGATTCCCCGAATTCTAGATCGGAAATTTTTTTTTTTTTAATGTACAAAACCTCAACATCATTTTGTCAAACAAAGATATTCAATCATTGAATCTTGCAACCCTTCTTAAATGAACGGGAGGATATAAGAAATTTTAAGTCTGAAGAGTAAACGAATTTACATATCGCTAGAAATATTTCATTTTTTTTTCCTTATGTCAACACACACTGCTTTACCTTGTCACCACTTCCACTAATAGACAAAACAAACTAACATGTCAGATATGTGTAAACTACCAGTGGCCACATTAACACATACCACATTCACCAAAAGCACATCAACATTCAAACATTATGAATGAAAGGCCATTGACGAAACACTTCGGTACCGTTGTTCGGTGCATTGATTCAGTCTTTCTCATTCAGTCATTCTCATTTAGTCATTCTCATTTAGTCATTCTCATTTGGTCATTCTCATTAGTCATTCTCATTAGTCATTCTCATTTAGTCATTCTCATTCAGTCATTCTCATTTCAGTCATTCTCATTCAGTCATTCTCATTTAGTCATTCTCATTTAGTCATTCTCATTCAGTCATTCAGCTTGTCGATCACAAGTCAGTTCATAGTCTGTGATTTTCAGCTGACCCGCACAGACGACTTTGAACAAAATCGCACAAAAATGGGAGACAGGGTATGTAATCTAAATGTTCGGCATGTTCTTAGTCTTTCTTTGGCCGGTTTGTTTCACAGATTGCTCAAAACAACATAATATCAAAGCGAAGACAGATAACAAGTTAAGGATGTATGCCATTCATCATTATGTCCCGATTGTCACCTCCATCCCAAGGATTCATGTCTCCCTCCATCCCAAGGATTCATAAAGTACCGAGGAGATGAATGGCTGTTTGGTAAAAACAGTCTGGAACTGTTTGCAGTCTGGCCCAAGGGCAACATCAGGCTGACGAACTTTCTATGTGTGGGCATTCCCTACATGTGTGCCCTCCCCTGATAACAGGCTCTGTCAGGGCGACCGTTTATGGGTCCTCGACACTAAGAACTCCTTTTTGTGGATTATCAAAGACTTTTGATCGCTCGCACCTTGGGGATCATGGGATGCAAGCTTTGGGGCTTAAAACTGGATCCCATCTAAGCAAAAGTCGGCATAGCAAAAGAGATTGGAGAAGAGGACAAGTAAGTGAGAATATAACAAAAGCTGAAAGACTATCCAAGAAATATTTCAGGATTTGTACTTGGAACTACCGCAGTGCCAGACAGAGTATCTCAGCAATCGAAAAACTAGCATATGACTGATGTTCTGTGTCTACAAGAAACTAGATGTTCCACCCAAAGACCATCATGTTTGGAAGACTTCATAATCTTTCAAAAGTTTGTACCTGAAAAACAAATTGTCCAGGATCGAGAGAGAAAATGGTGTAGCCGCATACATGAATTAATGGGGATGAGACTTGAAAGACCTGAAGGTTATCAGAAAAGCCAAGTACTCGTCAGTGCATAATACATCCAGGATCCCACAGGTCAGAAACGGCTTGAACCTTTTTTGAAAGAAATAGATGGATTTGGAGACTCTGTAATACTATATGGCGATCTTATCGCGACGTCAAAATTTTGGTATCAGCTTGGTACCAATCCGCAAGGAATAGCGCTGGGAGAGATGTTAGATGAAGTACTTCTCAGCACGCTTACAACATCATCTCCAACATATTCAGGGCGGCAAGGTGACACTGACAGTGTCATTGACTGCATTCATCGGACCAAAATTCAAAGCAAGCATGAGTGCGAAAGCACTTCTACATCATGGAAGGGACCTTTTCCCTGTCTTATTCGGTTTGCAGAAACCATCAAAAGCAAAACAAACGAAACGAAATGACCCTTTTCAATCTGACAACCAGAACGAAATATATAAAGTTAAGGAAGTAGAAGATTAAAAAAAAAAGACAATGCGAAAGCTAAACAAATCGTTCAACCCCTTTGGTGGACAGAAACAGAAACAGCCTGGAAAGAGAAACGCAAGGTGTGAGAATTTGGCAGAGAGAACGAACAAAACTTGCCTTGATCCTTCTCTCTAAAAAGGCATGAATCAAAAGACTGAACATTTCAAGCGAGTAACTGAAGAAGCAAAAGAAACTAAATGGCAACAATTTTGTAAGTCACTTGATTATGACACAACAGTCATTCAGTCTGGCAGTTTTATCATCGTATGGAAGTAAAACACAGTACAAACGCCCATGGGACCACAATGCTCAATGGAGATAGAGGGTCAGCTCTACTGAAACTTTTCATAGACCAGACTGATCACGGAAATTTGGAGGAAAAGAACAAATATTTTGCCAGGTTAAATCAACATCTAGCTCAAACTGGCATTGATGATGAAATTTACAGCACCTCAACTGGATGATGCATTAGCTGATACACTAAAAATAGTGCACCAGGTCCGAACAAAGTGTGTTATCCAGATATTGAACAGCTCTCAGAAGACGACAGAACCCGTCCCTTCAGTCTCTACCAGAGCAGTTTCAATAAAGGCTATGTCCCAGTCGATTGGACACAGAATTACTACCTGAAAGGTTGACTAAAACCAAGAAAAGAACATCGTCGGCTAAATGGCTGCAAAATTACCACTATGCAAAATATAGTGGGAAAGCTCACGGAACGAATCATAGCAAGAAAACGTGCAAGAGACCTCGAAAAGTAGGCGAACACTCTCTCCAAATCAAGGAAGCTACCGGACAGGTAAAAGTACATTCGAAAATGTGGTCGCTTTTGTCTGTGAAGCATATGAAGGATTCCACAGAAGGGAGCAAACACTGGCAGCTGCAATAGACCTGAATGATGCATACAGCAAAGTTCAGTTCTCGCTTTTTACGCCTTGACAGTGGTTTCAACAGAACACTTAAACGATGGATTGCAGCAGCATTTCAAGAGCGAATTGTCATTCTACGCTTTGGAGACTGGATTTCTGGACCTGTATGCCCTCCATGGGATTACCCCAAGGTTCGTCTCTCTCTCCCCTGTTTTATATAATGTTTAGTCTGAAGGCCATGCAGACCTCAACAGAAACGGAATTGCTCGTGTATTGACACTAGCAGTTGATGGTCTGGTCTACAAAATATCAAAGAATGCTCAAGAAAGAACGAAAGCAGTTCAGCAGCATTTGAACAACATTGCTCAGTGGTGCAAGAAACCGGATCATCCATCAGCCCTACAAAAACTCATTGGTCTGCACACTCAGCAACAAGACATCAGGACAATTACATTCACCAGATTCCTTCACTGGAATCAGTTGGCTTGCCTTTTTTCGCTTTGCGTGTGTAAACGAGCCTTCGATCACGCCAGGTTTTCCTCATCTCATCGTCACAGCCCAGAGTTTCAGCTCCAATGTTTCTGGGAACACAAAGTTCATGGAAATACCATCTGAGCTCCTTCGGGGTATGGGGGTGGGGGGTGGGGATGGAGGGGGGGGGGGAGGCTGTTCGTTTGTTGATATAGTTAGTTTCTTCTTCTTCCTTTTTTCTTTTTTCTTTCTCTTTCTTTTGCTTAAGTCGAACACAAATAAATGGAAGCCTCTTGTCAAAGCAAAGACTCTGTGTGTGTGTGTGTGTGTGTGTGTGTGTGTGTGTGTGTGTGTGTGCGCTCTCTCTCCCTCCCCCGTTCTGTCTGTCTGTCTCTCTGTCTGTCTGACTGTTGGTCTGTCTGTCTGTCTGTCTGTCTGTCTGTTCTGTTCTTCTCTCGTCTTCTCTCTCTCTCTCTCTCTCTCTGTGTGTGTGTGTGTGTGTGTGTGTGTGTGTGTGTGTGTGTGTGTGCGCGCGCGTGCGCGCGCGCGTGTGTGTGTAAACAATTTGTTTTGTTTTGCGGACACCTGCTCCTAAATCCACCAGTGAGGGTATCATGTATCTCATGTGCTTGTTTTTGTTGTTGCTGTTATGTTTTCTTTTGTCTGTCTGGCTGGTTGTCGGTGGTTGTTGTTTTTTTTCTTGCTTTTTTTCCAACCTGTTTTTCTTTACCTACGTGTTGTGACATCCATGGCAGCCTGGTCGGGGTGGAAGGTAAGGCGTGAAGTTCTTGTTTCAGGACTGAGGGTCGATCTCCACTCACCACAGGTAGGCTGCAAGAGCTATCCTCACCGGATTTCCTATCAGTGGATTCCTGTTGCACATGTCTGTAGAGAACACGTACATCACTACAGCAGAGCGAGCGAACAAGGCACGGTGACAGGAGTGTAACAGTCACACGGAGTGAAGGAGTCGGTGCACCACACATTAAGTCAAACAGAAACCCAGACTCATTTATACTGTAAAATAACACAAACATTGGCCACAAAGTCCATTGTAGAAATTCAAACAAATAGATGAGAGAGAGAGAGAGAGAGAGAGAGAGAGAGAGAGAGAGAGAGAGAGAGAGAGAGAGAGAGAGGATAAATAAAAGACCATCTTTACAACAACAACAACAACAACAACAAAAGAAAGGAAGACAAAAAAAAAAAGAAAAAAAGAAAACAAACAAAAAAAAGTAAAGGCGGGGGTGGTGGAGGGTCATTGGAGACTGTGATCTCCTGCTCCTTTCCATAAGACCCCCCCCCCCCCCCCACACACACACACACACGTACACGCACGCACTCGCGCATACACGCACACGCTCATGCACATGACTCGTTCACGCGCGCGCACGCGACAGAGAGAGAGAGAGAGAGCGCACACTCATGCGCACGCGCGCGCGCGCGCGCGCGCGCACACACAGACACACACACACACACACGCGCGCGCGCGCGCGCGCGCCGCGCACGCGCACACACACACAGAGGTCACTCGCTCACTCACCCTCACACGCATTTATATTCTCTTTCTCTGTCTGTCTCTCTGTCTCTGTCTCTGTCTGTCTGTCTGTCTGTCTGTCTGTCTGTCTGTCTGTCTGTCTCTCTCTCTCTCTCTCTCTCTCTCTCTCTCTCTCTTTCTGTTTGCGCACGTTGCATCCAATTCCACCTTCCCGAAAAGGGAAGACCATCGTGTGGCGGTGAAGTCATTAACTGAAAATTAAATATACTGTGCACAAAAAGAAACGCATATTTTTATTTCAGTCATTTCATGCGTCATTTAGCATTCAAAATATTATAACCACAGTACAGAAGAAATAAGACATCAATCTACTGTTATGTCTATTCATTATGTCTGACTATTCACACTGGACAGAGTTCCCTGCTATACGGGGCCTGTTTCTGTCAAAATTTTCCTTAACATTTTCAGCGAAAAAAATATGCGTTTCTTTTTGTGCACAGTACATGCATGCTGGTCTCGTACTCAGACATCCCCGAAGACGGAAGCGGCAATGTCAATGGTGGGATTGACGGCGGTGGCAGACTGAAAAATAAAAAAAAATCTCATTAATGATGAACCTCGTAGTTATAGCTGAGCAACGAAGACTGATTGATTGAGAGAGAGAGAGAGAGAGAGAGAGAGAGAGAGAGAGAGAGAGAGAGAGAGAGAGAGAGAGAGACAGACAGACAGACAGACAGACAGACAGACAGACAGAGATAGGCAGACAGACATGCAGACAAACAGGCAGACAAATGGGCAGACAGAGATAATCCAGTAACATAACGCCCGGTTGTCTTTATCAAGGACTGATTGGAAGAAAGGGCAATGTTCGAGATGACCGTCTGTGAACGAAGAATTAGGTACAGTTCCGAGTCCGGTGCTTTCTGTTTTTGCTTCCGCTCTCTGTATACAGGCAATGAGTTACACGATGTATTGTAAATTCCTTACCCCACAATTAAGATACCTAGAAAATAAATAGAGATAATTAGATTTTTAAAGATTCTGACTCGCTATTTCTCGAAGAGATATAACCTTAATAGAGGACAATCGAGAGACTTGTTTTGTTTTGTTTTTGTTAAGTCCTGTCCTTTTGATTAAAACAAATGACAAACAATTGTAGTGAAATTTTTTTAAGAAAAACTTTCAAAAAGATTCTTTCTTATTATCACAAAGGTTCATTGAAAGGAAGGGTTCAGACTTACGAATACCCCATCCCTCTCTGTCGTGCACTTCCTTTCTCTCTCTCTCTCTCTCAACAAGAGTGTGAGGCTGTGGTCCTTGGTTTGATTACAGACAAGCTGCAGCTTACAGGACATTTCCTTTCGATCGTGGGCACCGCCTGAACTCTAGGCCCAGCTTTCCAGTGGTTGTTTCACGTTTTTATTTAAGGACAAAGAAAGGATTCTGAAAGCAAGATATAAACTGAAAGGGTCACAGGAGTTTTTAGGCGAGGACTTTTCTTTTAGAGTGAGAGAGGTGAGGAGAAAATTAACGCCTCATTTGAAAAAAAAGCCAGAATTGAAGGAAGGCGTGCAATCATGGTCGTTGATCACCTGCGTGTTGAAGGCAAGAAACAAGGTCTTGATGGTGGTGACGGAATCAGCCTCAGGGAAATTGTATAGGGGGGAGGCCGCCCTGCAGTGACACCGGCCGCGTTTCGCTGGTGCAGGCACACTTCCCGTGCGGAGCAGGTTGTGTGCGACCCCAGTGAGCGAACTATCTTCCTGTGACACTGTAAACATTGGTTCCGTGGTGGCTCGGGGGTATGAATGTTTCCGTATAATCAGAGAAGGGAGTGATCGCAACAGCCAGCTTTTGGATAATATCTCTTTTGAACCTGATGTGATTTGTACTAACGACAGTGCACAATTAACATACATCCCGTTCTGTGCGGATTGTGTCACTACTCGACCAGAAAACAGGGATACTTTATATTTAGAGCAGAGACAGTCATCAACAGAAGCAGATGGCACTGCTGAGGATAAAGACAGGGGGCTGTCTCAAAATGATAATTGTAACGAAGATGAGAGTTGAGTTTTTGTTCCTGTTAATGTAAATGTAAGAAATCAAACAGTCTTTGCACACGAAAGTGGTGATGAAAATTGTAATGAAAGTACACCTGCTTTGCATGCTGATGAAAATAATGTAATGGATAAATATTCAAAATCTTGTATGTTTTTGCACTGGAATGCAAATGGAATTCTTTCTAAAACTCACTATGAAAATTTTCTGTCATATTTGTTTAATCTTACTTTATATGTCTCGTTGAAACTTTTGTGGAAAATCTTGAAGTTAACGTGTTTACAGGTTCTACTGTGTTTAGCAAACAAGTTTTCAAGCCAAGGCAGAAGTTCAGGGTGGTTATTATGTCTGATTAAGAATGATTCTGTGCCCTATCTTAGAGAGCGCCAAATGAATTGTTCTAATGCTCCGTATGTTTCAATTGACAAGACTTTATTTGGTTTGATAGAGGATGCATTATATGTTTGTTCATATGTGCCGCCTAAAAGTTCACCATATTATGCTTATTTTGATGATGACAGTTGTGAGGAATTTCTTACAGATTGTATGCCTGAGTTGAATGATGTGCATGCAATCTTAGCTGGAGATCTGAACTGTAGAACCGCTAATGTTTTGCAAGATATTTTTTTTACGTGCATGATACTTATAATTTTGAGTTTTGTAGTTGCTCTGATTATTTAGAAAGACAATCTTCAGATAATGTACTCATTTTGTTTTGCGCTGTCCCGTACTAAATGATTTAAGGGTAAGGTATATACATCTAAAGTACCATAAATATCAAGTCGTTTTCGCCTTAGTTTAGTTCTAGCATCGAATAATGAACGAACAACTAAAACTCCTTCCGTTTACCTACACAAAGCATTTAAGTTACGATCTGTGTTTGTTTCATAATATGTTAAACTTGATCAGATGTCTCGTAATGTATTTTTGAATTGATTGTTTTGTTGCACCCCTTCTATGAGGGGCAATGGCCCATTTATGAAGAAACTATTCGTATCCGTATATCTCTTTCTCTCTTTTTGCGCCCCCCCCCCCCCCCACTCCCCACCCACCCACCCATCCCCACCGTCACTCCTGCCACCACCATCACCCAAAATAGAAAACCCAATTAAACCTGAAGCTCATTCCAAATGAGAAAAAGCAAAGTCATCATCAAATCTGGTAGAGGTTTTGTTCAACAAGAACGAATTTGGTTAATGAGTTTTTTGGTCAGTGGGAACACTTCTGTCGTTCTCAGCAAAACATGTGCTCGCGTGTGTCTGTATGTGTGATCGTACGCATGCGCGCGCGCGCGCGCGTGTGTGTGTGTGTATCTCGGTCTAATAGCGATATAAACACCTAACCCCAGTCCCCCATTCTTTCCACGTCACCTTCGCCAATGTGATCCACCCCATTGCTATTTGAGGAGAGGGAGAGGGAGGCTAGGGATACGGGTAGGAAGGGGATAGGTGCGGGGAATGGGATAGGATGGGGAGGTTATCTGGTATATTTTTTTCATGTTTGCAGTTGCACAAATTTCCACAAATGTTTGGTTAGCATTTTAGTCGTTCTTCACAGCCTACAGGTGGCCGACGTATTCAGCACCTTTCTTCTGACTCCTGTCATCTCTTTTTGGTTTACTTTGATATGAAAAGGGGTTTTTTTGAAAAAAGAAAAGAAAAAGTTTCTCATGACAAAACTTTATTTTTCGCTTGGATTTTCTCTCGCGCCTACCTTTCGCCTCGAAAAGCCTGCTGCTAACATATCATTCATATATCCATGAAAAAAAAAAAGAGCGATATTGCAAGTGCACTGGAGTATGGCCACCATGATGATCATGATGATGATGATTGCAGGCACAGGCAGACGAGATGGTGAGTATTGTGGGGAAGCCGGAAATGACGTCAGCGCGACCGGAACCGCTGGTTCTCAAACGTCAGTTGCACACGCGGGCAACACTCGACGAGATCTACACGGACCAGTCAGAGCCCAAGACAGCCTGTGACGTCATTAAAAACACTTGCCAAGTCTCGCCTAAATGCGTGGGCCGGCAGGTGGTAGACTACCTTCCTTTCGTAAGGTAAGACTGAATTGCTGACACCTTGCTGATTCAAGGGAACGTGAATGACAGAAAATCCAGAGGAGAACAGAACACACAAACACGCGTCCATTCTCTCTCGTCTGTGAGAATGTCACATGACTTTTTCTTTCTTTTGTTTGTTTCTTTTTTTTTCTGCTGTCCCATCTCTTGTGCCACCTCAGTGGCACTGTACCCACACCGCTCATTACGACACACCACACACCTCGTCCACAGCCACAGCCCGGCCCGGCCCGCCGCAGCCTCAGCACTCCACAGGGAGCAGTCAATGTCAAGTCGTCAAGAGGCAACTCACCGGAGGAGACACTGCACTGCTGTCGAGTCACTTCGGTGGTGTTCAGTGTTGCCTGTTCTGATCTAACATACGCAGGACACCACCTATTAAGCCCCCTACTGACGACAATAATTGCTCAATCGCGGAGCCGGCGTTAGCCGGAGGGGACCCCACATCCGTCCAACGACAGCCCCCATGGACTCGCCAATACCGCTGACCCCGACGGAATCATACCAAGGCCATAGACGGGGAGAGGACATAAAAACTAATGATGAAGATGATGCTACGGATTTCCATCCCGGTCTGAGACTGCATGGCAGGGTTGTACTCTACGCTTACTTTCATAATATATCCCAGCGTCAACCAGACCCGAGATATACAGACACCTGCAGTGTTGGTTAGGAAATTTGAGCAACAGTCCCAGAGACGCATCCATTAAGTGAATGAAACTCAACTGAGTAGTCCCAGTCTTCCCAGTTGAGCCCGTAGCAAACTCAACTCTGGGTAGGAGCCAGTCGGAGCAGAAAAATCCCACATGACGGGAATCTGATGGGAATCGAACCTAAGACCCCCCAGTGGGAGTCCGTGACGCTAACTACTTCGCCACGGCGGCTGGTCCACGTGCCCTTTTCTGTTCTTTTTAGAAATTCAGTGTCAAATATTTCATCTTTTCTATAAATGGATTCTTTCTGCTCAAAGCAGGTGTTTTTTTTCTTGTCGGCTCTTCTATTTATTCTTTATTTTATTTTTCATCTCTGTCAGTGCTGTTCTTCAAAGTTTGTCTCCCAAGCCTTTAATTATTCAATTTGACATGAAACCTTCCTCCATACGTAGGATATCAATAAGGGAATATCTTCCTATACTGTCTTCTTCACACTGACTGACTCATCTCCCTCTCTTAACTATAACATCACTGACACATCAACAGTCAATTGGAATTAATTTTCCTGACCTTGACCACTAAGCATGATTAAAGGCAGTCATAGCTACCTGGTCTGACTGCTTTTTTTTTTTTCTTAAGGAAAATATAATTTTATGGAGAAATGTTCTTTTTCTCGGACAAGAGTATAGTCAGAATCTAAAAAAAAAGAAGAAACAAAGGAAAGATGCCCACCTCTTCTTGCATGTCCTCATCTGGAACAAATGAGACATGAACCCTTCACAGCGGAATCTTTTTACCGGATTGCCCAGAGCTGTCGCATGTGATTTAGGACTCAGAAAAACATAACCTTGGAATCAACGAAACCTACGCGTGAGGGTGAAAACAAAATCCACAAACTGACTATTTCGAAATGCTTCTCGTTGAAAATTGGTTCCTTTCTATGTGCTGTTAAGAGCTGTGAAATATATATTTTATACTCATACACTGAAATGCGCATCTGACCCCCAGGTTTCTAAGGAGCTATCAGTGGCGGAACTGGATATTGGCCGACATCATCAGCGGCCTGTCTGTGGGCTTTATCCACCTGCCTCAGGGTCTGGGCTTTGGTCTCCTGGCCTCTCTGAGCCCGGTCAACGGCTTGTACACCTCCTTCTTCCCCATCCTCATCTACCTCCTGTTCGGTACCTCCCCTCATGTCTCCATGGGAACCAACGCTGTCATTGCTTTGCTGACGGCCAGTCTGGTGAACCGGGAGGCTGACCACTTCCGGTCGTTGTTAGGGGTCAATGAGACGTGGACTGCTGAGGAGGAACTGCAGTATAAGGTGGGTGTGTCGTCATGGGGAGGAAAATGACCACAGTATAGGGTGAGCTTGTTGTCATGCGAGGAGAAATGACTGCGGTATAAAGTAGGCTTGTTGTCATGGTATAGAGAAATAACTGCAGTATAAGATGGGCTTGTTGTCATGCTGCAGAGAAATAACTGCAGTATAAGATGGGCTTGTTGTCATGCTGCAGAGAAATAACTGCAGTGTAAAGTGGGCTTGTTTTCATGATGTAGAGAAATAACTGCAGTATAAGATGGGCTTGCTGTCATGCTGCAGAGAAAGAACTGCAGTATAAAGTAGGCTTGTTGTCATGGTATAGAGACATAACTGCAGTATAAAGTGGCTTGTTGTCGCGCTGCAGAGAAATAACTGCAGTATAAAGTGGGCTTGTCATGGTAGAGAGAAATAACTGCAGTATAAGATGGGCTTGTTGTCATGCTGCAGAGTACTAACTGCAGTATAAAATGGGCTTGTTGTCATGGTGTAGAGAAATAACGGCAGTATAAGATGGGCTTGCTGTCATGGTGTAGAGAAATTAATGCATTGTAAGATGGGCTTGTTGTCATGCTGCAAGAAATAACTGCAGTATGAAGTGGCTTGTTGTCATGGTAAGAGAAATAACGGTAGTATAAGATGGGCTTGTTGTCATGCTGCAAAGAAATAACTGCAGTATAAAGTGGGCTTGTTGTCATGGTATAGAGAAATAACCACAGTATAAGATGGGCTTGTTGTCATGCTGCAAAGAAATAACTGCAGTATAAAGTGGGCTGTGTCATGGTATAGAGAAATGACTACAGTATAAGATGGGCTTGCTGTCATGCTGCAGAGAAATAACTGCAGTATAGAGTGGGCTTGTTGTCATGGTATAGAGAAATAATTGTAGTATAAGATAGGCTTGTTGTCATGGCATAGAGAAATCACTACAATATAAGGTGGGCTCATTATTATGGTATAAAGGAATAACTGCAATATAAGATGGGCTTGTTGTCATGGTATAGAGAATTAACAACAATATTTAAGTGGGCTTGTTGTCATGGTGAGGAAGAATATTGTCAGCGGGCTACTACTATTTATAATTTGAGCTGGACCACTTTCTGAAGATAAACTGCATCTTCTGTCTCACATGTACAATGTCTAGAACTCTACGTCTTCTTCAGCAACTCAGCTCTTGAAAGGCCCTGCTGATTTTTACTACCGCATCAAGTGATCACAGTTGACAGATATGACTGACCGAACATCTATTTCGTGGATAAGTCTCATTTTAAATAGAAAGATCAGAAAAAAAAAGATTGATGGGCTACGAAACATTCTGTTAGAATGCTGGGAAGGGAGTTTTTTTTTAAGGAGGTGGGATGAAGCAAGAAAAAGAAAAGGTGAGAACAAAGTTTTCGTGGACTATTGTGATTTGACCTCGACCTCACCTTGCCCATCTGTCAAAGTTTATAACACCAGGCTTTTTTGTCACTTGGTGGGACCTTCTTAACAAGTGAAGGTATTCCTAATCCTCCGTTTCTTACATTTTTAACTGTTGTTTTTTCGGCTGTCCTGTCTTGTTTGTTATTCCATACGAATTGAAAGCATTGCTTTTGACGCTATCCATACAACTGTCTGGTGGGTTAGGTAACAAGATCCAAAGGTATATCAATTTTGAAAGAATCAGTGATTTTGAAACGGCTACTCTGACAACAGGTGTAATAACTCTTTAACTCCAGATGCTGAATAATGATTTTATATGAAAAAAAAAATGTCATTGCTATTCAGTTCCATGCAGTGTGATATTTCTGGGGTGAACCATATTCCAAGGATCTTAAACCGTTTCGGATTCCAGTCTATTTTTAGGTGGCGCATATATCTAGTCTTTCAACACACTTTGCTTCCCAGCCAAACTGCCTTTCTTTTTTCGATATACATATGCAACCCAGATACTTTTGCGAATTTGTTAAGGTTTCTATTGAATGTTCAAATGATATTCTGCCCCCTTCATTTGTCAACCGTGTATCGTCTGCAAACTGAGACAGCTTGTGTTCAGTTTGGTTGATGTGCATTCCCTGAATGTTTCTTTTTCCCTGATCATAATAGCTAATGTTTCTGCGGACAATATAAATAAATAGGGAGATATGGAGTCACCTTGTCGACAACCTCTTTGTATTTCAAACCATGTTGAGCTCTGACTGTTTACTATTACAGAGGATTTGATTCCCTTATGAAAGGTCGTGATCCAGCTACATATATCTTTACCAAATCCAAATGATTTTGATACCTTTAACATAAATTGCCGATTCAAGGAATCGAACGCCTTTTTAAAATCTGTGGAGATCAGCATGCCTGGGAGTTTCTTTGTTTTTAAGTAGTCTGATGTTGTTTCCTATATATCTATTTGCCATGAACCCCGTTTGATCTTCATTGATTAATTTGGGAAGAACAGTTTTAATACGATAAGCTATGCAAGAAGACCCTATCTTATAGATAACGTTGAGCGAAGATATTGGTCTCCAGGTTTTTTTTTTAATGAATTCCTTAGGTTTGTCTCCTTTGGAGATGCATGTAATTATTCCTTCTGTTTGCGTGCTGGATAATTCATCTTCTTGAAATGACCGGTTTAAAGCTCTAACTACAAAAACACCCAGTTGTTTCCAGAATTCTTTTAAAATCCGATGTGAATCCGTCTGAACGAGGACTTTTCCCGTTCTGCATGTTTTTAAGAGCAAATCCGACTTCCTCAAAGTGTTATTTTTCCCTGAAGCGATTTTTGTTCTTCCTCTGTTAATTTTGGCATTTCCTCAATCAAGTCCGTGATCTCACATTCTCCCATTTTTCTTTCTGTGCACAGGTTTTCACAAAATGCTTTCACTTCCATCAGGATTTCATCGGATTTGTGTACTATCCTGTCATCTGTTACTAGTTTCGACGTATATTTACTGATGAAGTGTCTCTTTTCTAGATTACAAAAATATTTAGTTACCTTTTCACCCTCGGCCACCCATCTTGCTTTTGATCTGATTAAAATCCCTTGCATTTTTTCATCTCTTAACGTGGCTAATTCTCTGCTTAGGCAATTAATTTCTGCATGTTGTCTTCAGTTTTATTTTCTTTTTCTTCTGTTTCTGCTGGTTGGTACTCTGAACTACACTCCTTTTCGTCTCTTCGTTTCTTCTTCATTGTTGCATATGCAGTCGTTTTTGCTCTGACTTTCACTACACAAAAAATCCAAGAAAACGTTGACAGGCACCGTTAGCTGTACATCAGTTTTAGACAGATCCTTTAGTTGTGCTTTGACATAATGAGCTGCAGCATATTCTTCAGTAACGTTATCAATTACCTCATTAATTTCATCTAAAAACTTAGGATCTCAGAACAGAGAATCATTAAATTTTCAATATGTTTTACACTTTGTTTGTTTATCAAATTCTAACTTTAAACTAACCATGGAGTGATCCGATCAATATCCATAGTGGATATCAGGATCTTCCACATAAAAAATCAGGTATTCAGAAATTAAGAAAAAGTCCAATCTACTTTGTTTAAGAGGGTTTATCTTTCGCCATGTGTATCTCCTGCTATCAGAGTTACATTCTCTCCATATATCTGATAACTGCAGTTCGCCGATCATGTTCAGAACTGCATCCTGAGCCTTGGGATTGTTATTATGTTTAGAGTTATCATAATCAATGGAGGGATCTGATACAAGATTCCAGTCTCTAACTGCTATGATGCTACGGGTTTTAAAACTTTCTATAATATTTTTCAGGTTTAAACAAAAGTCTGGGTTATTTGTTGAAATCTTATAAGGAATGGACAACAAGATCAAAACAGGCAAATTGTGTGTGTTTTTTTTTATATACTATGGGCTAATTTCTTTGTTACGAATATTGAACTATGTAACACCAAAATTAACAGCCTTTGTACATGGATAGAATACCAATACAACACAAAAAACTTTCTCACATTGGAAATGTCTTTATATGATATTTTGTTTAAAAAAAAAAGGGTTTCCATATCATGCGCTATGTACCGAATAAACAACGTCTTGTGTGAAGTCAGCATCAGGCTGCGCAGAAATCAGAATTACTTCTCGTATGGCTCATTCTGCCACAGAAACTGCTAGAGTCTATCTATCATTATATTCCTGATATGATGCCCCATTTTTAGTAACAGGTGCTGTCATTATTGTGGAAATAGTCACTACACATATCATGGAAAAAGCTGAAAGTGGTCATTTATTGTTACTCATTCCTCTTCTGTTTGTGGGAAGGAATGTAATTTATGTCGTAATTATTATTATTATCATTATTGTTATTTTTGTTATCTTCATCATCATTATGATCAATATTATTATTATTATTATTATTATTATTTATTATTATTATTATTGTTGTTGTTGCTGTTGTCGTTGTTGTTGCGACTGTTTTCTTTTCAATACGAATTCCATCCATGCAAAATCTCAATATTCTTTTTTACAGCAATGACTCACATTGACCTGTATACTCAATTTGATTTGTTTGCAATGACACTGACGTAAGTGACAGTTGTATGTTATTAAATCAGTGTATGTGTCATTAGTATCCTGAGGTAACATTGTTTCATGAGAATCAATCCTTTATTGCAAGATTTACAGTTCAAAGGATCATTAATTAATGATGTGCAGCTTTTATTGTTTTCAGTTCATCATGAAACCATAGATAATCAACACCAAAGAAAAGAGCCAGACATTTATGACCAGACGCCAGGGTTTGTGTCCTATGGTCTATGAAGGATGTTATTATTTCATTTGTTTAACAGACACCTTTCATGTTCCCTCGTGGGTGCCGCTGAATCAATACATCAGGGCTGTTATGACTTCAAAAGAAGACACGTTCAATCCTAGACATTTGAGCACAAGTGCAACAGAGGCTAGAACTCGCTTCAAGGTAGAGATGGAGGGGGACGGCAGCCATGTCCATCCAGTGACAGTTCCTATTACTGTATAGACTCTAAATACCAACACGAATTTAGCACAGACAGGGACGACTTGGGTGAGAAATCCAAACCGATGTCACCATGACCGAAGAGCATAGACAGCCGCACAACTGGAGACACCTTTATAATGATGAATGAACATGGCGCCACCGGATTCCGTTGTGGTCTAAAATAACTTGACATGGGTCTGTTTTACACTGTCCTTTCTCTATGTTCTGGATTTAGCAAGCCCCATAGGATAAAGTTACCTCTAATACTGGTCACAAAATGTGAGCCTCGCTATCAGATATGCATCTGTGTTGTGGATGAAACTTGCTGTGGGATCCCAGTGTTCATAGCTGAGCCTAAGGCATCCTGAACAACTCCGGGAAAGGGTCGTTGGTGTGTGTGTGTGTGTGTGTGTGTGTGTGTGTGTGTGTGTGTGTGTGTGTGTGTGTGTGTGTGTGAAAGGTGCATGTTTCCATCTCTGGTGGATTTAGAGCGCCAAGTCCACGACCTCCTGAAAGCAGCCTCTGGCTGTAACACTGCTCTACAGTGGGCTGGTCAAATAATCTCAGTTTGGTTGCTTGCCTCTAAATTAGTAAGGCAAGTTAAAAAGAAAAAATAACCGTAACAGCTCTGAAATCCAAGGAGAAAGAATGTGCATCCATACTCTGGCATTGTCATGAAGAATAGTTTCTTTTGTACATTATAACAGACTCATCAGTATTCTGTGTTTTCGTATTTTGTAGTTGTATGTATATAAGCTCCTCCTCCTTCTCCTACTCCTCCTCCTCCTCCTCTCTCTCTCTCTCTCTTCTCTCTCTCTCTCTCTCTCTCTCTCTCTCTCTGTCGCTCCTTCTTCTTCTTTCCTTTCACGAACACCATTGCCTTTGTCAAGGTTCTGTCCATATATAATGGGTCTTTCTGCCAGGTTCTGGCACAGTTCAAATGGCATTATAGACTGAGCGGGTGGTCAATATAGAGTGGGTCTGGAAGGGGTAGGGGTGTAACGTGGTGTGAATGAAGTCAAGGGCAGTTGAGGAATAGTTGGGAGGAAGGGAGAGGAGAGCAGGTGAAGGGGATGGGGTGGGGTATTGGGTTAATGTTAAATCCGGGTTTTTAAGCCTTCCACCCAGAATGAAGTCCTGGCCTCAGGTGGGAAGCAGTTTCGATCACTTGTGGTTCGTTAAAATGAATCCTGTTGTTGGTCTTGCACGTTGGAAGGAGGTAGGTCGACTGATGGGACTGTATAGCTGTTCCTGTCTGCGGATTGGAGTTGGTCTGTAGCAGGTCTTGAGACACTGTTATGATTATCGTTGAAGATAATGATGAATATAATATTAAATAAATCAGCAGTTCATTCATTCCCTAGACTTAAGCGTGTACACACACTCCCCATAAAAAGTACCATCCTTGACTTTTCTATGCCTGTCCTTCCGACTGTTTCCTCTCTCCAGTGATGTGGACTGTGTGGTCAGGTCGGGATTTCTGCAGCGTCCTGTTTTGTGGGCGGAGTGATCCTGCTGGCCATGGGAATAATACGTCTGGGCTTCATCACCAACTTCATGGCCAAGTCCTTCATCGGGGGATTCACCTTTTCTGCCGCCGTCCACATCACCACTAGCCAGGTAATGAACTCTGCTCTGTCAGGCTACACACCTGTTGTTGTGGCCTACCAGCAGTCTGTCAGGTTACACACTGTTGTGGACTACCCAGCCAGGTTATGAACTCTGCTCTGTCAGGCTACACACCTGTTGTTGTGGCCTACCAGCAGTCTGTCAGGTTACACACTGTTGTGGACTACCCAGCCAGGTAATGAACTCTGCTCTGTCAGGCTACACACCTGTTGTTGTGGACTACCCAGCCACGTAATAAACCCTGCCTGACAGGTAGTAACGGCTATCTATTATGAACCATCAGCCAGGTAATAAACTCTGTCTGTTGTGGACTACCAGCCGACTAATAAACCCTGTCTGTTGTGGACTACCAGCCAGGTAATAAGCCCTGTCTGTTGTGACCTACAGCCAGGTAATGAACCCTGTCTGTTATGGACTACCAGCCAGGTAATAAACTGTGTCTGTTGTGTGTTACCAGTCAGGTAATGAACCCTGTCTGTTGTGGACTACCAGCCAGATAATAAACTCTGTCTGTTTTGTGTTACCAGTCAGGTAATGAACCCTGTCGGTTGTGGACTACCAGCCAGGTAATGAACCCTGTCTGTTTTGTGTTACCAGTCAGGTAATGAACTCTGTCTGTTGTGGACTACCAGCCAGGTAATAAACTCTGTCTGTTATGGACTACCAGTCAGGTAATGAACTCTGTCTGTTTTGTGTTACCAGTCAGGTAATGAACCCTGTCTGCTGTGGACTACCAGCCAGGTAATAAACTCTGTCTGTTTTGTGTTACCAGTCAGGTAATGAACCCTGTCTGTTGTGGACTACCAGCCAGGTAATGAACCCTGTCTGTTGTGGACTACCAGTCAGGTAATGAACTATGTCTGTTGTGGACTACCAGCCAGGTAATAATCTCTGTCTGTTATGGACTACCAGCCAGGTAATAAACTCTGTCTGTTTTGTATTACCAGTCAGGTAATGAACCCTGTCTGTTGTGGACTACCAGCCAGGTAATGAACCCTGTCTGTTGTGGACTACCAGTCAGGTAATGAACCCTGTCTGTTGTGGACTACCAGTCAGGTAATGAACCCTGTCTGTTGTGGACTACCAGCCATGTAATGAACCCTGTCTGTTGTGGACTACCAGTCAGGTAATGAACCCTGTCTGTTGTGGACTACCAGCCAGGTAATGAACCCTGTCTGTTGTGGATTACCAGTCAGGTAATGAACCCTGTCTGTTGTGGACTACCAGTCAGGTAATGAACCCTGTCTGTTGTGGACTACCAGTCAGGTAATGAACCCTGTCTGTTGTGGACTACCAGTCAGGTAATGAACCCTGTCTGTTGTGGACTACCAGCCAGGTAATGAACCCTATCTGTTGTGGACTACCAGCCAGGTAATGAACCCTGTCTGTTGTGGACTACCAGTCAGGTAATGAATCCTGTCTGTTGTGGACTACCAGCCATGTAATGAACCCTGTCTGTTGTGGACTACCAGTCAGGTAATGAACCCTGTCTGTTGTGGACTACCAGTCAGGTAATGAACCCTGTCTGTTGTGGACTACCAGTCAGGTAATGAACCCTGTCTGTTGTGGACTACCAGTCAGGTAATGAACCCTGTCTGTTGTGGACTACCAGCCAGGTAATGAACCCTGTCTGTTGTGGACTACCAGCCAGGTAATGAACCCTGTCTGTTGTGGACTACCAGCCAGGTAATGAACTCTGTTATGGACTACCAGCCAGGTAATGAACCCTGTCTGTTGTGGACTACCAGTCAGGTAATGAACCCTGTCTGTTGTGGACTACCAGTCAGGTAATGAACCCTGTCTGTTGTGGACTACCAGTCAGGTAATGAACCCTGTCTGTTGTGGACTACCAGTCAGGTAATGAACCCTGTCTGTTGTGGACTACCAGTCAGGTAATGAACCCTGTCTGTTGTGGACTACCAGCCAGGTAATGAACTCTGTTATGGACTACCAGCCAGGTAATGAACCCTGTCTGTTGTGGACTACCAGTCAGGTAATGAACCCTGTCTGTTGTGGACTACCAGTCAGGTAATGAACCCTGTCTGTTGTGGACTACCAGTCAGGTAATGAACTCTGTTATGGACTACCAGCCAGGTAATGAACCCTGTCTGTTGTGGACTACCAGTCAGGTAATGAACCCTGTCTGTTGTGGACTACCAGTCAGGTAATGAACCCTGTCTGTTGTGGACTACCAGTCAGGTAATGAACCCTGTCTGTTGTGGACTACCAGCCAGATAATAAACCCTGTCTGTTGTGGACTACCAGTCCGGTAATGAACCCTGTCTGTTGTGTGTTACCAGTCCGGTAATGAACCCGGTCTGTTTTGGACTACTAGCCAGGTAATGAACCCCGTTACCAGTCGGGTAATAAACCCTGCCTGACAGGTAGTAAAGGCTATCTGTTGTGAACTACCAGCCAGGTAATAAACCCAGTCTGTTGTGTGCTACCAGTCAGGTAATAAACCCTGCATGACAAGTAATAAAGACTATCTCTTGTGGGCTACCAGTCAGATAACATACTCTATCTGTTGTGTATTACCAGTCAGGTAATAAACCCTGTTTGTTGTGAACTACCAGGCAGATAATAAACCCCGTCTGCTGTGTATTACCAGCCAGGTAATAAACCCTGTCTGTTGTGTATTACCAGTCAGGTAATAAACCCTGTCTGTTGTGTATTACCAGTCAGGTAATAAACCCTGTCTGTTGTGTATTACCAGTCAGGTAATAAACCATGTCTGTTGTGTATTACCAGGCAGATAATAAACCCCGTCTGTTGTGTATTACCAGTCAGGTAATAAACCATGTTTGTTGTGTATTACCAGTCAGGTAATAAACCATGTCTGTTGTGTATTACCAGTCAGGTAATAAACTCTGTCTGTTGTGGACTACTAGTACGGTATTCTTTTTTTATTACAAACTTCAGTATAATGGCCTACACCTCTTCGCTTACTCCTTTGTCACTTCCAGATAGTGAAGATGCTCAACGTCAAGGTAAAAGGCCATACTGGATTAGGAAAGCTGGTGAAGACATACATCGACGTCTTCAAGAACATCACTGACGCCAACCCGGCGGACATCATCATTGGGGTGATCTGCATGGCTGTGCTGTTGGCTGTGAAGCTAGGAATCAATGAGAGATTCAAACACAAGATGAAGATTCCGGTCCCCATTGAACTCATCGTCGTCATCGTCTCTACAATCATCTCCCATTTTGCCGAACTCCATGACAAGTTTGGGATTGGTATTGTCGGTGATGTGCCCACAGGCCTACCGGCTCCTACCCTGCCTGACATGGACAGTTTGTCTCGGGTGGCCGTTGATGCCTTCGTCACCGCCATCCTTATCTTCACCCTGACTATCTCCTTGGGCAAACTGACGGCGAAAGTCCACAACATCGCCATCGACGACAACCAAGAACTGGTAGCTTACGGACTGTGCTTACTGGTGGGAGGTTTCTTCCAGAACTTCCCCTCCTGCACCGCTCCCCCTCGCACCATGATGCTCAGTTCCCTGGGGGCCAAGAGCACCTTCAACGGCGTGACGTCAGCAGTGTTCCTGCTGGTGGTGCTGCTGGTGGCGGGTCAGCTGTTCGTGTCTCTGCCCATCGCCATGTTGGCCGCCATGATCATTGTGGCCATGAAGGACCTCCTGCTGCAGGTGACCTCTGTCTGTGTACCCATCTGTCTTTCTGTCTGTCACCTCAATCTCTCTGTCACCTCTTTCTGTCTGTCACCTCAATCTCTCTGTCACCTCTTTATGTCTGTCACCTCAATCTGTCTGTCACCTCTTTCTGTCTGTCACCTCAATCTCTCTGTCACCTCTTTCTGTCTGTCACCTCAATCTCTCTGTCACCTCTTTCTGTCTGTCACCTCAATCTCTCTGTCTCCTCTTTATGTCTGTCACCTCAATCTGTCTGTCACCTCTCTATGTCTGTCACCTCTGTCTGTCACCTTTGACTGTCTGGCCACCTGTCTGTCACTTGTCTTCATGTCTGTCAACTCAGTCCATCTGTCACCTTTGTCTCTGTCTGTCTGTCACCCCTGTCTGTCTGTCCAGCTGTCTGTCTTTTCTGCCTGTCCATCTGTCACCTCTGTCTGCCTGACTGTCACCTCTGTCGGTCTGTTACATCAGTCTGTTACCTCTGATTGTCACATTTGTCCGTCTGAAACCTCTGTATGTCTGTCACCAGTCGGTCTGTCACCTCTGTCTCCTGTCTCTCTGTCTGTTACCTCTGTTGTCTGTCACCTGTCTGTCTGTTACCTCTGTCTGTCTGTTACCTCCATCTGCCACCTCTGTCTGTCTGTTACCTCTGTTGTCTCACCACTGTCTGTTACCTCTGTCTGTCTGTTACCTCTGTTGTCTTGCCACTGTCTGTTACCTCTGTCTGTGTCTGTCTGTTACCTCCATCTGCCACCTCTGTCTGTCTGTTACCTCTGTTGTCTCACCACTGTCTGTTACCTCTGTCTGTCTGGTACCTCTGTCTGTATGTTACCTCTATTGTCTGTCACCTCCATCTGTTATCTCCATCTGCCACATTTGTCTGTCTGTTACCTCAGTCTGTCTGCCACCTCTGTCACCTGTCTATCTGTCACGTCTGTCTGTCCTCTCCATCTGTCTGTTATCTCCGTCTGTCTGTCCCCTCTGTCTGTCTGTCACCTCTTGTCTGTCTGTATGTATGTATGTCACCTCTTTCTGTCTACCTGTCTGTCATCTCAGTCTGTCTGTCGTCTCAGTCTGTCACTTCTGTCTGTCACTTCTGTCTTTGTGTCTGCATCTGTCACCTTTATCTGTCACCTCTGTCTGTCTGTCCTTGTGTGTGTGTCCGACTCTCGCTCACGTTACGTTAACAAAACAGCCGATCGAACATACAGAAGAGTGCTCCCCCTTTAAATTACAACTAAACGTTTTACACTGTTTACATACAAACACCTTTTTCACACACACAAAAAAATGCCCAGTCGTACATAATTTGAATATAAAACCATCAAACCCTTATGAACTGAAAACAAAGCTTTTTTTTCGGTTTGCCCAGGACAAGAACCATTCATCCAAGTCCTAACCATCACACCTTATGCTAAAGAGTTATGGTAATGTTGTGTCTATCTCCACCTTGGAGTGGAAGAAGGATGCTTTTGTTTGGTATCAAATCGTCCGACTGACAGCCTCTCTTGTTCTATGAATGTCAGGCCAAAGTTGCGAAATTATGCAATTCAAATGCTCCATGAAATAACTATCGCCAGTCTCAAAACCTGTGACACGTCTAACTTTTTGCACCAAATATATTTCAGATCCGCAACTTAAAGTCCTTGTGGAACGTCAACAAAGCGGACTTCTTCATTTGGATCATGACGGCTGTCTTCGGTGTCTTTGGTGACCTTGACATTGGTCTGCTGGTGGGCGTGGTCTTCTCCATGATAACAGTGCTGGTGATTAGTCAGTTGGCCAAAGGGACGTTACTGGGCAGGGCGACCACTGAGGATCTGGTGTGGACACTGGGCCGGAAGGGGATCAGTTCTGTTCCTGGGGTGAAGATCTTCAGGTTAGTTTGCTTCTCAGTGCACCATGAAGTAGAAGAGAGAGAGAGAGAGAGAGAGAGAGAGAGAGAGAGAGAGAGAGAGAGAGAGAGAGAGAGAACTGATGGCTGTATTTGTTTTCCGGTCTCGGTGGGCCCAAAACATGTATATCCAGACTGGAATAATCACAATAGTTTCCCTAAGAACTGGACTCTTCGCTTTGTCGTTGAGCCAGCATGTATGAAATTCCAAGTTCCTGTCTGGAAAGTGCCATCGTAACCATCCTACAACAGTTCCCAAGAACTTGCAGATACCGACGAATTTCACACGAATTTTACCAAGGCATAGACGTGAATAGGAAAACAAAACTGGTGTCATCACGACAGCAGGGCATGAAGGGTTACAGAATTTCATTCTTTTTCAAATGGTGATCAATCAGGAAGATGTGATGAAGATTCTGCTATGGAGTTTCATATTTGGCTAGAAACTGAATAACAGGGTTGAGTTCGCTTACGCTTCTTTGTGGTCCGTTTCCCCGTGTAGTCCATTGTCCCTGTTGCCTCACTGGACTGCCTTCTGAATTCTGTTGTGACTTTATCTCCTTTTTCACAACGTCTCTTGTTGTCTTTTCCTGTGACCACCTGTAGATTTCACATGATTCCAGTCCCTGCCAGTTGGTCTGTGAGTTTCCTGTTACGTCCTCGTTTTTCCTTTGCCACGTCCACTGCCTTCCAAACTTCTCATTTTCTGCCCTCAGCTTGGGCTGAATTGTCCTCACAGCCTGACCCTTGAGTCTTCAAGCTGGGTTGATAATCTTGCTTTTCCCATTGTGCACTCCTCGACGACGGATTTGGAGAGCGCTCCATGGTGACAGCAGAATGCAACGGCAGCGACACCACGTGGGACATCAAGCCATTTCCTTGGATGTGTGTGGCTTTGGGCCTCTACCAACACCACTGCGCTAGTCTGATAACATATGTCAGCACAGGTCAGAGAAGATTTGAGAGCAGCTTGAAGTACAAGCAAGAAATTGCATTTGAAGGGAGGCCAGTCTGGGTTATTCCTGTTTGCTTTCTTCTGCTATTTGCTTGTTTCCTTTTCCCTTTTTGTATCTTTTAAAGAATCATACGACCTTCCAAGACTCTTTACGGATTCGTTTGTCGTCGTTGGAATGGTTTACTTTGCTACAGTGCCATTCTTTTCCGCAGAGAGAGGCTCCATGCTTCTTTGGTTTTAAAACATCACCTGGATGAACTTTATCGTACAACCTTTTCACTATTTTACATGTTCTATATATCTTGGTGGAAATGAGTATTGACACAAGAGAAGACTTGTAGCTGTGGCATCCTTTATTCATTTTCAAAGTCTACTGAATCTGTACTGTTTGTAGCTGCCTTCAAGATTACCGCCATTGCCAGCTCAAACCAAATTGGAAAAATTGTGCAACCCAGTGGTACACCAGTTTCCAGACTGATGAATCTGTGTGCATTCCTTTTTAAAGAAAACCTACGGAGAGAAGTACTTCTTCAGCAATCGTCAAATGTTTCAGGGGCATGATAGTTCTCAACTGACAATTGAATCAGGTTGCGTGGGGCTGATCTCTGTGCATTTGCCTGATCAAGCCACCGCACATCAGGACTCCTTTTCTCTGCCTGAGCTCTATGCATTGCTTCTCGAACCATCGCTGCATTCTCTGTGCAATCGGACACTCCCCGAATGCCTCTTTTCTGGACCGGCACACTCACAAAGTCATTTGTGTGAGGTACCCACTCAGCCGTGCTGCTGGACCGGCACACTCACAAAGTCATTTGTGTGAGGTACCCACTCAGCCTTGCTGCAGTTGCAGTGAAGGTTTCCCGTCTATTGGTCTAACTGATTGTTATAGCTGGAGTTAAGCTCTTCTGTGACACACAGTCCACCAAGTACCATCCAGTAAGAGGATTATCATGGGAAAGAAGCTTAATCAGGGGCACAGTTGTTTCTCTCCGTTTCGTCTCTGGCTTATACTGATGAACAATGATTCAAGTGTTGGGTTACGCTGTTCACCGACTGCTATGAACTTTCTCTTCATCGGTGAGAACCAGTGAGGCCAGCCATGTGTTGCTGGGCGAGCAACACAGCAGATGAACCTTCCAACAAACACACCCTCCTTTTCAGACCCGATTTTTTCAAGACGTTTGAAGGTCTTCATTGAGCGACTGCATTGCATTACTATTGCCAGTAAGACAGCTCCTGCATCTGCCAGTTTATCACCATCGCTCCAATATGTGTCAGTGTATTTTCTGTTATTGATAGTGATGTTATACATCTACACTTAGTATACCCAACTTGTCCTGAAAAACAAAAATGATAAAACAAAAGGAATAAATGAGTCTTTTATTTACTTTCCTTTGCAGATATGTATTATGAAACACACAATGCTGCAGACATCTCCGTACCCATGGTTTAAGTGGCTGGGTGTGCAGGTTCGAGTCCGCCCTGTACTTTGCCAGCGAGGAGCGCTTCAAGAACCAGTTGTACCATCTGGTCATGAACCCAGCCGCCAGTCCGGCAGACCTCAGCAACAATAAAGAAGAGGCAGATAACGTGACACACAATGTGGTCCTAGACTGCTCGGCCATGACCTACATTGACGTGGCCGGTGTGGACGTGCTGACGCTGGTCATGACACAGCTGTCACTGGCTGGCGTCAACCTGTGGCTGGCGGACGTGCCTGAGGGGTCCCTGGGCACCCTGCAGCGTGCAGGCTTCGTGGACAAGCTGGGCAAGGACAAGATCTTCTTCTCCGTCATGGACGCTCTGCAGAGACTGCACAAAGGGGAGACGTTTTCTGAAAAACTGTGAGAGAAGTTTAGAAAATGACGTTTGTGTCAATGGTGAGCGGAAGGGGAAGAGGCAGGTGTGTGGGACTGTTGAGAACCAAAGGGAACAAATCAAGCCTACGCGAAGTGGAAGAATGTCACATCAGAAACCAAGGCATTCCAGTCTGGGCAACATAAACACAGAAAAAGGGTGCAAAGCAACGGCTGTCTTATTACACAAAAGCAAAACAGACAAGTCAAGCGGAGGTGAGGGAGGGGGGGGGGGGGGGGGGGGGCTCAGAGAAGGGAATGACGGGTGAGGAGGAGGAACAGGGGACAGGAGGAGGGGGACAGTGTGACGTAGGAAGGAGGGGGCGAGGGACCATGTACAGCTAGTTCATGCATATAGGAAAAGTCATGTTTTTTTTAACAATCAAGTTAATGGAGATAACGACAAATGTTCTTTTCTTTTTTTAAAGGGAAATCAGACATTTCACTAGTTCATTCCTTGAACAAAGGCAAAAGTTGTGTGTGTGTGTGTGTGTGTGTGTGTGTGTGTGTGTGTGTGTGTGTGTGTGTGTATGTGTGAAATGTTGATGTTGGTGTTGGGCTGTTGTATATTTGAGTTGTTTCTTCTGTTTATCTTCATGTATTTGGCTGTTGGTGTGATGATGTGTCCGGCATCGCTGGTCTGAGGAGTCCTGTAGGTGTACGCTGCCTTGGTGCGGGCTGATTGCCGCAGTTCCCCCCCCCCCCCCCCCCCCCCCCCCCCCCCCCCCCCCCCCCCCCCCCCCCCCCCCCCCCCCCCCCCTCTTCTTTGTCGTCTTCTTTCTTCTTCTTTCTTGTTTCTTCTGTTGTTGTGGGCGTCTGCGTCGATCCTCTTCATTTGTCATCTTCCATTTCTTCCCTCTTCCTTCATCTGATGTCATCCGTCGGTGTGTGTGTGTGTGTGTGTGTGTGTGTGTGTGTGTGTGTGTGTGTGTGTGTGTATGTGTGTGTATGTGTGTGTGTGTGTTATGTGTGTGTGTGTGTGTGTGTGTGTGTGTGTGTGCGTGCGTGTGCGTGCGTGCGTGCGTGCGCGCGCGCGTATGTGTGTGTGTGTGTGTGTGTGTGTGTGTGTGCTCGTGTGTGGGTGTCGCGCGCTCGCGCGTGCTTTCTTGTGTATGCGTATATGTGTGTGATTGTGTGTATGTCCCTAATTTTGGTTCAAATTGTCATCATCTTTCCCTTTTCCACTTGGTTACTACTTTATTTTGCATTTCTTCCTGTTTTTTTTTTCCCCCTAATGTTCATCATTCCCCGTTTCACGCGCTTCATGGACATTGTAAGCATGCATGATCTCCCTCTCTCTCTCTCTCTCTCTCTCTCTCTCTCTCTCTCTCTCTCTCTCTCTCCCTCCCTCTCCCTCCCCCAACCCCCTCACCCCCCCCCCCTCTCACAGCATCCTATTGTGTACTAGCTTATCCCTGAGCAGGAGTTCCTTTTCAAAAAGAACGTTAATATTTGACCTTTCGCCGTTAATATTTGACCTTTCGCCGTTAATATTTGACCTTTCGCCGTTATTATTTGACCTTTTGCCATATCTGTACCTGCTGACACATATTTTGGCAATAACGATCATGTGATTCATTATTATATTTTCTTCTTGACTGAGGGCTGTGTTGTTATGAAATCCTAGAAGTGCGACATCTTCTGTGATTCTCATATTCCTGTTTGTTCTGAGATAGATTTCCGTCTCCACCAGATGCCAAATGGGTTGGACTTTTTCACAGTGAAAGACGAAATGTTCGATAAAGTCTGTGTCACTGCAGGTCCACACATTACATTTCTTTGATTCGGCTAGTCCCATTGTGGCTAGTAATATGTTTGCTGGTTACATGTGCAGAATTTTCCAGTGGAGAACTCGTAGTCGTGTGTAGGTTGTGCATTTAAATACCGAGTTCCAGTCATGTTCACTGAGCTCTGTGTGTAATTTTCGCCTCCAGAAGTTGACCGCACATGGCTGTGATTTTTTTCCATGAGTGCTTTACAGAAGTCTTTGCATTTCATGGTTTTTTAAGGGGCTGACCGTTTATCGTCATACTCATCACTTCTTCTTCTTCATTGGTGACAGCATGAAATTTGTTTTGATCTTGGAGACGCTTGACGGCTGTTCTAACTGCGTTATATTCGAGTAGGCGTTCCGGGGCTCTTCCAGTTAGTTCGTCCAGTTGGTGGAATGTGAGGAGTTCGAAATTATCATTCAGTGTGTCCTTTACTCTGCTTATACTTTTCATTATCCATTTTTTCTTATAAAGGCATCTGTTTTAGTATGTTATATTTTGATTATTCCAGAGCGGTGAGTTTAGGAAGATATCTTGTGTGTTCGTATTCTTTAATCGAAGGTTCAGCCAAGTTTCAGCCAAGAAACAATAACTTGGTGCCAGAAACCCCCTTTATGTTTAGCAAAACCGTTTAAGTTCTTTGGATTGAGCCGTGATGTAAATATGGCCAGGTTGCTCCCAAGCCTAGAGAAAAGGAGCATGGAAACTGCTTTCCAGTTACTGGTGTCTTTATCGTGTATCAGTTTCGGGACCCATATTAAGACTGCCCCCCCATTTTTTGTCCGTCTTGAAAGCACACTTAGCATTTTACTGCCGATGTGCAGACATTAGCGTGGTGGGTAGTGGTCAGACAATTTAAACATTCCATTGTTTTTTTTGTTCCTTGTGGAACAAAGAGACGTTGAAGGTTCCCATCCTGACTGGGCACGGGCTTACTTGGAGTTTCAATGTACATTAGCCTGCGCCCTGTTTTCCAGTGGGTCAAACGTCCATTTTTGTCTCTCACCTTCTCGTCGAGCAGTCGGGAAGATGCTTTAAAGTCTGGCAATTTTTGCATGAAATTCAAAATGTCTTCATTTGGGAAAGTAGTAGGGATGTTCCCGATTGTTAGTCTTGTTGTGGCGATGTACCTCCAGATAGCCCGCCACACCTCCAGAAAGCCCGCCACACCCTGGAGCGTCTGTCACTGGGCCGGTCAGGCCCAAAAGCCGTGGTGCTCTAGCCGCACGCAGACAGAGGGAAGAAAGATCTGGGTGTCACAGACTAACACGCAGTTACCCTGACAGATTGAGTGTGTGGGACTGATGCCAAACTTTCAGGGTCCCAGCCGCTCAGAACTGTTTAGATCGCTCTGATTCTTCCAGCATCCACCGTTAATGTTCCAGAAGATACCTCCACTTTTGCAGATTCCGTATGTTTGTTCGACTCGCTTTAACTTGATGGTGCGTTATGTTACTTATCTTCCTGCTCCCCCCCCCCCCCTCCCCCCTCTCCTCTTCCCCCGCCTCCATCTTTTTCATGACTCAGGCTGTATACGTCTAAGTAAAGCATCAGTTTGAGTAATTAAATTACCAGATGTATTGAACTGTTACAGTTTCTGTTCACTGTGTTTACTATTTTAAGTCCCATTCACCCCTTGTTTCCCCCTGTCTCTCTCACTGCCCTTCCCCCCCCCCCCCCCCTCCTACCCTCCCATGTTGATGACTAACTAGTTTTCTTTTTTGCCCCTCCACTTATTTTTCTGCCTTTCTTCGTGTGTAACTCTTTTCAGCTCAACAGACTGTGTATCCTGCCCAGTGTGTGAGTGGGCTGCTGGCTGCCTTGAATTGAGTTTATTAGGTTGTCTGGCCTTGTTTCTTTCTATCTAGCGATGTGTATGACCCAACGAGGATTCGCTAGGAAAACGTGTCGTGTTCACAAGTATTTTCATTATTATTTCTATAATATTATTATTATTACTATTATTATCATTAACATTATTATTATTATTATTATTATTATTATTATTATCATATTATTTTATCATTACTAGTATTACTATATGTTGTTGTTGTTATCAAGAGTACTCATATCGCGCGTATGCTCGGTTAGAGACCAAGCTTTCTTTTACACAACAGACTGCCTACTTGGCGAGAGTTGTCTGAAGAGGTGCCTGCTGGCGGTTCATTTAGTCGTTTGCTGTGTCATTCAGCCAGTGCAAGTCGCTCAGCAGGGTACATAGTTGTGTCACTAGTCATCCATACCAACGGCCTAACAGGCCTTCTCTTCCACAAGTTAATGGTGGGATTTTACGAGTGTGCAAGATGCAATGCACATCTTAGTCTTTTTCGAAGGACTGTACAAGAAATGGAGTCAGAACCAATCTTAATTCTGAAGGAAAAAAAATCCCTCTACACGAAAACGGCCTGCTGGAGACACCCTTGACCCCAGGATCACCAGAATTACAAGTCTGGTGCTCTACCAACTGGGTTAATTTACTTATTTTTGTTAATTATTTTGATAGTTTTTTCTTTTTTCTTTTTTTTGTCAGTCAGCTAGTTATTCAATCTGTTAACGCTGGTAGTTAGTTTGTTGCTTACGGCTTGTGTTGTTTATTCGTTGGTTAGTATGTTTATCAGGGCATTCGTCTGTCTCGTCGTCAGTCGGTCCTTTGGTTAGTTGGTGGGTTGTTTTTTAAGGTTGTTTTTTTTTTTTTAGTCTCTCAGACATGTTGTCCATGGATTTTTTTTTACTGGATACTTATAAGCTTGAATATTCGGTTTTGTATAACCGTCTGTTTTTGTTGTTGCTGTTGTTGTTTTAATTTCTTAGTACATTTTATGTTAATGGCATAGTACCATCGTTATTCAGATTTTTTTGGTTGCACTTACTTTTGTGTTCTGCGTTTGGACATTCAGGTTCATTATCTTGATGTGTTCCTTGTTCAAACATGTTTGTAAAAGATTGTATTTTGGAGCATGTTGAATATTTGGATTCTTCCATTATCAGAATATCATCAACTTCGTCTCTATCATCATGGTAACTATATTTGGTATTGTCATTGTCTATGGCATAATACATTTTCCTAGTGAATGATCCATCCAGACAAGTTTTGATGAACACGACAATCTGATTGGTAAATTGTATTCAATCCTTCTATATCATACCGAGAGAATGTTAACCAACGTGACAGTTCATTTTTGTTACGTTTGACATGGGCAGGGCGGAATTCCTAATGGAACTATTGACTGTATAAGACGGAACATCGTCTGATGTCTAGGAAAAATGACCTCCCACACTCAGGAAGGTATGCGTGGAAGGTGTCTGTCAGATGTGTGTGGAAGATGTCTGTCAGATGTGTGTGGAAGGTGTCTGTTATATGTCTGTGGAAGGTGTCTGTCAGATATGTGTGGAAGGTGTCTATCATATGTGTGGAAGGTGTCTGTCAGATGTGTGTGGAAGATGTCTGTCAGATGTGTGTGGAAGGCGTCTGTTACATGTCTGTGGAAGGTGTCTGTCAGATATGTGTGGAAGGTGTCTGTCATATGTGTGGAAGGTGTCTGTCAGATGTGTGTGGAAGGTGTCTGTCAGATGTGTGTGGAAGGTGTCTGTCATATGTGTGGAAGGTGTCTGTCAGATGTGTGTGGAAGATGTCTGTCAGATGTGTGTGGAAGGTGTCTGTTATATGTCTGTGGAAGGTGTCTGTCATATGTGTGGAAGGTGTCTGTCAGATGTGTGTGGAAGATGTCTGTCAGATGTGTGTGGAAGGTGTCTGTTACATGTCTGTGGAAGGTGTCTGTCAGATATGTGTGGAAGGTGTCTTTTCATATGTGTGGAAGGTGTCTGTCAGATGTGTGTGGAAGGTGTCTGTCAGATGTGTGTGGAAGGTGTCTGTCAGATGTGTGGAAGGTGTCTGTCAGATGTGTGTGGAAGATGTCTGTCAGATGTGTGTGGAAGGTGTCTGTTATATGTCTGTGGAAGGTGTCTGTCAGATATGTGTGGAAGGTGTCTGTCATATGTGTGGAAGGTGTCTGTCAGATATGTGTGGAAGGTGTCTGTCAGATGTGTGTGGAAGGTGTCTGTCAGATGTGTGTGGAAGATCTCCGTCAGATGTGTGTGGAAGATGTCTGTCAGATGTGTGTGGAAGATCTCCGTCAGATGTGTGTGGAAGGTGTCTGTCAGATGTGTGTGGAAGGTGTCTGTCAGATGTGTGTGGAAGGTGTCTGTCAGATGTGTGTGGAAGGTGTCTGTTATATGTGTGTGTGGAAGGTGTCTGTTTATATGTGTGTGGAAGGTGTCTGTTATATGTGTGTGGAAGGTTTCTGTTATATGTGTGTGGAAGGCTTCTGTTATATGTGTGTGGAAGGTTTCTGTCAGATGTGTGTGGAAGGTGTCTGTCAGATGTGTGTGGTAGATAACCGTCAGGTGTGTGTGTGGAGAGACAGACAAGACAGACAACAAGAGAAGAAGAAAGAGAAAAGAAGCGCATATATGTCGAGGCAGTCAACAAAGAACTTTAGATGAAAAAAACTTGTTTCATGCACACGTATAACTTTTACATACTTCCATATGTAAGTTTGCTCAGGCGTGCGTCCATGCTCGTAGATATCTCTGCATGATGTGTGCAGGTAAACTTATTTTCATTTAATCAACACTACTTGCTGATGGAGTCCCATCCTGTGTTTCTAGTTGTTGCCACACTGGAATGAGCCGTCGCCTGTCTGGTCAAGCCAAGAATAACACAGACTGTTCCATTCCCGCTGTCAGAGGCCTACAATCAGGCCAAGCCCGTTGGTTGGTAACTGTTTTCGAAACTTACGTATGCATACAAAATCAATCTCTCTCTCTCTCTCTCTCGCTCTCGCTCTCTCTCTCTCTCTCTCTCTCTCTCTCTCTCTCTCTCTCTCTCTCTCTCTCTCTCACCCCGGACAAATTTAATACCCACTTTCTGTCATTATCAGATACCCTTACTCAAGCTTCACAGACTATAAGAGCACCAAATGAATACACATGCCCGACTTCCCTGATATCATTTTGCAAACAAAAACTTGGATCCAGTAACTCAGTCAAAATTCCCCTTCTTGCTGTACATGAAGTAGGTATGCACATAGCGCAATTAAAGAATAAAAAATCCATGGGTCCTGATAACATACCCGCATTTCTTCTCAAACTCGCTCTACCTTACATTGTTGAGTCTCTTACATACATATATAATTTATCCATTGAAACTAATGTTTTCCCTCAAGCGTTCAAAAACGCCAAAGTGATCCCCTTCCAAAATCAAATGATTTGTCGGATCCAAATAATTTCAGACCTAAATCCTTACTTTCGATTCTATCCAAACCCCTTGAAAGACACACACACACACACACACATATCTCAGTTCATGGAGAAAAACAAACTATTTCACCCACACCAATCTGGATTCCGATCTAATCATTCCTGCCACACAGCATTATCACGAATGTGTGACTCATGGCTTTCAAATATGAACCAATCACAAATGACAGGGGTTGTCTTTCTTGACTTCAAAAAGGCGTTTGATCTTGTTGATCATTCCATTCTTCTAAAGAAACTATTTGTCTACTTGAACCATACCCAGACAATCTCATTATTCCAATCATACTTGAACGATAGGACTCAGTATGTGGTGTTTAATGGCAAAACTTCCGCTTCAGACTTTGTCAGACATGGAGTCCCACAGGGCTCTGTACTAGGCCCCCTACTATTCTGCATCTTCATCAGTGATTTACCATTGTCCGTATCAGATGAAAAGGTCACGACAGATTTATTTGCTGATGACTCGTCACTCCAAACGAATGGTAGTGATCTACAGACAATAGAAACTTCTCTCCAGGAAAGTCTAAACGACGTGTCAGACTGGTGTCATTCAAACTCAATGGTCATACACCCAGCCAAAACCAAATCTATGATTATAGCTACCCGCCAAAAACACCAGTTGACTCCTCTTTGCCTAAAACTTCAGTTGAATGGCACTTCTATCGAGCAGGTAGACGAGCATCGTGTTTTAGGGTTAACGATAGATAAAGAATTGAAATGGCAATCTCATCTCAATAACGTTTGCAAGGTAGTCTCAAAACATCTTTTCCTGTTATCTCAATTAAAGCGCTACGTCAACAGTAATGTGCTTAAACTTTTCTTCAATGCACACATAATGTCACGTATCAATTACGCCTCAACAGTATGGGACGGCAGTAGTGACGTCCACCAAAAAAGGCTGAATTATCTCCATAGACATGCAGCAAAGCTACTCCATCCAGCTGTATCTCTAACAACAGACGAAAAACTAAAAGCGCTGAACATACTTCCTCTGAACAGGCAATTGGAATTCAACAAGGCATCATTTATGTTTACAATCTTGACAGATACTATGCCATGTTATATCAATGCCCTTTTTACAAGATCGAACAGCTTTTCTGGCTCGACGAAATTCCTTCTTCCCTACCCACGCATTGATCTATACAAAACAAGCCTAGCTTACTCTGGACCATATGTCTGGAACTCACTTCCACCGAATCTACAAAACATGAATACTTTAAAACTTTTCAAGGAACATTTGCATAAACATTTTATGTCTCAGTAATTAAATTATTCGATTACAATGATTAGCGCCCATTCGCAAAGTCTTCTGTGAACCATACTTTGAATAAATCGTCTAAACATAAAACCTACTCCGTTAAAAACGCTCATCCCCACTCCCACTCTGTCTACCACCCCTTTTCTCCTCCCCCTACCTACCATTCTCTCTTCCCCACCCTCCTCTGACCTCTCTCTCTGTAGTCTTGTTTGTTTGTTTGTAAGTTTCCTTCTGTTTTACCATCCCCCATCTCATTAGTGCTTTTATGAATTGTTTGCTTATCATTGTAGAATTAGATTACCTTGTTGCTATGTTGAATTGTCAGTATGAATGATATGTGCTGAAATAATGTATGCATGACAAGGACATATTGTAAGACTAGGCTTTGGCCTAAAATCTCCATCCTTGTGTATTTAAGATCAATCAATCAATCAATCAATCTCTCTCCCGCCCTCTCTCTCCCTCCCTCTCTCTCTCTCTCTCTCTCTCTCTCTCTCTCTCTCTCTCTCCGCCCTCCCTCCCTCCCTCTCTCTCTCTCTCTCTCTCTCTCTCTCTCTCTCTCTCTCAGCATAAACACACACTCGCCATCTATCTACACACACGCACACGAACAGCGGGAAGGGGAGATAATAAAGGAGCGGAATGGGGGAGTGGTTGAGGACTATTGCTGGTAGGTTTCAGTGCTCCGTTTTGAGGAGCAAAATCATAAATCATACATACTTATATTTTTCACCAAACCATGTTTGTTTTTCATTGAGCCAATATGTGTATACAACAATAACTTTATATATGCGCATCTATTCAAGACGTGGTCAACGAAATGAACAATCAAGTGCAGGGTATGTGTGTGGGGAAGGGGGGGGGGAGATGTATGAATGAGAGAGAAAAGGACATTGTGTGCCTTTTTTCCCCGATGGATCTGAATCACTTTTTATATCGTTTCCTTTACCATTACCGTATTACAAAGTGTTACGAATTTCCAATGAACAGACATTGTATAAACAAAAACTTACTACTGAATGAATAGCACATTAAATCTTGGAGAGTCTAAGAATTGCCTCACTGTTGAAGAGTGAAACAGAGACTCTGTGTTTGTGTGTGTGTGTGTGTGTGTGTGTGAGAGAGAGAGAGAGAGAGAGAGAGAGAGAGAGAGAGAGAGAGAGAGAGAGAGAGCACCTCACTGCGGCATTCGGCACCTGTGTACTCCGTGAGTTTCAGACATGGTGGATTCCACACTACACCCAGGCAATCTGACCTCCCATTTTCAGGGAACTTTCACCAGACAACTCAGCGGGTTTTTATTCTGATCGTTCAACGTTTCACGAGCTGCGCTGATTACTGTCGAAAATCATACTCACACGCCAATGCAATCTTGTTTGACAGCAGTAACTACAGTCTGCTGTCTTTTTTTTTTTCTTTCTTTTTTCTTTCTTTCTTTCTTTTTTTTTTGAAAAATGTTTCAAATGAAGTGTCCCCGGGGGAAGAAGGGATGAGGGGTACTGAGTAATGCAAACAGTGTGTTGTGAAGGATGAACGCTTTAATTTAAACCAGCACTTCGTGAACAAAGTGACCGCAGTTTAAAGTGTACCCGGTAAACAAAGGGACTGAACTCTGCGTGTTTCCTCCGGCCAAACACCTGTGAAGAAGGGAGTGTTTGTGTGAGGGGCGAGGGGAGTGAACTTGACGAAGGAACAGGTTTTCGTGACAAACGGAAGGAGAAACAACGTGAGAAGGGAAACTGGGTAAGTAGGTTTCGTATTTTTAGTTATGCGCGCACGTTTTTGTTTGTTTGTGTGCTTGCTTGCTTGCTCGGGTTTTTTGTTGTTTTTTTTTTTTTTTTTTTTTAGTATACGTATCTGTGCACGGCGTGCAATGTATGTGTGCGTGTGTGTGCGTGTGTGTGTGTGTGTGTGTGTGTGTGTGTGTGTGTGTGTGTGTGAGAGAGAGAGAGAGAGAGAGAGAGAGAGAGAAAGAGAGCGAGAGAGAATGTTGGGATGTGGATGCTCGTGTTTCCCTGTTTGTATGTGTTAGTCTGTGCATGTGCAAGTGAGGACACGAGCGTGTGTGTATGTGTGTGTGGGGGGGGGGGGGGGAGCACACTCTCATGAGCTGTGAACATTGACGCAGAGGTCAGGAACAGGATTGCCAAAGCCAGCTCTGTTTGGGAGACTCCGTGAACCACTCTCCTCTATGCCAGTGAGACCTGGACTGTCTACAGCAGACACGCCAAACAGCTCAACCATTTTCACCTCAGCTGTCGCCGCAGACTCCTACACATCAAATGGCAGGACAAAGTCCCAGACACTGAGGTCTTGGAAAGATCCAACATCCCCAGCATCTACAATCTCCTTCAGAAATCCCGAGCCAGATGGGCAGGCCACATCGTCAGAATGCCAGATAGTCGACTGCCGAAACAACTGCTGTACGGAGAACTGAACCAGGGTAAGCGCAAAACTGGGGGTGGTGGTGGTGGGGGAGGGGGGGGGGGTGCAGAAGAAATGTTTCAAGGACTGCCTCAAAGTGTCCATCAAAGGCCTGGACATCAACCTCAACACCTGGGAGTCGCTTGCCCTGGACCGCCCAGCCTGGCGAAGCAGCATCACAAAGGGTGCATGTACATCAGAGAAGAGACGCACAGCAGAAGCTGAGAGAAAGCGAGCCGCGCGCAAGGCCAGAGCTACCTCCACCTCCACTTTAGCACCCACCCACATGTGTCCCACATGTGGGCGTTCCTTCTGGGCCCAGATCGGCCTCACAAGCCACCTGCGGACCCACACTCAGCTATCTTCCATCAGAGATTGAAGTCATGGTCACCTTCGAAATCGAAGGACGAACAAGATGTGTGTGTGTGTGTGTGTGTGTGTGTGTGTGTGTGTGTGTGTGTGTGTGTGTGTGTGTGTGTGTGCCCTGAGGTCAGACTTCGGTTGGTCACTTCAGGCAACCCTCCTTCTCTGTCCCTTGCCCATAGCGCTATAAAAACCAAACGTAATCCAAGGACCATGTTGGCCTGGTAGTTAAAGCGTCACACCATGTTGGCCTGGTAGTTAAAGCGTCACACTCTTGTGACGTGACAAGAGCAGGGGCTCGATTCTCGTTCAAACAGGCAGGCTGGAAAACATCTCTTCGGGATTCAACTTCCGAGCAGATTCTAATGCCCTCTAGGTCCTTCGGATGAGGTTCCGTAAGTAATTATTATTATCATTATTATTGTTTATCATCATCATCATCATCATCATCATCATTATAATCATTATTGTTATCATCATCATCACTATCATTATTACTACTATTATTGATATTATCATTATCATTCTTAACTTCACGCGTAAAAAAATCTTGCACGCATTTGGCCTTTCGGAGACGACAGACCAACAGCACATCCACACTGGAGTCATGTTTACACGTTGTGCCTGAAGACGGAATGTGGCTACTTTACTGGTGGCATTAAGAACAGCTTCACACGCAAAAACTGATCAGTGGTGAGCCTGGGAGTGTTAGCCCAGAAAGGAAGACAGGACAGAAAAAAGAACTATAATCAGTATTGTTGTGCACAGTCAGCACTTCGTTGCCCCTTCATGGCTGAAAATATTCGACAAGTTTATAATACACTTTTACATGCTGAAACGGAAAATATTCCAGGGTTGTTTTTATCAACTGACTGACAAACGTCATTGTGCGTCGTTCCTTGGTCATTCATGCAGAAATGCCAACACTTTTCAAGTTTAGTTCAGACAGGATCAATTGGACTAAAGCCTCTTACTCACAAGTCACGGGATGCATTTTAGTTCATGGTCGATGCTCCCCATGGTTTTCAGTAAAACAAAAGAGGGGTGAGGCAAAGAGAACCACCCCCTCCATATTTGTGCCTGATGTACGCGGAGATTCTGTCTGCTGAACGTGCCCCTGAACGTGTGCACATCAAAGGGATTGAAACAATGTCTGCTATGGCCCCTGAACATGTGCATATCAAAGGGTTTGAAACAAACGATAAATGTATGGCCCCTGAACATGTGCATATCAAAGGGGTTGAAACAAATGATAAATCTATGGCCCCTGAACATGTGCATATCAAAGGGATCGAAACCAATGATAAATGTATGGCCCCTGAACATGTGCATATCAAAGGGGTTGAAACAAATGATAAATCTATGGCCCCTGAACATGTGCATATCAAAGGGATCGAAACCAATGATAAATGTATGGCCCCTGAACATGTGCATATCAAAGGGATTGAAACCAATGATAAATGTATGGCCCCTGAACATGTGCATATCAAAGGGATCGAAACCAATGATAAATGTATGGCCCCTGAACATGTGCATATCAAAGGGATCGAAACCAATGATAAATGTATGGCCCCTGAACATGTGCATATCAAAGGGATCGAAACCAATGATAAATGTATGGCCCCTGAACATGTGCATATCAAAGGGATTGAAACCAATGATAAAGACAGCTTGCTGTGTCACTTTGCAGACGACACAACGACAGATTTGGATGGAAGTGAAAGGTCCTTAACGTGGTAGTTTATACTGTTGGAAGTATGAAGATTTGTGGTGTTCAATACCAGAGAGACATTTTGTGAAGAGTCCCATTAACATGCTAGGAATAAAGTGCATTACCTACAAAGACTGTATAGTAAAAATTAACTTGGGAAAGCAGCTTTTACGCTGGCGAGTTTTTGTGTGTGTGTGTGTGTGTGTGTGTGTGTGTGTGTGTGTGTGTGTGTGTGTGTGTGTGTGTGTGTGTGTGTTTCTAAGAAGCAACGAATAATTCCGTTCAGAAAGATTACAGTCACTAAGACTCTGGTGTTTCAAAAAAAAAAAAAGTCCAGCCTCTTGATTGGCCTGCCTGATCCCCCAAAAGCTTTATTACTGCCCTGGAAAAAGACCTGTGCTTTTCATGGAATAGTACAGTAAAATTAAGAAGTCTGTTATCAACAGGCAAAACTGCGATAGTGGATTAAGAGTGTTAAATATGACCCCTTTGTCTTTCTTGAAGGTAACCTCCTTGAGAAGACTCTGGCGTGAATCTGATTGAAGGGAATTTATCATTGATACATACCCAAAGCTGGACATATCTACTAAACGTGTTGGTGCTGGATGTGGCAGATATTGTACTTTGTAAAGTCGAAAACCTTTTTTTTTTTTTTTTTTTTTGGGGGGGGGATAATGTAAGGAACGTTAGTTTAAAAATGCACTTGAAATGCTATCTAGACTGTGTATAAGAGTTTTTGGCAGAATATATTCAATTCAACATATGAAGAGATACAAGAGTACTTTCATGCGTAAGATTGCTGTCCTTAAACTAGATTTTGTTGTTGCTGTTGTCGTTGTAAAACGGTTAATAAAAGACAATGATGATTTCGTGAAATGTCGTGAGTTTTTGACCAAGTTTCCATGTATCAGAACTAACTTCATTCTGAGGGCATTATTTATGCGGTTTAAAATTACCCATCAAAAGTCATCAATGTGGATTAAACCAACATATACAAGACCCTAGACTGCGAAACCTGATTTTGTTGAAATTAACGATGATACTGCGAGATCAAGTTATACCAATGCAGGACGAGTCTACTGTTCTATAAGAGCAGACCGAGCAGGCGCCAGTCAGTATATGGCACTACAGAAACACGGTGCATCAACACAGGGTTCTCTGGTGTCGCTGCACCACAGCTCTTCAGTGACACAAGACCAGCGTATCACCAAGGCACGATCCATCTCCGTCAGAACTGGACCAGTCTACATCAAGGCATACACACACGCACATGCGTACACGCCCGCATACAAAGACACACACATATATACACATGTAAGTACATATATATATATATATATATATATATATATATATGTGTGTGTGTGTGTGTGTGTGTGTGTGTGTGTCTGTGTCTGTGTCTGTGTCTGTGTGCCTGCATGTATGTGCGCGTGTGTGCGTGTGCAGAAGTGCGTGTGCATGTGTGTGTGTGTGTGTGTGTGTGTGTGTGTGTGTGTGTGTGTGTGTGTGTGTGTGTGCTCACACAAACCCGCAAATTACACACACACACGCACACACACACACACACACACACACACACACACACACACACACACACACACACACACACACATGCACACGCACTTCTGCACACGCACACACGCGCACATACATGCAGGCACACAGACACACACGCACACACATATGCGCACACCACACACATGGGCCAGAGCCCACACATCCATACACACACATGTGTACATTCACTACACACACATACCAAAAAAAAAAAAAAAAAAAATGAAATAAAATAAATGGAAAAAAAATGTTAAGTAGGCACTCAAGGTCTGACCAACGCATTGGGCTAAAGCGTAGGTCAGACATCTGCTAAGTCGTAGCCACGAGACCCTCTTCTTCAATTTTCTTATCTTACTTTGTCAATTCATTTATCCATCAGCTTAAAATCATTCGTAGTGTGGTCTCAAAACTTAGCGGATGTGGTGTAGCGTATATGGACTTGTCCGCACGCAGTGACGCCTCCTTGATGAAACTGAAACTGAAACAAGGCAAGAATGCACAAAACTGCTGCAATGCCACGCTCTGCATGGGACCAGTCTACTTCACCACAGGAGCAGTGACCAATACTGCAGGGCCAGTCTGAATTGGCACAGGAGCAGCCGGAGACATCGCTCAATCAGCCGACGTCATAGTGTAACTCCTATGTTAGTTCTGGCCAGATTTGTTTTGGGTTCCCCCTCTTCCGTCTTCAAAATTCAACTGCTAATTCATTTTTAAGTGAATCAATTTTCTACTCATGTTTCTTGACAATGGCCAAGCGTTCTCCACACAGTCAGCTAACTATCCATCGCCTTCAACACACATAAACTGTCTTTTCGGTCAAATAAAGTTCGCGTGCTGACCTTCGAGCGCGAGCGCACTCGCGCGCGCGTCTGTGTGTATATATATATATATGTGTGTGTGTGTGTGTGTGTGTGTGTGTGTGTGTGTGTGTGTGTGTGTGTGTGTGTGTGTGTGATAGAGAGAGCAAGAGAGACAGACAGACAGACAGACAGAGAGATCTTCATTTCTGACTTTCATTAGTTTATTGCATTTTACTTCTATTACATTTTTGTTTTATTTTATTTTATTTTGGACACTAGCGCACAGGCGTGCGCGACCGCGTGCGCGGGCGTATGTTGTATATGTGTGTGTGCGCGCGTGCCTGTAAGTGTGTGTGCGTGTGTGTGTGTGTGTGTGTGTGTGTGTGTGTGTGTGTGTGTGTGTGTGTGTGGTGTGTGTGTGCGTGCGTGCGTGTGTGTGTGTGTGCATAATTATGCGCGCGTGAGTATGTGCATGCATGCCTTGGTGTGTGCGTGTGTGTGTGAGTGTGTTTGTGTGTTAGTGTGTGCGAGTGCGCTCTCCTTTTTTTATTTTTTATTCTCAACCTGTTGTTGCACAGTTCCTTATGCTGGTATGCTGTTGTGAAGAGTTTCTTCCTCAACTTGCATGACTGGCTTCTACACCATTCACCTTTTTCAATAGAATGTGTAGCTCTGTGTGTGTGTGTGTGTGTGTGTGTGTGTGTGTGTGTGTGTGTGTGTGGTGTGTGTGCGTGCGTGTGTGTGTGCGTGCGTGCGTGCGTGTGTGCGTGCGTGCGTGCGTGCGTGCGTGCGTGCGTGCGTGCGTGCGCGTGCGTGCGCGTGTGTGTGTGTGTGTGTGTGTGTGTGTGTGTGTTAGAGAGACGGTGCAGATGTTGAGATTTGCAATAGCCTCGGGATAAATGGTAAATTAAAAGACGTTGGCATATCTGGGAGAATGTTTGATTACATTAAAAGCTTCCTAACACAAAGAAGCATATGTACACAGATTGGAAGAACTTATTCATCCTTTAGGAATGTAGATATGGGTATTCCTCAAGGATCAGTTATTGCTCCCATGTTGTTCATAATCCTAACCCATGATCTTCCCAAATCTATTTTAAAAGCAACGCATGTAGTTCGATATGCAGATAATACCGCTATTTGGATTAACTGTACATCAAGGAAGCATTCCAATAAAAGAACAATAAACTTTGTACAGAAGATGTACCAAAAAGAATTGAATAGTTTTTATATATATATATATATATATATATATATATATATATATATATATATACATAAGAACATGAAGAACAATGGGTTAGAACTATCTGGAGAAAAAACATGTCTTATGTTGTTTTACAATGGTGAGAACCCAAAGATTCTACCCTCGCTTTTGCTAGATGGTCAGATTCTGGAATATAAACGAAAAGTTAACTTACTGGGGGTATTTTTAACTACTAAGCTGAACTGGAAAACACATATTGAAAATATGATTGATAAAACAAGAAAAAGATTAAACGTTCTTACAATTATATGTTATCAACCATGGGGCCAGGACTGTCATACCCTTTTATATCTATACATCTCTTTAGTCCGATCGAAATTGACATATGGACAGGAAGTGTATTTCTCTGCACCTAATTACCTTTTAAAGAGATTGCTAAGCTTGGATAGTAAGGCCATGAAATTAGCTCTGGGAGTTCCGGTTCATACAAACACTTAAAGATGTTATAAAGAAACAAATATATTAGCTCTAAATGAGAAGCGAATATTGTATGTATCCAAATATACTGTCAGAAGTCTTTCTGTTGAGATTTCAGTTACTGAAGAAATACTGATGGATTCCAGTAAAGATTTTCCTAAGAGGTCTAAAAACATATCATTCAACCAGTTAGAAACTACACATCTGACTTTATGTCACATTGTAATATTGATATTACTGCTATACCAGAATTTCCTGCAGTACCTCCAATGCCTCCTTGGGAGCACCTAAATGCTTCTTTTGATTACAAATACACTTCGTTAAAGAAAAGTTATAATGTAAATATTTTTACAACTGAAGCTCGTGAACATTTAGAAAACAGCTATCCAAATCATTTTAAAGTGTTTACAGATGGGTCGGTTATGGAATCCTCTGACTATGGTTGTGGCCTTATGATACCAACCTTAAATGTCAGGAAATCATATCATTTAGGAAAGGGGTTTTCAATCTATACCTCAGAATTGTATGCAATATTGAAGGCTTTGACTTACATATATGATACACCAATTGCTTTCTATCAAATTTTACTTCGTGTTGATTCCAAATCTGTTTTACAATCACTAGTGCGTTGGGACTGCAAAGCCAGAAAAGATTTGCTTTTCGAAATAAAACATCTACTGCATTGTTTCATAACTCTAGGCTTAAGAATTGATTTTTGTTGGGTCCCATCTCACTGTGGTATAAAGTGGATTGAAATAGCAGACAGTCTTGCAAAAGAAGGAGCAAACAGAAACACGGAAAGTTTACTAAACAATCCCTTAGATTTATCCTCTTGTGAATTAATCCAAATTATGGGAAAATCTATGCATAAACAGAGTTCTAGTCGAAAAATGACTACTTTAACATCGTGTCCAAGGCACATTGTTGGATTAATCCATAAATTAAGGCTGAATACTTGGAATACTAAATATTCTCATGGTAAGCTTATTACGTGTGTCTGCAGAGAAAACATTTCTGTACATCATCTTTTGTTTCAATGCTCAGTGTTGACCTCGCTCTATCAGGAGAAAGGTATTGAGATGAATAACTTTGATAAAGTCAATATTGTCTTATATGGTTCATATGTTGCTGAAATTGCCATGGTTATTTTGCAGTCACGGGTTGCAAAATTTTCATAAAGATCAACAATTTTGTGTACCACTAGGGTAATACACTTACGTAAATATGTATATATCAGATGTGGGTTTGAAAGTATTAACGTGGATGATAAGTTAAGTGTGGAGTTGATTTTTTTTTTTAGATAAAGTGTCTTATATCATCTGGCAATGAAAAGACATTAAATAAACCACTGAACTGAACTGAACTGAACTGAACTGAACCGGGATCAATGGCGACTGTGATTTGCACCGACACGGTTACCAATCGTGTCAAAGTCTAAAACGAAGAAGTCACTGACGGGTTAGTCCGCGCGCCTGTGTGTATAAATGAGACAAAACTTTCATTCATTATTTTATTACTTGTTGAGACGAATACCAATTCCATCGACGATTAAAACTGGCTAGCCACTGGCGCTCGAAAGTGCCTGGGCGTGCGTGCGCTTGCTTCCGCTCGTGTATTGGAAAGGATTCTTATTCACCCTTTGCTGCTTTCCCGTGATGATTCAGTCAAGGAAAAGCCCCACTGAATTATATTCACTTTTCTCGGCCGTCATCTTCACTGTGAGTGACTTTAAATGATTTACGCCCTTATTCCAACAGCACTTCGTTGTGGCGTGGAGCTGATTACCTTTGGAAGAATTTGAGAAAGTTTGAGCTTTGGTCTCGCGTTTACTGTTAACTCCATGAATACTTCAATATCATAAACTACAGAGAAAAAAGACCATGTGAACACGTGTTTGGACAGACACAGTGGACAACCTACACTGCCCGGTGTTTGGACAGAAACAGTGGACAACCTACACTGCCAGGTGTTTGGACAGACACAGTGGACAACCTACACTGCCTGGTGTTTGGACAGACACAGTGGACAACCTACACTGCCCGGTGTTTGGACAGACACAGTGGACAACCTACACTGCCTGGTGTTTGGACAGACACAGTGGACAACCTACACTGCCCGGTGTTTGGACAGACACAGTGGACAACCTACACTGCCTGGTGTTTGGACAGACACAGTGGACAACCTACATTGCCTGGTGTTTGGACAGACACAGTGGACAACCTACACTGCCTGGTGTTTGGACAGACACAGTGGACAACCTACACTGCCCGGTGTTTGGACAGACAGAGAACTATAAAATAGGCATTCTGGCTCACCCGGCTCCACTGTTGCACCGCCGGCTTACCCAGAATGCCTATTTTATAGTTCTCTCTTACATTACTTTTTAGCCACTACTTTTTAATAAATATTTGTTTTAAATGCTTTTAGATTTAAATATAAAATGCAGATTTTAATACATAAAATTGGAAAAAGATTATTTGAGGGTGGGGAATTTAGCCGCCTAAATTTATACAATGCTGCGTGACGGCTAACGCCTGCACTAAACGACGCCGGTGGGGAATTTAGCCGCCTAAATTTATACAATGCCGCGTGACGGCCTGCAGTAAACGACGCCCTTACTCCGTTATGTGTAACTCGACACGAACCAGCAAACAGTGCGACGCTTCGACTCGGCAATTATGCAGTTGGGTAAGCCGTGACCTAGAATTAGTAGAGTACTACATAAAGGCAGCAAACCCTTCAGAAGTGAAGAGGAGTTGTCTCCCCGGAAAAGAATGTAACAATTAATTGTGTTTTATGAAAAAAATCGTCATCAAGTTCTTAACAAGTTCTTATTCAAGTTTTTATTCAAGTTCTATTCAAGTTCTTATTCAAGTTCTTAACAAGTTTTTATTCAAGTTCTTATTCAAGTCATCGTCAAGTTCTTATTTAAGTTCTTATTTAAGTTCTTATTCAAGTTCTATTCAAGTTTTTATTCAAGTCGTCATTAAGTTCTTATCAAGTCGTCATCAAGTTCTTATCAAGTTCTTATCAAGTTCTTATTTAAGTTTTCATCAAGTCGTCATCAAGTCGTCATCAAGTTCTTATTCAAGTCACTTATAATTATTTATTAAGTTCTTGAAATATTACTGCATATCAAATGGATCAAAATGAGATTTTGTTGTTGGCAGTTCTGGTATTCTTTTTTGTTCAGATTTTGTATTTAGTGGCTTTGATTTTTTGGGCTGCTTTGGTTTTTGCTGTCTTTCTTTATATGTTTTATAAACGTAATAACCACCCCCACCAACAGCAATGACGCCAAAAATGCCAACTCTTTTAATCCAAATAATCCATGATGATGTTGCGGGACTTGAAACAACTTGTTCTTGTTGTGGCTCTGGCACTGAAACAACTGGCTCTGGTGTTTTTTCATTATGAGTTACATGTTGTAACTCTAATTTTCTTTTTTTGTTCCACTCTGCTAATTTTTTCCCTGCTTCAACGCGCCCAGGATTCTTTTTACGGGTCACTTTCTCCACCTGATTCAACATTTTCTGATTCTGCTGTTTTTCTGGCTCGGTCATTTTTAAGAGAAATAAAATCTATATGATTAAACGTAATTAACCCCATAATTACTGGTGACAATAATGTTCCAAATCTGTAATATAGATCACATCCTAGAGACTCTAATGACTGTTAAAACTGGATCCTGCGTTAAATCATACATAAAATCTTGTTCAGAATCAATGGGCGCAAATCTACTAACGAGTTTAGTGTACAAACTAAGAACAGTTTGTCCGACACTTTTGACCATTCTTGACCCCAGTTGCGCTTCATACCTGTTGTGATACTTTACAATGTCTTGCGGCGACATCTGTTGAATCTGTTCTATGCTGAATTCATTTCCGAGGTACTGTTTTGTTTTTCCACACGCCGCCAAAGAATACAGCCTTTCCTTTTGGCGCATAATAGCTTGGTCATCAACTTGATTATTTGTAATCATAAGTTCAGGAAGTAAATCATCGCAGTTCATGTTTTATTAATAATAAATATTATTTTATTTTTAAAAAATGAGCACCGAAAAAACTGTTGCCAACCTCGTATACCATTCTGCTGTTATTGGAGGTCTAAGTGTAGGATACACAATGCTTGGTAAAAGCTTGTTAAGAATAAAACCAGCAGATCTTGGCAAGCTAGATTTTGAAGACTCAGCAAAGTTGATTGCTGTCATTACAGCTTCATTTGCTACGAAAGACTTTCTAGTTAAGCAAGGAATAATTCCAGAAAATATAAATATGTAAAAAAAAATACATTTATAAAAATGGCTTCACTCGTAATGATGATAGGTGGCGCAGTGGTTAATGCGCTTGCTTTTAGCGGAAGTAATTACGCGTTTAGTAAACTACAAAATAACGATGAGAGAAAAAGACATAACAGAGCTATGGAGCAACTAGCCGCTGCACAAGACACCTATGAAAAGCAAAGAATGGAGCAGTTAGATTTTATTAACGACAGACTTAAACAACAGGGACATGCAGCTTACACATTTAAAGATGTTGACCAGGCAATAAAAGAATATTTTCTAGTAACAGGCAAACAAGTTGAAACATTGCCCCCACCAAAATTTAGCGATTACTATCAACCATCAGAAAAACAAAAGATGCAAGAAATATTGTTTATTGTCTTTGGCATGACCGCTGTGTATTTTGTTGCACAAAGTATTGGCTGAATAAAAATGTACAAAATCTATTATTCTCCAAAAGGATACTGGAAGGGAATAACGGCAATTAAAAAGCTTAGCCAAGCAGCGGGAGTCAGTGAACAAACAGCAAAAGAATTGTTATCTAAACAAGCGATTTGGCAAATTTATTTACCTGCGCCTAAACGAATACAGAGACCACACTTTGTGAATATAACACCAAACGACACCCATCAAATGGACCTTCTATATTTACCCCATGATACGATTAGACGAAAAAGATTTAAGTACGCACTTACAGTCATTGATATAGCTTCAAGATACAAAGATGCGGAACCATTAACACAAAAGAGTGCTTCTGCTGTTGCTGTTGCTATACAGCTGATATACCAACGAGGACCCTTAACTTATCCTCGCATGATTCAAGTCGATGACGGAAAAGAATTTAAAGGTCAAGTGAATCAATTATTGTTAAAACATAGAGTTACCATTAAAAGAGGCATTCCAGGAGTTCACAGATCACAGGCTTTGGTTGAAAACTTTAACAAACAGTTATCTGAAAGACTTTTCTCCTACCAGTATCACAGAGAGCTGATTGACAATTCTCGCAACACAGAATGGGTAAAAAGACTGCCCTCAGTTTTGCGCGCAATGAATAATGAAGAATTTAAAGGGCTAAAACCAGTACAAGCAATCAGAAAACAAACAATAAATGTTGTTGAAGGAGACTCCAGTTCATCCAGCAAACTATTGCCATTTGGTTTGAAAGTAAGGTACCTTTATTTACCGGGAGAAGCGGAAGGGGACACTCGCATCAGGGCAACAGATCCAGTTTGGAGTGTTGATCCATATGAGATAAAAAAAATTGTGAAAATGAATCCGCCCGTGTATTATTTACGAGAAACTGACACAACAAAGCGACCAGCCCCCCGAAGATCTTTTGTGAAGGAAGAACTGCAGATAATCCCGCCAGACACAGTTCCAGTCGCTTAGTTAATTTAGGCAAATACATTTCTGAGTTAAAATGGAAGCTCAAAAAAAAAATTATTTGCGTATAGATTTATTATTAAAACAATGATAAAGAATAAACTACCCATTGATCCTAATATTTATGAAAAAATCAAAAATCTTGAAACAACAACCACAAATAATCCAGCTATACTGGATAAAGAAATTACTGAGTATCTAATTGCGCTTGACCAAATGTCCTCCAGTGCCCAATTGCATATGAATACTCTGGATTAACAAATACTCGTTTAGTGTTTGTTCTATCTAATGACTTCTTTGTTACAACAGTTGTGTTAATCTCATGCAGATTAGATCGCAGCTTGTAATTGTCATGATGAAAAGTCTTTTTATTGAACAATGCTTCTTTGTAGTTATCATGCGATATGTTTGACTGCACAACACTGCGAGATATTCCCTTTGCTTTTTTAACAGTTTTTGTTTGGCTAGCAAGACTGTACATTTTTGACCTTAAACCAATAAACTCCTTGATCACACCTCCAGATAATTCATCCTTCATCTTACCTAAAACCTTCTTATTAATATCTGAATGCAAAGGCGAATCTTTAGGATAATCAGATGTGTCGTACCATCCGGCATGCCCTTTTGCTACTTCTAATTCCATGTCTTTGTAAAAATCTTCAGTAGGAATGTCGATTACAAAGGAATCTGTATCTGTGTACAGAACTCTGGACTCTGGATACAAGGGTTTAAAGTAGTCGTAAAGAAATTCTAACATCAAAAGCTTTGACAGCTCTAAAACAGTAAAGCCAATAAATACAGGTTTGTCCAATTTGACTTTCTTTTTTTTCATCATTATTCCAAAAAGCTGATCATGAAATCTTCTGAAGTCTTGGTAGTTGGGTTTTGACACCAGCTTAATTGCATCGTTCTCTCTGGTGACCAGTCTGACATCTTTGCGCTTGTGCGGATTTTCCATAGTCTTTCCAAAACAGCTGTTGTTCATCAACTTGAAAAAGTCTTTTTCTGAAGCATCTGCGGATTTAGTTCTGAGATCAGTGTTCTTCATGATGTATGGTTTCATGAACTGTTCTTGATCAAATGCAATTATACGATGAACTGCTGTTAACTTTAAACCATGTCTTAAATAAAATTGGAGAAGTCTGTAATGACAGACATAATTTTTTTTTGTCACGAAGATTAGGCACAAGTTTAGGCGGTTCTGTCATTGACACTTTTAGGGTTTCTGCCGCTAATGGATAGTCATTATGGTAATCATGAAGTTCATGAGGATATTCTAAATCAACTTCTAGAATAAAGCCCTGTTGTTGATCAGCTTCTAGACTCTGAAGCCATTTTAAAAACTTTTGAATGTCTTTTACACCTCCTGTGTACATTTTAAAGTTACGTAATGGAAGTGATTGACTCATAGCCCAACCATACAGATTGTTTGCATCTAAATACATGAGATAGTTAGACCTTTTACTTGGGTCATAGTTGTCTAAATACTTGTTGTTTGCTTTACAGTAATGGTGAGACGCCATACTAATTCCGCCACGCAATCCGTTTTCAATCATCTGAAGCATTGGTAGGTCAGACAACAGGTCAATCTGTACACCAGTAAATTTTAAGAATGCGTCCCAACTCATCCCAGGCGCAGAAATATAATGCGCAGGATCTAGACTATAATGTTTCATGCAGGTCTTTCTGTAATTTTCAAAAACATCCGCCAACAAACAAGTATCCGCCATTAAATAAGAATCATGATAGTCTCCCATTGTTTTAGAGTCTAATTTTTGCCACGCTTCTTGAGCATAAGAATAATCAGAATCACTGATGTCCTTTCCTCTAAGACTACTAAAGAACGCACCTTTAGGCGGAAGGGCTGTCTCTTCAAACCTTTCCCAGCTGTTCATGTACTCATAAGGATAAACGCCCTTTCTAATCACCGTTGGGTCAAAATATTCTTCTGTTATTGGGCAGGTCTTTAAGGATCCTGCTAGTGACTCTAACCCCCCCATCAGGTGTTGCATAGAGTCATAAAAAGACAGGTTATTTAAAGTGAAACACATGTACTTTTCTGATGACTGCGCAATGCATGACACCCTGAAATCGCTAGTTACTGCTTGCAATATAAGATGAGAATCGTAACCTCGCAAGTTATGAAAGAATATAGGAAGTCTCCAAGTCCTAGGATCAAACTTTAGTTGAAGATTGCAATTGTTATGTGCTGCTCCTCTGAATTCTCCGCTAATGTGATCATGATCTCTTACTGTTGGGTTTAAACTTTTAGGTGTTAGCTCTAAACCACAAATCCAACAGTGAGTGGCTGAGTCATAGCGATCTTGATCTTCAGAGGTCATCTTAAGATCGGATAGGACTAGATTATTAGAACAGACATTACGAACTTCTTGCATGCGTTTTAAGAAATGTTTTGCTGCATGTGGTCCTCTGTATAATTCTGGCTTTGAATGTTCACCATCTGACCTGACAACAATGAAGGCAAATGAACAAATCTGGTGGTTATTCATTATAACTGTTTTTGGTAAATGTTTTGGAGCAGGTCCTTCATAAGGAACAATAAGCGATTCAAAGTCTGCGTAAACAACGTATGGAGACCTCTGGAGTTTTTTGTAATTCTTAAAACTAACCTTACTGCCTTCTCTTGGCATAATTAGTTCTGTATTGCAGTCAACTGGACTGAGACAATGTTTTACATGTTCGCTCGCAGCTTGAACGGACGGAATTCTTGTTAAACATTTTCTACAAAATTCTTGTTTGCTATGTTGTTTTGTAGTATGCACTAGTAATCTACTCATTGTGCGTATTAGAGTGTAGTGCAACCCATTAAGGCTTTGCATTAGGAGTAAGTCTACATGAGTTTTGGTTGGTTCGCCTATTGTTGGACTGTTCTTTGATACTCTAATTGGCAGAAGGTTGGTTTCTTCAGACCATGTGTATACATTAACAGTTATTGGTGGATTTTGTTTTTCAAACTGATCAATTTTGTCTACAGCCATAGGAAATTCAAGGCCGTTAAAGTTAAGATCATTGGCCCACTGCAAATAGTTAGATACTCTCTCTGCATTTTTGGCAACGTGATGCAGCCTAGCAAGAACGCACCACATAAAACATTTGTCGTCTGAATTCTTTATGTTCAGAACTGCTTTCTTTGCAACTAATGTTGGAGGCAGTGGAATGTAAGACTTGCCTACAATTGGCTCATACTTAGCCTGTCTTAATCTGATGTCTAGGACTTCACCCTCTGACCAACCAGAGCCTCTCATTTTAGCTGCTTCAGAGGCTTCATTAAACTGTGTAAGAAGTTGATCTGCCCAACCGGGTGTTAAGTCATTATAAGAAAGAATAGTCTGCTGTTTAGTTGAGACCCAGACTTCTAGATTTTCTTCGTTTATTGTTATATAGTCGATTAAAACAACTAACCTTACTTTAACTGGAGGGTTTATTGTTAGTTTACTTGGAACTTGAGAAATAGCATGTACAACGCTTGCCTGTACGTTTGTTGGATCAATAACTTCTAAAACGACCTCATTTAAAGCTTTTGACAAACGCTCTTCCTCTTCCATTGCATCTAACCAAGAGTCAAAACTGTCATATATCTTATCCATGTTGAGCTTCTTTTCTAACTCAAAATATTTATTTAAATTAAAAAAAAATACTTAGTCAGAATCCATATCAACGGTCTTTTTGTGCTTGGACTCGTAAACTAAAGTATAAACGCCCTTTGGTGTTGTTAATGTGAGCTGTTTAGAACAGAGTTTAATGTCTCGTTTACTTTTTTTAAGCATTCCTTTTTTATCTGGTCGGTGTCTGGTTGTTGAGAAAAAGTTGCCCTTGCCTTTCTTTGAAGATCAAACTTTTGTCTTTTGTAGTCCTCAAAATCAGCCTGTAGGCGACTAAATTCTTCATCCGTGATGTTCGAGTCGGCAAGTGCTTTATCAATTATCAGTTTGAAGGAACTAAGTTTAGCTGTTATTAGTTGAACCATAGCTGTGTGCTTTTGGAGTTTAGCTTTTATTTTTTTGCTGACAGCACTTACAGCCAATGAACACAGGCCAAGAGTTAAAGACAAACCGCCTAGAGGTAAAGCTGCCGGCGCACCTACGCCTGTTGCTAAGAGACCTACACTTGTTCCTGCTGATAGAGCACTAGTGATCGATGCTCCAGTATTAACATATGTAACAGCATTAAAGACAGCAGAATACCTTCGTTTGGTTTTACTGTATTTTGAAAGGTCCTGCTCTAGTTGGGTTTGCATTTGTGTAATGTTGGTTAATCTGAAAGTTTTTATGTCTACAGCAACAGAGTTGCCTACTATCTCTTCTTTGGGCACTTTTGGATAAACCTGAACAGACATGCTTTTTTTAAAAAATAAAAATAATTTAGTATTGGATATCTTTTAATCTGTTATCTTGAATATTCAGCTGCGCATCATATATTAAAAACAAATGTACATTAAGTGGTTTATCACTCTCTTTTTCTTTATCAATTTGAATGTTTATTACGTCTTTAACTGTTCTCCCACTCCCATGCAACTGATTATCCTCTGTTGACCTTAGGTCAATCCATAAACCGTATTTCGTTGTTAAATATTCATCAAGTCTAACACTGTGAAGGTGTAGATCTTTAGACACAAGGTCTACTGTTGGACTTCTAGACCTCCCGCCTCCAAACAATTTTCTTATTTCATCAAAATGATGATAAGGTTTAAGCCCACTACCGTAGACTTGGTTAGGACTACCCTCAATTGAACATTGTACTTTCGTTATTTTAGGATTGATAAACTTTTCACTTTGTCTTTGGTATGGTTCTTTATCATCTTCACACAGCAATAAAATACCTTTAAGTGATCGTGCTGTAGCGCTAAAACTAAAATTCCATATAGTGTCTGCCCTGCTTTTAGGATATTTTGAATGATGAATCACTCTTTCGTAATATATTGCTAATTTTGACTGATATTGTTGCTCAATCAGCCTTGCTAAGTTAGGGTTGCTAACAATGTCAAACTCTAACGAGATGTCGAAAATGCTGTACTTTGCGTCAGTGTCTGTAGATTTAATGACACGTTTGTATTCATTAAAAGTTAGTTCATATGACAATCTGTCTTTTAATGCTCCTTGAAAGTATGGCGCATGCGCTTTTAACAACTCAAAATCTAAGGGTATAGAAAAGCGATTTCCATAAGCAAAACTTACAGCTTCATACTTGTTACCGTCTTTAGCGTCTTCGGCGTCTATTCTGTGTTTTAGTGCTTCGTTATTTTCGATTCCTTGAAACGCAAGATCGGCCCTTTCATTATCGGTTAGCCATAGATCAGAATAGATTAGAAATATGTCTGCATTGTGTAAAGAAAATATTTCTTGCCCCTCAAGTTTTATAGAAATTTTCTTAACGATTGCCCGTCCCAGATTCTGAACTACTGTCCTATTTACGTCTGTTGCTGATTCGAGTTCTATTTTGAAAGTAAGACGTGCAGATCCCGGCACAATCACTTCATCTGCTCCTAGGTCTGGAAATTTAACAGTAAGAATTTGATCTGAATCAATAGTAGATGGATTATTTGGAACAATAATATTCTGTTTATTTCCCTTCACGCCAAAGGGCTCTTTCAGTCTTCTATGCGGGTCAAGAATTGAGCCATATGCTTGTGACATTTTTTATAAAACAAAATAAAAAGTTAATTATTTAAAAAACATGGCAGGCATTGAAGATGGAGATTATGATGTTTTTGATCCTGGAGACGACATGAGTGAAATGTCCCCTTTGACACATCCATTGCGCTCATTGCGACATGAATTAACAGAAAGTAAGGTCAGATCATTGTACCAAAGTTTAGGCCAAGTACCTCCCGAATTTATAGACCCTAATGATTTTGAAACAAAAGATGGCCATTTGTTTTTTAAAAACGAGCAAGGACAACCTGTACAGCTTACATCTAAACCAGACCCATCAAAGTTTTTAGCAAAGACTACAATTAGACAAAGGCTCAGTGTGAGCGAACAAAATCGCCTTGGCATTACTAAACCAAAATTAGATAGGGAAGCAGTTGCTAAACTTCAAAACACACTACAAGAACTCCCAACAGATAACCAAATACAAAACATGGAACTTAAAGATTTAAGCCCAACAGCAAACAAAATAATAGAAGCAGAAACCAGTTTTTCAGAAGAAACAGTATTAAAAACTATGCACGATCCGCCGCTACCTATAGAAGAAATAACGGCCCTTGATCATGCTTTAAGAAGCATCAGAGGCGAATTAACAAACAATTTAGCAAAACTGGGTGAACTAGATGAGCATATAAAAAGAGAAAAAGAAAAACTAGTTGAGGCTGATGACCACAACTTAGGACCTGGTGTTAAAGAAAGAATAACACAAAGACTAAAAGATCTTGAACAAGAGAGATCAGCAAGACTAGAAGTGTTGTCTACTAACCGAGAACAATTACGAACTCAAGTGAGCAGAATAAGAGAAACTATCCAAAGAATTTTATATGAAGACACAACGTTAGCAGAACGAATAAGAACACTGTTTAGAGAGCAAGGTGTCACATTAGCAAGTGTTATAACAGCCTTAGGATTTGCAATAAGTACACTGGTGTTGGCTATTACAGGCGGCGGTGGGCAAGGGTTAGTGCCTCCGCCACCATCACCACCATCAGATAAATCATGGGTAAAAAAACAACTTGATCATCTTGCAAGTTTATTAAAAAAATTAGCCAGTAAGGCAATAGATTCTTTGCCTGGTATAATAGGTGGGATCGTTAGCTGGCTTTTGTCTGCCGCAAGTAAAGTAGTTGGCTTTATGGCCGAGCACTTATGGACATTAGTTGTCTTAATAGTTGGGTTACTTTATAGTAAGATAAAGACCAAGTAATCCTAGGGCAGTTAATCCAATAACAAGTGCCGTCTTTTCATATTCATGGTCATTATTTCTTGGGGCCACGGGGATTGGATGGGGTTTTGAGGGGGACTCGAGGATTGGATGGGGTTTAGAGGGGGCCACGGGGATTGGGGCTTCTTTTTTTATTGCTATTGCTGGCTTAGAATTTATGTCGTTTTTTCCGACCTTCTCTTCTTTACCAGCCACAAGGATTTCATTATTATAGTTTATTATTGTTCCTATCTGAAGTCTGAGGTCGGAAGGCAGCATGTATAAACCAGTGCCGACAGCAAAGTCTACTTTCGATCTTGCGTATTGCAAAACATTTTGGTACCTTTTAATACTTGAAGGCAAATCAATTGCAGAATTAATAGAATCCTCTAAATTTGCTAAATACTGTTTTTGGGCGTCAAAGCCAGTAGAAGGATCAATTATGTTTGATCTTGTTTGTGCTTGCGAACCTAGCAAACACCAAACATAAGTACGAATAGAGTCGTTTATTCGTTCTATTCCCGCTTTTGTTAGGCCCTTAGAAGTATCCAAAATAAATGTTGTCCAAGCTTTTTTATGCTCTTGCTCTATGGACCCGAGGTGAACAGTTGTGCCTGAAGAGAAAGATGTGTAAGGAGGATTCCAATCATAGTTATACTTTCTGTGCACACCCCAAAAATAAAGGGTGCCTAAACCATGATTAAGATCCAACTTTTGTCTAAAGTCTGTCTTTGGGTCAATATCAAATTCGTTACAGATCCTTTCAAAAGCCTTGTAATCTATTCTGGTGCTGAATGGATTAAACGTTTTGTCATTTGGTAATGGCGCTTGCAGTTCAGATAAAATACGTCTGAAGGTGTAATAAAAATGAAATCTATACACTGACCTCACCAAAGGATCAGGATGATTTAAATGATCAGCATACGACACTCCACACCCAGTTGATGCACAAAACACAGCAAAGTTTAACTGGTTCTGATAAAACTGCATCGGATGACTGAACCACACTTTCGGGATGTAGTCGTTTTTAATAGGAGGGTTAAGATAACGATCCAATGGAGTACTAACCTTTACTTGAAAGGCGTCAGACTGAGTCACAGAAATGTCAAGGGTGTCAGTTGTTATATTTTTAAGATTGTAGTGCGGCCCGACAGAATATTTTGCATTAGTATATTTGAATGCACTCATTTTTAAATTTGTTTTAAAAATGTTTGTAACAATAACAACTCAAGACAGTCCTTCGTTTTTAGAATATGCTATTGATAATAACTGCGGAACCCAAAGGGTCGCACTCCATGAAATTTTTTACAAAGTCGTATGGTTTAATATAACTGAATCCAAGGAGAATAATAAGATTAAAAAATTTGATAATAGAGGAAACTTAGTTAGCCAGTTAACCATACCTGATGCTTATTACGGGTTTTGCTCGCTAAAAGAAGCAATGAGTAACTTCGACATTACTCTCAAACTTAACAATGCAAATTTGAAAATAATGTTGACATTCAAACCTGAAGAAGAAGTAGACCATTACCTTTTTGATGTAGAGCTAGCTAAAATGTTAGGCTTTGCAACTGACAATCATGGTTTTAGAGTTACATCAGACGAAACTACTTATGAGGGAGAATATCCGCTCGATCTTGCATTACATTCATTACTCTATGTTCATTTGGACGAGCTGAGCACTGATGAAAACTTATATGATGGAAGGCCCTCAATTGTTTTAAGAGCTCTTCCATCAGGGAAAGCTGCATATTGCGATTATGAAATTATACAATTCCCTAATTTACAGTTTAAAAAATTAGCTTGTGGGAGGGTCAGATCATTTAATATAAAGATCACAGATAAAACAGGGAAAGTCGTGAAATGTGATAACCTGCACATTGTTTTAGAAATAAAATAATAAGGTGTACTAAAAAATAATGTCTCGTGGGCCAGAAGAATCAGGAGTTACATTAGCGCCTGAGAGGTGTGTAACTTTAGAATTAAAAGACCTTGCAGACGTTGAGGACTTTGAACAAAACGGTGAGATAGGCACTTTGTATGGTTTTGAGTACACTAAAGATGGTTATTATAAGCGCAAAGAGGTTGACGACAACAAAAGGTTTCCTAAACTAGAACAACTACGCAATCTAGAAGCAAATAATACAGGTCAGTATGAATATAAAATAGTTCGAAAAACTGACAACAAATGGCACTTAGAACCATATTTAGAATGGGACATAAAATTTGAATTCTTAAGCCCATTTACATTTTTTGACCGTCAAAAAAGTTTCAGAAAAGCATTGAACTCTGGCCCTTTACATGTAAGTCTTATGCCAGAGGACAACAGTCGGAAAGAGATCGAAATAAAGCCGTTTGGGGACAAACAGTACATCCTCCACAGAAGAGAATCGGTTTTAAAGAAAGCTTCTACAAAATTACAGTTCATTCCACGCACAAAATTAGGAGACACGTTCACAATGATATTTAAAATTTCTGTCTTAAAAGATGAGGCGAGAAATGGAGCTCTGGGCGTCAGTGACAATCTTATGAAAGGAATTCTTATTAGCTGGCAAAACTTAGACGTTGACAAACTTAAAGTTACTGTCGTTGTTCTTTACAATGGCGAGGATATTAAGGTCATGACAACAAGCAACAAAATTGATATTAGTCTAAATAGAAACGATCTTACAGAACTGAACTGGATTAATCTTACACATTTGGACCTTATAGGTTTTTATTATACTGAACAAGTTTTGACAGAGAGTATGATAAAAACAATAACTGGATTAGATTAAATTCTGTTTTAAAACTATGGAGCAGACAACTTTGGTGTCAATGCCAATGTTAAACTTTATGACAAAAAAACCCCTCATTGTTCATTGATTTGTGGACAGACTGGTTGTGGAAAAACAATATTTGTCCTCGACCTATTACAAACAGTTTATAGTTATAATTTTGATCATATTGTAATTTTCTGTCCAACACTCAAATGGAACAAAGCATATCACGACAGAAGGTTTATATGGATGGATGATGAAATCTATTTGATTGATCCCAGCAATAAACTGAGTGAGTGTTTAGAACACTTTTATAGACAGTTTGAGGGAACGCAGACACTATTTATTATTGATGATTGTTCAGCAGAAAAGGATATAGTCAAAAAAAGAAACGCTTTGTCAAAACTGGCTTTCAGTGGAAGACATGCTGGGATAAGTGTGTGGATTTTATGTCAGAAATATAACTCAGTTTTAAAAGACTTTAGAGAACAGTTAAAGACTGTAGTTTTATTTCATATGAAAGACAGAGACGCATTTGATGAATGTATGCGTGAAAATGATGTTATTGAAAACGATCAAGAAAAACGAAGGATTAAGCAAAAACTTAAGTCTCAAAAGTTTTCTAAATTAGTGTTAAAAACAGATAATCCTACACATTATGTATGTTTGTAAAGTGTTTACTATAAGAGAACTATAAAATAGGCATTCTGGGTAAGCCGGCGGAGCAACAGCGGAGCCGGGTGAGCCAGAATGCCTATTTTATAGTTCTCTCAGACACAGTGGACAACCTACACTGCCCGGTGTTTGGACAGACACAGTGGACAACCTACACTGCCCGGTGTTTGGACAGACACAGTGGACAACCTACACTGCCCGGTGTTTGGACAGACACAGTGGACAACCTACACTGCCCGGTGTTTGGACAGACACAGTGGACAACCTACACTGCCCGGTGTTTGGACAGACACAGTGGACAACCTACACTGCCTGGTGTTTGGACAGACACAGTGGACAACCTACACTGCCCGGTGTTTGGACAGACACAGTGGACAACCTACACTGCCCGGTGTTTGGACAGACACAGTGGACAACCTATACTGCCTGGTGTTTGGACAGACACAGTGGACAACCTACACTGCCTGGTGTTTGGACAGACACAGTGGACAACCTACACTGCCAGGTGTTTGGACAGACACAGTGGACAACCTATACTGCCTGGTGTTTGGACAGACACAGTGGACAACCTACACTGCCCGGTGTTTGGACAGACACAGTGGACAACCTACACTGCCTGGTGTTTGGACAGACACAGTGGACAACCTACACTGCCTGGTGTTTGGACAGACACAGTGGACAACCTACACTGCCTGGTGTTTGGACAGACACAGTGGACAACCTACACTGCCCGGAAATGGAAGGAGACGAACGACTGCGCAAGGAGGGAAACTCCAGCAGACGATGTCATGGCAGCTGAGCGAAGATATGGTTACGATACCCGTCGCTGGTTTAAAACTTTGGTCTGCTGCCAATCGTCCCTGCTTTCGTTGTTTAATGTTCAAAGATGCTCTGTTTATCAGTATTGCTCGTAAGATTCGTGAGTTTGCACAACGAAAATATAGTAAAACAAGACTTGAGATTTTTAAAATGTGGATGCATTCGGTTGGCCGCTGAGCACGCGAAACCAACACAGTTTACACTCATTAATATACGTGGAAAAAAACAAATGCCTATGTTTACATAAAATTATTAGTATTCTTACGACGATCGTGTAATTAACTGTACATGAGTTTCATTGAAAGGCTTTTACATCATAAAGACAGAGGACGAATCTCCCTGCTTCATCCGTTCATGGTGTACAAAGGAAGCAAAAACAAAGCCCAGTGCCTCCACCCAGAGAGCAGCGACAGAAGATGGGCAAACAAAAAAGACTGTGGGAGAGACACGGAGGAGGTGGGGGGGGGGGGGTATAAGGAAAGCGGGGGCGGTGGAAAAAAGACGGCAGGTGTGGAACAGCGGGGTGGGGGGGGGGGGGGTGAGGGGGGCTGGGGGGAGGGGATGGGGCAGGAGGGGAGAGAGAGAGAGAGAGAGAGAGAGAGAAAGTATTATTGTACTGCATATCTTTAAACAGCATAGAAATAACAAACCAGCGCATACTTAGGCCTACGTCCGAGTGTGCGAAAGACAGATTTGTGTAGGCCGAACCCCAGTCTCGTTCTATAATAACATAAATAAATAAAAGGACAAGGAAAGAAAAGCAGTCTCTATTGTGTAGCGATATTTCCCGAGCGTATCGCGCTTCGTTTCAAAGAAGCGCGTTTCCATCTCCACCTGTGGGTGGCACATGGGTTCTCCCTCTTTCTCCCTACCCCATCCCGCCCAACTGAGCTTTCAAAAATAATCTGGGTTCAACTGTCGCAATACGTCCAGCTGTTTCAGTGAACGCTGTACTCAAAAGTGTTTCTCTCTCTCTCTCTCTCTCTCTCTCTCTCTCTCTCCTGCACGCGCGCGCGCGCCGCGCGCGCGCGCGCGCGTGTGTGTGTGTGTGTGTCTAATACATCACTATTCTAGACTGCAAAGCCACAATAGGCTCCCAAGTGAAAGGCCACATTAAACAATGAACATGATTGGAAAATTGCTTAAGTAAGTCCTCAAAACAGTCCTTTGAAAGATGAATCATTTACTCTGCGAAATACTTGTGCGTGCGTGCGTGCGTGCGTGCGTGCGTGCGTGCGTGCGTGTGTGTGTGCGTGTGTGTGTGTGTGTGTGTGTGTGTGTGTGTGTGTGTGTGTGTGTGTGTTCGTGTATAGCCTATATGTGTGAACGCGTGCGCACGGATGCACGCAGTATCACGTAATTCATTCTTTTAGATCTTCATAGTCGAAGTGAACCCTGTAGAAACAATTACATCCAACAATTAGCATGGCAGTTGAAACAGTTGAATACAAATCACAGCAGCATTGACATTGTAACGCAGAGGTTGATCTTGTACATGCCACACACTTACATGCATGTGTGTATATGCATGCGTGCGCACGCGGTTTCGGTGTACTTCCCCTTTCTCCTCCTACTCCATCAACGCCAACGCTCTTCTCCAGTCCCTCCACATCCACATTTGCACAAAGCTCACATGTGCATGCACATGCACGCAGGTAACACATGTACATGTGAATTTGTGCCTAGGAAAGTACACATTGGTATGTGCATTATACCTAAGTCTGTAACTGTACACAGGCATTTCCGGGCCAACGTCAATTTGAATTAACTGAATTAATTAATTAATACTAATGATAAAAGGTTATGATAATACTAACATTGATAATTATACTCGTCGTCATCATCATCATCAGCATCAGCAGCATCATAGCAATAATAATAATAATCACAGCAAACAGATCTATCCTCACTCAGTTGCATGATTTTTTTTTTCAGATAGAAAAATGTGAGTGTGGAACGTGTGTAAATACTGCAAAAATGATTTTTGTTTTTAACATGCTCTTTTCTCCACAAATAACCATACAATTCGATTCATGTTTCTGTGTGTTCTGACTCAGAGTCTAATAAAATTTGCCTGGGGGAAATTTTCGGCCAGCTACTGCTGGTCTTCATCAGCCCCGACTGACTGGTAGTTGTGGTGGGTGTTGGTGTCCTCTGAGTTGTCATCTCTGTGGAGTGATTGGTGTTCAGCACACACTTGTAAATGGGGGTCAGGTCATAGCCACAGTCGCTGTTCAAACTTGGTTTTCTCTCCCTGATTTCTATTGCTTCTTTCACTTTCCTTTTTGTGAACTGTGATTCAGCTGCAAAAAAATTCCCCTCTGGTAAATTTCATTAGACTCTGAGTCAGAATACACAGAAACATGAATAACCCGGAGTCGGAAAGTATCTTTGCTCAAATTCGATTCATATTGGTAGGCCTGTCATATTGGTAGGCTTGTCATATTGGTAGGCCTGTCATATTGGCAGGCCTGTCATATCGGTTGGCCTGTCATATCGGTTGGCTTGTCATATTGGTAGGCCTGTCATATTGGTAGGCCTGTCATATCGGTTGGCCTGTCATATTGGTAGGCCTGTCATATTGGTAGGCCTGTCATATTGGTTGGCCTGTCATATTGGTAGGCCTGTCATATCGGTTGGCCTGTCATATTGGTAGGCCTGTCATATTGGTTGGCCTGTCATATTGGTAGGCCTGTCATATTGGTAGGCCTGTTATATTGGTTGGCCTGTCATATCGGTTGGCCTGTCATATCGGTTGGCCTGTCATATCGGTAGGCCTGTCATATCGGTAGGCCTGTCATATCGGTTGGCCTGTCATATTGGTAGGCCTGTCATATTGGTAGGCTTGTCATATTGGTATGGCCTGTCATATTGGTAGGCCTGTCATATTGGCAGGCCTGTCTTTGCAGCATTATATTGGTATGCCTGTCATATTGGTAGGCCTGTCATATTGGCAGGCCTGTCATACTGGCAGGCCTGTCATATTGGCAGGCCTGTCATATTGGTAGGCCTGTCATATTGTTTGTTTGGTGGTGAGACAACACTGCACATGTCTGATACGGATTTTTCCCCCAGGTTTGAAAAGTGAACCGAAGGCAATGTTATGGTAACAGTGAAATCTAACAACGAGCCAGACATGGAATTGTTCAAACAAATGGTATAACCCCTATCACTACTACTGATGAATTACTTGTCCATGTCACACACACACACACACACACACACACACACACACACACACACACACACACACACACACACACACACACAACACACACACACACACACACACACACACACACACACACACACACCACACTCACACACACACACACACGCGCGCGCGCGCACACACACACACACACACACACACACACACATGATTGCGCATACATACAGATACACAAGCGTGTGTGTGTGTGTGTGTGTGTGTGTGTGTGTGTGTGTGTGTGTGTGTGGCGCGCGCGCGCGCGCGCGCGTGCGCGATTGTTTAGCACGTTGTACACCACGGACTTTATAACAGTGAAATTTAGCAATGAGCCAGACATGGTTGTCAGTGAAATCTCCCCACCAATTCTTGAACTTAATCTTTCACATGTATGTCCATGACCTTGTGTGTGCGTCTGTCTGTACATACATGCTTGTCATGTGATGTAGCCTCACATGGCGACATGTGACGTTCCGTCGCGTACGCCCTTATTTGTTATAAAGCATTTCCCTAGGTAGGGAAGAGAAAAGGTAAAAGAAAGGACAATTTACGTGGCCTGACCAGTGTGATCGGTGTCGCTGGTGGCTATAGACGTAGGGTGATTATTGGTTGAATGAACGGACGTTGTCCATTGGTCAAGTAACCAAGGGCTGGTAATGCGTAGAGTTAGATGAGTAATCACTCAGGAAGAGCGCAGGAAGGAAAAATAAAGTATAGGAAGGAGATGGCTTGGGGACACTGACCAGACAGGTTGTTTGGAACTTGTAGAATGAGTTTCACCTGTGTTCTACCATTACCAGGTGAGGTACAGACAGATGGGGAGAGAAAAGAGAGAGAGTTAAGAAAAGGGAAAAAGGGAAAAGAATTTATCATTATTCAGATTTTGAAATAGATTACTTACACGGACTTCATTCGTGTTTCAGCCCTTCCCGGTGCTGTGCCAGCACCAGTAATGGTACAAGCGACTGTGACAGTCGTACGAATATTCGGGCTACAGTGCTGTGGCAGCACCTAATTGTGAAGAGGACAACGACTGTGACAGTCGTGAGAGAATTTAAAGAATTTGTCATGTTGACCCACAATGAATGTTGATTGTCCCCCTGGGTCGGAACTCAGATATTGTTCCTGTATTTTAAGCCATCTTTTGATTCTTCTTTGGAAAATGTATACATCGTTTCTCCAGTGAGGAGGAGAAACCGTTAAAAGAAGTATTTGTGAAATATTATGTATAATGAGATGAAATTTGGTCCCAGCTAGTGGATCTGTGGAATGTTTGTACCTCCACTGGAGTGGAGGAACAGAAGTTATAAACTGGAAAACAAACGTGTTGTTATCATTTGAAAAGTTGATTATCGTTTAGTAAATTATTCCCCGGAGAGGAGGGGGAGAAGAAGAGTTATTGTAGTGCGCCTTCTGGTTGTTTGGAGAGACTGCGTGTGCACGGAGTGAATGCTGGGCTGGGTGCGTGTATGCATTTGTGCTCAGTGTGACACTGCTGTATCACTTTTAATGCATTATGCATGTTATTGTGACAAGAAAATTGGACATGTGTTTTTGTAATCCGCTGACATTCCCACAACACAGGACATTTTAGTGATTGAAAAGAACAGGCGCATGAATGTATGTACTAAACATTCACAAAATCCGTGGTCTACAACGCGCTAAACAATGTAATGTTTCATACGCTCTAAAACGCATTATTGAACAAAAATCATGTGAACATCAAAAAAAAAAAAAAAAAAAAAAATAACAGCAAAAGAAAGCCCCAACTTTGTATGAGCCTTAACTGTTTCCACCGCATAACTACAACATAACGAAAACAAGACACTGAAGGTGTTTTACAATAACAGCCGCCTTCACTGGAAACAACAGTTCAACTCAGCCTCTCTTTCAGTGTGTTCCATCTGTAATTTCACTGGCAACACATGTGCGCTCGTATTAAGAACTTCAATACATTTTTCATTGTCAACTTAAAACACTCTTAAGACGAACGATTTAATGCACGCTCATCGTATTTTACCGCTTCTGATGAGGTTCAAAGCGAACGATATCCAAGACCAAAGTCCGTCACGCTATGCACAGCTGAGCGGCTGACAGAAAGCAGTATTCGGCTGTTCGGCCATCTTTGAGGCCGCCTCCACTCCAACACGAACACAATGCTGAATGGAGTGTGCCTAATCATGATCTCTTTTCAAGTCTGTCGAGGTTTTGTGATGTGTGAAAAAAGAAGTGCACGGGGCAGCCCTCTCTCCATCTGCGGCGAATGAAAAGCTTTACTTCATGGAATGTATTTCGCGAAAAGTTGAAGTCGGTGGAATGTTCGTTCTCTCTCTCTCTCTCTCTCTCTCTCTCTCTCTCTCCACACACACACACACACACACACACACACACACACACACAGATTTTCGTTTACTGAAAAACAAAAGTTTAAAATAAGACTTGAAATCATTGAACTAAGACTGAAAGGAAAGTTTGAAAATGGCTCTTCATTACAGAAGAATGGCCCTTACGAACATAGGTGAGAGGCTCGAGAGATGTTTCAAACGTCGGACAGTTTTGAAAACACTTCTGTAATGGGAAACTCACCAGGCAGTCCTGCTAAGCACAAAAGTAAGGATTTCCTTTTCAGGGACGGCTGACAAAAGGTGCCAGCCGCTGCTCTGAATACCAGATACAGTGTGGATGGCTGTCGGTCTAGGTATTACAACCATTCATCCCAGTCCTAACCTCACGTCTCTTTACAAAAGCGAAAAAAAAGTTTGATTTTGTATGGACCTTCATTTCTGTATGGGACAGAATGTCGTTGTTTAGCTTGAAATCATCACCTTCTGCAGGCAGCCTCTTTTCTTCCTGTAACTGTGGTCACACGCCACAATTAGGATTTTGCACTGAATCCATATAATTACAATCCATGTAAGTGTTGTGACGTGTAGCAGGAATTTGCGCCAAAAATTGATATCAGACTGATAACAGATCGAATGAACAACTCCCTACTGATCATTTCACCTGTTTTTAGGGATTTTATTATCATTTTTATGAATACTTATATAGCGCTTATCCTCGGCTAGAGACCAAGCTCTAAGCGCTTTACAATCCACTCTGTACAACGAGCTGCCTACCTGGGTAGTGCCGACTGAAGAGCTACCAGCTGGCGCTTCATTCAATCGTTTCCCGTGTCATCCAGTCAATATCGTTCACTCGATTTCCTTACTTCTTTCATTCTTTCCATTTCTCACGCAGGGTGCATGCTATGTGTAACGTATCATCCATACCAACGGCCAAACTGGCCTTCTCTTCCGAAAGTTGGTGATGGGATTTTACGTGTGTGCAAGATGTATGCGTGCGTTCACACATGGAACCTCGGTTTATAGTCTCATTTGAAGGATTGTATGGGAAATGGAGTCAGAATCAATGTTAACTTCGTGGGAAAAATCCCCCCGTACCAAAATGCCTTGCGGAGATTCGAACCCGCAACCCCAGAATCACCATGATTACGAGTCGAACCGGCGCTCTACCGGTGAGCTATTCCGGCCCCTAAATTTCTTCTGATGAAATCATTCACTATCTAGAAATACATGAGTGACCGCTAACGTGACGTCACATGTCAGGCCTTCGCCATTGCTCCAGGTGGTTTCCCCAAACAATCCCATTCCTTTCATTTCAGTCCGTCTGCTTGGAACCACCTGGCATGTACCTTGATGGGCATGTGAAAGGAAAGAAGGTAAATCAACTTTCTGACACAATCAAAATTCTCAACACAATCTGATTATGCCCGTCTGTAAATACTCGACTTCTTAAGCAAGCCCTTAATGCATTCATCTTTGGTGTACGGCCTGTCTCCAACACTCTCTCTGTCTCTGTCTCTGTCTGTCTGTCTGTCTGTCTCTCTCTCTCTCTCTCTCTCTCTCCACACACACACACACACACACACACACACACACACACACACACACACACACACACACTCACGCACACACTCACACTCTCTCTCTCACACACACACACACACACACACACACACACACACACACACACACGCACACACACACACACACACTCACACTCACACACACATACACACACGCACACATACATACACGCGCGCGCGCGCACGCACGCACGCCCCCCTCCCCCCTCTCTCCCCCCCCTCCCCCCCCCCCCCCCCCCCCACACACACACACACACACACAACTCGTTTGCAAATCATTGACAGTAAAGAACTACACTCTTCGATCTAGTACTGAAAGGAAAGCTTTCAAGCATCTCTTCAATACGGACGGATGGCACTGGCGACGAGTATACGTGAGAAGCTCGAGAGGTGTTTCAAAGTACTTCTGTAAATGGAAACTCACCAGGCAGTCTTGATAAGCACAAAGATAAGATTTCTTTTTGAGGGACGACAGACAAAAGGTCTCAGCCGCGGCTCTAAATGCCAAATACAGTGGGGATGGCTGTCGGTCTAGGCTTCAGAACCATTCATCCCGGTCCTAACCTCACGTCTCTTTACAAAAAGCGAAAAAAGGATGATTTGGTATGGGTCTTCATTTCTCTGTGGGACTGAATGTGGCTGCTCAGCTTAAAACCATCGCCTTCCACTAGCAGCTTGTGTTTTTCCTTTCAATGTCTACAGCTAGGCCTCTCTCTCTCTCTCTCTCTCTCTCTCTCTCTCTCTCTCTCTCTCTCTCTCTCTCTCTCTCTCTCTCTCTCTCACACACACACATGGGCGAATGGTACTACTTCTTATAATATGGAAACTGTCACTGTTAGGCCGATCCTTTTCCCTAAAATTACTTGATGCTCAAGTCCAGCCCACAGTTCAGTTTGGGGCTAACCTATGGGGCCTTTCCCCTGCGCTGCTTTCGCTTAAATCTATTTCTTTGCAATGACAAGATATACAAGGTTAACAAGGTAGTTTAACAAGCTTGATCCTTTCAGATGTCAAATTACCTCATATGCAATGGAAAAAAAACTAGATATCCCATGTTTCCTTTTTACCCTGAAATGTAACCAATTTCACCATTGGCTAAGAAAAACTCAAATGACTACGGAAACCTTGGTAACAGGCACACATGAAGCTACGTGTCTAATGTGATAATGAATATGCATGAACTTAATTGGAATTAAGCATATGAGCAAAAGTGTGTTAATTTGTGACGATATGCGGCGTGCCGTCATATATTTTTCCTCTCTGCATGCCGATTCCCAATCAAGTGTTTTTTTTTCCAGCTTATTTTTCCTTGTTCGCGTTCACCAACCCCTCTCCTCCCTCCCACCCACCCACCCACGCACCCGTCACCTCCCCTCCTCGCTCCCAGGAAAATCACCGATGGCTAAAAGCTACAAACTGTCCACTACCAAGTCTGGTCCATCAGGTTGGACAGTCCGGGTCTTGAGATGACCGGGATCCCCGTGACGACTTGGGGGGAACTACTGACAGGCTGAAGGAAGTCAGCGTGAAGCTGAGCAATGGAAAAGCTCACTGAGCTGAAGTCAGCGTGAAGCTGAGCAATGGAAAAGCTCACTGAGCTGAAGTCAACGTGAAGCCGAGCAATGGAAAAGCTCACTGAGCTGAAGTCAGGGTGAAGCTGAGCAATGGAAAAGCTCACTGAGCTGAAGTCAACGTGAAGCTGAGCAATGGAAAAGCTCACTGAGCTGAAGTCAGCGTGAAGCTGAGCAATGAAAGCTCACTGAGTGAAGTCAGCGTGAAGCTGAGCATGAAAGCTCACTGATGAAGGAAGCTGTCCTCTCAGCACAGTGGAGATCGTGGGAAAGAAAAGGGAACACTGACGTCAATGATAAATTCCATATAGGCAATCAGTCCCGTGATCTCCAGATTCAGTTGTCACAGGGAAGCCATGAAGATGTTTTCATAATCGCTGAGCAATTAACAGGGGGCAATCAATGCTGTCCGAGCCTGAAAGTGCAAAACTTACATGACTCATAGCTTCCAAACAACACACGATCCAACATGACTCACAGCTTCCAAACAACACACGATCCAACATGACTCACAGCTTCCAAACACACACATCCAACATGACTCACAGTCCAAACAACACACGTCAACAGACTCACAGCTTCCAAACAACACACGATCCAACATGACTCACAGCTTCCAAACAACACACGATCCAACATGACTCACAGCTTCCAAACAACACACGATCCAACATGACTCACAGCTTCCAAACAACACACGATCCAACATGACTCACAGCTTCCAAACAACACACGATCCAACATGACTCACAGCTTCCAAACAACACACGATCCAACATGACTCACAACATCCAAACAACACACGATCCAACATGACTCATAGCTTCCAAACAACACACGATCCAACATGACTCACAGCTTCCAAACAAACACGATCCAACATGACTCATAGCTTCCAAACAACACACGATCCAACATGACTCATAACATCCAAACAACACACGATCCAACATGACTCATAGCTTCCAAACAACACACGATCCAACATGACTCATAGCTTCCAAACAACACACGATCCAACATGACTCATAGCTTCCAAACAACACACGATCCAACATGATTCACAACATCCAAACAACACACGATCCAACATGACTCACAGCTTCCAAACAACACACGATCCAACATGACTCATAGCTTCCAAACAACACACGATCCAACGTACAATATTCGTCAGTTTACATGACTCATAGCTTCCAAACAACACACGATCCAACATGACTCATAGCTTCCAAACAACACACGATCCAACGTACAATATTCGTCAGTTTACATGACTCATAGCTTCCAAACAACACACGATCCAACGTACAATATTCGTCAGTTTACATGACCCATAGCTTCCAAACAACACACGATCCAACATACAATATTCGTCAGTTTCATTTCCGTACCATTGTCCTTACAAGAAAACAAAAACGGTAGCAACAACATCTTTCTAGTTTGTTGTTTTCTTCTCAAAATCGCAACTGCGTTTTTACTGCGGCCATTTAGACCAATTTTCTGTGTTGTA
>CM065733.1:28501023-28546023 GCA_033310375.1 Conus canariensis | reverse complement strand
GTTTGTTTGTTTTCGGTCGTGGTGTAAAACCCTGTTATGTTAATTTAAAGCAGCTCCAACGCTACAACAACATGCAGCCTGCAGTAAGCCAGCAGCAGCAAGAAGCGCCGCGGCAACTCTGCGCTATAATAGGCGACAGTGCGAAAGTAGGTCAACCAAGCAGCACTCATTCAACCAGTACAGGTCCACTCATACCACACCCACCATTGGCGTTGTAGACTAACATCCAATAGTGCAGTAAAACTCCATGGCGTTTCTTTTTTAAGAATGAAGAGAGCTATGTAGTTAAAGGAAGAATGGGAATTTCATACACAGATCTCCCTCTCTCCCTCCTCCTCCCTCCCCCCTCCCTTTCTTTTTTATTTAACTTGTCCCTTTTTTTTTTTTCTTCAAAATTTCTATCGCTCCATCACTTCACGCACCTAATCGACACCGCGAACCTGGATTTCTTCCTTCTTTCCTTCCTTCCTTCCTCCCTTCCATTCTATTCTCTGCTCTGATCCTTTCTATCTTGATTCTTTCGTTTTTCTTTCGATTTTTTTTTCTTTCTTCCTTCTTTCTTTGCATATTCATGTCCTTCTTTCTTCATTTTTGTTATCATTTGTCTTTTCGTATTTCAGTTCTCTCTCTCTGTCTCTATCTCTGTCTCTGTCTCTCTGTCTCTGTCTCTGTCTCTGTCTCTCTCTCTCTCTCTCTCTCTCTCTCTCTCTCTCTCTCTCTCTCTCTCTCTCTTGCACATACTCAAACGCTCAAACGCACATATTTACTTTCCATTCATTCTTTCTGTTTCTTTTCTGTTTAGTAATTTGTCGTGACCACCACGGTAACAAGCAATACAGCTTTTAGCAACAACAGATAGCGACACGTTGTGGCAGTATGACTGTGACAGAACAGTAACAAGCAATACCGCTTTTAGCAACAACAGATAGCGACACGTTGTGGCAGTATGACTGTGACAGAACAGTAACAAGCAATACCGCTTTTAGCAACAACAGATAGCGACACGTTGTGACAGTATGCCTGTGTCAGAATATAAACACACTTTGACAGAATTTGTGAGCAAAGTACAAGCACATGTCAAAAATGTAGCTGTACGTTTAAAGTGACAAAATGTTACTCATTACCAGAACCAACGTGATAAACTGCCATATTTGATCATTAATGTCGGGAGGAGGAGGATGCCGCATGGTGTGTCACAATTTGGGGACATACTGTGTTTGGATCCGATGAATCAACGTTGTTTTGTCACAATTTGGGGACATACTGTGTTTGGATCCCGATGAATCAACGTTGTTTTGTCACAATTTGGGGACATACTGTGTTTGGATCCCGATGAATCAACGTTGTTTTGTCACAATTTGGGGACATACTGTGTTGGGATCCCGATGAATCAACGTTGTTTTGTCACAATTTGGGGACACACTGTGTTGGGATCCCGATGAATCAACGTTGTTTTTTCACAATTTGGGGATATACTGTGTTTGGATCCCGATGAATCAACGTTGTTTTTGTCACAATTTGGGGATATACTGTGTTTGGATCCCGATGAATCAACGTTGTTTTGTCACAATTTGGGGATATACTGTGATTGGATCCCGGGGAATCAACGTGTTTTGTCACAATTTGGGGATATACTGTGTTTGGATCCCGGAGAATCAACGTATTTTGTCACAATTTGGGGACATACTGTGTTTGGATCCCGATGAATCAACGTTGTTTTGTCACAATTTGGGGACATACTGTGTTTGGATCCCGATGAATCAACGGTTTTTTTTGTCACAATTTGGGAATATACTGTGTTTAGATCCCGATGAATCAACGTATTTTGTCACAATTTGGGGATATACTGTGTTTGGATCCCGGGGAATCAACGTATTTTGTCACAATTTAGGGACATACTGTGTTTAGATCTCGGGGAATCAACGTATTTTGTCACAATTTGGGGACATACTGTGTTTGGATCCCGATGAATCAACGTTGTTTTGTCACAATTTGGGGACATACTGTGTTTGGATCCCGATGAATCAACGTTGTTTTGTCACAATTTGGGGATATACTGTGTTTGGATCCCGGGGAATCAACGTATTTTGTCACAATTTGGGGATATACTGTGTTTGGATCCCGATGAATCAACGTTGTTTTGTCACAATTTGGGGATATACTGTGTTTGGATCCCGGGGAATCAACGTATTTTGTCACAATTTAGGGACGTAGTGTGTTTGGATCCCGGGGAATCAACGTATTTTGTCACAATTTGGGGACATACTGTGTTTGGATGCCGGGAGGTCAACCTATTTTATTAAAATTTGGACACAACATTGCTCTGTCAGAATGAATAAGTGAATACATAAATAAAAATAATGAAAAGGTTCCGCAAGTTCTCAGAGTTCTCGTAGTTAATTTTGTAGTAGAAATCTTTGTAAGAATTAAAAGCTTCTTACTAAAACATAATTGATTTTTGAAACGCTAGAAGTAAAAAAAAAAAAAAGTCTGGTCCATAGTCAAGTTTTTCGTCGTTTTGTAGTGTCATTGAGTGATCCGATTTATTTTTATTTGTTTTCTTAACGTTGTGCATCCAAATCAGTTTTAATGGAGAGACAGTGGGTTTTGTTGTTGTTGCTGTGTTGTTGTTGTTGTTGTTGTTGTTGTTGTTGTTGTTTTCAATTTCGGAAGTCCTAGAGCATCTTTTCTTTTATTATGTAGAGCAGCCTCTGTGTTTCCGGAGATGAGGGTGGGGGGTCGTTGTTGCTGTTTCCGGAGATGAGGGGGGTGGGGGGGGGGGGTCGTTGTTGATGTTTCCGGAGATGAGGGTGGGGGGTCGTTGTTGCTGTTTCCGGAGATGAGGTGGGAGGTCGTTGTTGCTGTTTCCGGACGTGGGGTGGGAGGTCGTTGTTGCTGTTTCCGGACGTGGAGTGGGAGGTCGTTGTTGCTGTTTCCGGACGTGGGGTGGGAGGTCGTTGTTGCTGTTTCCGGAGATGAGGGTGGGAGGTCGTTGTTGCTGTTTCCGGACGTGGGGTGGGAGGTCGTTGTTGCTGCTTTCGTTCCACAGATGTTTTTAACAGTGGCTTTATGAAGTATGGAAGAGATCGTCTGGTAGGTTGCGTGGTAAAAACCTATAAATTAATTCATTTTGATGAAGTTGGTCTTTTCAGAACGATCATACTGGCATGAAAATCTTGAACAATTGTTTTATGTCAGCTAGTTTTTTTTTTGTTTTTTTTTTCGTGTACAAGTTATTGAGCAAGTCATAACGGACCAGACTTTAAAAGCATTTGAGCACTAATGCGTTCCACCCAATCGTTCTATGCTTCATAGTAGGGTATGGTACGAACATTTTTAGAATATTCCGAGTTTGTGTGAGAAAAATCATGGTAAAAAGATGGACGCTAAAAAACAAAGAAACAAAACGGGCACATTAAACACACACACACACACACACACACACACACACACACACACACACACACACACACACACACCTCCTCTTCCCCCATTCGGGTTGCTGTAGGAAAAGAGAAATCTTTGAATGGAAACGTGACGCACATTGACGAACCGGTCGTTGGTCTGGCAAGGTGAACAAGTGCTAGTGTTGAGGTCTTCAGAAGACGCGGCGCTTCGCCGGCTTCACAGTAGCTGGTGAGATAGGGGGCGCTGGCGATGGGTCTTGTCGCTCTTTATAGCTGTCGTGCCCGTGTGCTGGCTACAGACAGCAAGGAACTCAGGCTGAGCAGCAGCAGTGAGCACGATGCTGAATCAGGTGAGTGGCTGTAGGCCTGCATGTTGGTGTGGTCGTTTGTTCTGTGCAGCAAAGTCAGGAATGACAGGAGCCATCATCATTGTCACTAGCGTCAAGAGCCTCTAGTTATTGTCGACGATTGTTTGGCAAGGTGCTAATTATAACTGCTGTTTTATTCTCTCTTTTTTCTGATAATGAAAACCATTAAAACCAAAAGGCTTTGACAATGTTGCGAAGTTAGAAGACGACTTCTGAAGTCAACTATCTAATCGTACACACACACACACACACACACACACACACACACACACACACACACACCACCCGACACACACACACACACACACACACACACACACACACACACACACACACACACACTCGCACACACACGCCACACACCACCACACACACACAACACACACACACACACACACACAACACACACACACACACACACACACACACACACACACACACACACACACACACACACCAGAGGCGGGGGAGAGGGAGGGAGAAAGTGTATCGTTCCTTTATTGTTCCATCTTTGTTTCTCTCCCGTCTTTCTAGTCAACTCAGTAACTCAATGCCAACCACCTCCCACCCCGTCCTCCGCCCTCTTCTCCTGCTACCCAGCTTCCTCCATACAGTCACCTCCAGATTCGTCCTGTTCAGTTCCCAGTACCACCGGTCCACGGCAGCTTTCATGCTGCAAGAGCCACTCACCAGAGGAGGCCACGCACGCCCCTGAGTCACGTCCATTGTGATCAGCAGCGTCTTCTTCTATTCAGCATTGACGAGGATAGCACCTCTTAAGCCTCTTTACTTCATAGTGATGGCTTAGTGTTCAGATTGTTTGGAACTAGCAAGCCTCTTTACTTCATAGTGATGGCTTAGTGTTCAGATTGTTTGGAACTAGCAGGCCTCTTTACTTCATAGTGATGGCTTAGTGTTCAGATTTGTTGGAACTAGCGGTCAGTTTTCACAGGTTCCAGTCTTGTTCTTGACTCCTTGGTAATCAATGAATATTCAGATTCACTGATTTGACTCCTTGGTAATCAATGAATATTCAGATTCACTGATTTGACTCCTTGGTAATCAATGAATGCTCAGATTCACTGAATTACAGAATCTGATCTGTCTTTATTTGGTTATGATCAGTAAATATTCAGACAACTAAACTCAAGCTTTTGTTTTACTTCTTAATGACCGGTGAGGATTCAGATTTCGGTCACTATGGGTTGTAGCCAGTGGTCCACGAGTTTCCACAGCTTCTCCGTGGGACCCTCAATTCCCGACACAATGGGCCTGCCTGGTGTGTGTGTGTGTGTGTGTGTGTGTGTGTGTGTGTGTGTGTGTGTGTGTGTGTGTGTGTGTGTGTGATGATGATGATGATGATAATGATGATACTGTTGATGCTGCTGCTGCTGCTGCTACTGCGGATGATGATGATGGCGATGATGATGAAGATGGTGGTGATGATGACGGTGATGATGATGACGATGATGATGAAGAAGATGGTGGTGATGAGGACGGTGATGATGATGATGACGATGATGATGAAGAAGATGGTGGTGATGAGGACGTGATGATGATGATGATGATGATGATGATGATGACTACAGGAAGGTACCGAGATGGGGAGTGCCAAGGAGAACACGGACACGTCGGGACGAGCGGAACCGCTGGTCGTCAGACGACAGTTGCACACGCGGGCGACAGTGGACGAGATGTACACGGACCGATCCGAGCCTCACACAGGCTGTGACGCCGCCTGCAAAGTGTCGCCGAAATGCATTGGACACCACGTGTTGAACTTCTTTCCTTTCCTCAGGTGCGACTTTTACTTGTTGATAAGTTGCTGATTGAAGGAACGAGTAATGAAAGAGACCAGCCGCCGTGGCGAAGTGGTTAGCGTCGCGGATTCCCGGCTAGAAGGTCATGGGTTCGATTCCCATCAGAGTCATGTGGGATTTTTCTGCCCCGACCGGCTCCTACCCGGAGTTGAGTTTGCTACGCGCTCAGTTGGGAAGACTAGGACCACACAGTCGCGTTTCATCCACTTAATGGGTGCGTCTCTGAGAGTGTTGCTCAAATTTCCTGACCAACACTGCAGGTGTCTGTATCTCTCGGGCCTGGTTGACGTCGGGATAATTGTTATGAAAGAAAGCGTAGCAGAGTACAGCCCTGTCTTGCAGTCTCAGACCGGAATGGAAATTCGTAGCATCATCTTCATCATCCTCACTCTCATCGATCAGCATGAAAAAAGTCTCAAATTCTGTGGCCCTTCATGCCCTGCTGCCATGGTGACCTCAATTTCGATCTCCTCTCCACGTCTGTTGCCTTCGTTTGATTCCGTCGGGGTCACCGGTATCGGCGGATCCATGGGGGCTGTCGTTGGATGGACGTGGTGCCGCCCTCCTGAGGGACAGCTCACTCACGCCGGCCCCGCGACTAAGCAATTATTGTCGTCAGTAGAGGGCTTAGTAGGTGGTGTCCTGCGTATGTTAGATCAGAACATGCATCACTGAACACCACCGAAGTGACTCGGCAGCAGTGCAGTGTCTCCTTCGGTGGGTTGCCTCTTGACGACTTGACATTGACTGCTCCCTGTGGATTGCTGGTGCCGCAGCTGCGGCAGGACTGACCGGGCTGTGGCTGTGGGCGGGGTGTCTGAGTAAGCGGCGTGGGTGTGGCTGTGGCGGGGTGTCTGAGTAAGCGGCGTGGGTGTGGCTGTGGGCGGGGTGTCTGAGTAAGCGGCGTGGGTGTGGCTGTGGGCGGGGTGTCGTAATGAGCGGCGTGGGTGTGGCTGTGGGCGGGGTGTCTGAGTAAGCGGCGTGGGTGTGGCTGTGGGCGGGGTGTCTGAGTAAGCGGCGTGGGTGTGCTGTGGCGGTGTGGATAAGCGGCGTGGGTGTGCGTGGGCGGTGTCGAAGAGCGGCGTGGGTGTGGCTGTGGGCGGGGTGTCGTAATGAGCGGCGTGGGTGTGGCTGTGGGCGGGGTGTCGTAATGAGCGGCGTGGGTGTGGCTGTGGGCGGGGTGTCGTAATGAGCGGTGTGGGTGCACTGCCACTGAGATGGCACAGAAGATGGGACAGCAAAAAAGAAAAAAAAAAAAGAAGAGAAAAGAAAAATGTTCATGTCGGAACACAACAAACGCACCACCCATTCTTTTTCACCTGTGCATGGGGACTTCATCTGCCAGCTTGTAAAAAGTCTCAGTTTTGGACATTGACAGTGCTGGAATAATTTTTGTCCTTTTTCATCGGTGGTTTGCTTCTGCTTTGACCGAGTTTCTTCGTTTGTTTGTTTGTTTGTTTTTCCTTGTGTGTTTCTCTCTTCCTGGTTCATTAAGACTTGGGTTTTGTGTGTGTGTGTGTGTGTGTGTGTGTGTGTGTGTGTGTGTGTGTGTGTGTGTGTGTGTGTGTGTGTGTGTTTAGTTTTGTTGTTGTTTCAAAAGTGTTCATCTCCCAGGATATTATTACTGGGCAGGTTTTTTATTTTATTTTTTTATTTTTATTTTTTTACTAGTCACGTTAGTATTCTGGCCGTATTTTATACTCATCTTCTCCACATATTTCTGATGGAATTAAACTTGGTCAGTGCAGAGTTTACGAGATCAAAGTGACCACTGCCATTTATGGTTCTGCATGGTCGGTTCGGTTCGCCTCTTGGTTCCCGCACTAAGCAGAGCCACGGTGAAGTAACCTCTCCAACCTATCTCCACACCATCACGCTTTTTTTTTTCCCCCTAGTAGTAGCTTTGCAAGACCCTGTCTGCAAGCCTGTGCCATAACATATACATGTGTAACGCTATGGGACACAGCAGGAATAGAAGGTAGGACACTCAGGCTCTACTGCGCATCCAACATGTTCAGGACAGCTGTGGGTTGACGTGTGTTGGGGAAATCTCCTTCCGGTTCTCAATATATCGACTTATTTGCCAGTGAAAACGAAAACTGCTCCGGCGCGCTTAATCTCAATGTGGCTGGGTGCCTGTGCCTTTCGCGGTTGGGATTCATCAAGCCCACGGAATGAAGCTCAAGTCTAGTCGAGAGAGAACAAGCGATGCAGTTAGGCTAGTGTTTTTGTCGCTTCCGGATCGCTCAGCTTCCGATCACAGTCAGCAGTTAAGTACTATTTGCTGACAGTTCAGTACCATTTGCTGACAGTTCAGTACTATTTGCCGACAGTTCAGTACTATTTGCTGACAGTTCAGTACTATTTGCGACGTTCAGTACTATGCTGACAGTTTAGGACTATTTGCCGACAGTTCAGTACTATTTGCTGACAGTTCAGTACTATTTGCTGACTTGGACCCGCCGCGGCCACGGCGCAGTGCGAAGTATCGCAAACCGGATTCCAGGCTGAGAGGTCGTGGGTTCGATACCAGCGGAGCCATTTATTTGTGACGTGTTTCAGCCCCATCCGATTTTTTCCCAGAGTTGTTTTCTACTGGCTCAACAGCCAAGGAAGACTGGAAGTGGAACCACAGTCTGGTTTCACTCATTCAATGGATGAGTCTCTGAGAGTGTTGCTCAGGTGTCCTGCCCAACAGCGCCATCTGGGTGTCTGTGTTACTCAGGCGTGGTTGACGCCGGAACATTCTATGAAAGCAAGCGTAGAGTATAGCCCTGTCATGCAGTCTTTTGATGCCCTTAAAAAACAGTTAGGCCTACCTCTTTTTTTTTTTTCTCTCCCAAACTCTACAGGGACTATACGAACTACTCTGTTGAAGGCTTTTCTTCAGTTGAAAGGAATTATAGATTAAATCGTTAGACCTATGAGGACGAGGCAGCTGTGACTGCGTACCCATCCCCACTTCTGTGAAGAAGGTACCAAAAACTGATGAATACAACTGACAATATGAGGCGAGTCTAGTTGCCTATTAGGAGTGGGCGTAAAGTTCGGAGGAAAGGGAAGGGGAGGGGAGGGGGTGAGGAGCGCGGCGGGTTGGCCGGTTATTCTGCGCATCGGTGAACAGGCTGTTCTGCCTACCTCCCGCAAGACCATGTGCAGTGGTAAACTGGGAAAACCCTAAGGCTAACCAACTCCGAGCCCGTATCTAATCCGAAACCCGGCAAACCGTACTTGAATGCTTCCAAACCCTATAATCTACGCCTAATCCTGCTCGTTTCCTGCATATGCAATTACATGGAATGGAAAGGAAGAGAATGCGCATGCGCAATTTATTTGCCAACCTTAAAAGCTTATTGTTAGAACAGCCTACACGACTTATCTGGAAAGATGCGAGGAGTAAAGTTGGCGTGGAAATTCTTGTAATATTAGCCAGCGACATACTGTTATCAGGAGGCCCGGCCTGCTAGCCCCAATCAAGTTATTGAGATCGTTTCCACGCCAATAGGATACAATGGGTATCGCCTTGTCAGGTAAATGTATTTAGAACTTCTGACAAATCGGCTTCATTGCTCTTTACGGAGAAGATAGTCCAGTAACAGGGGAGAGACTCGAGCTTCTTGGATTTAGATCTGTTCGTTGAGCTTCTCTCCGTCAGTGGCCAATATTACCTTCTTTATCGGGGCTACAAGTGGCTACAGCCGACAGATCGGTTCCATATGTGTTGAAAAGGGGCGGACAGAGAAAGAAAAGCAACATATTCAAATTTGCACTGAAAAACGCAATTGTCGGGCATCCGAGGGTAGGAGGTGCACGGTAAATCGGCGGTGCAGACCGAAAATGAAAAGTATCATGGCCAGTCTCTGGGATATGAGCAAAATTAAGGAGAAAAGCTGTTCAGAATGCTCGCAGAACTTGATTATGTGCCACAGGTAGTTTGCAAAGCGAGGTGACTGCAGGCGGAGATCTAAACAATTTTTTGAATTAATGATTATGACTCCTCCTAATAACGTGGACAAAACGAATCACAAGACAAAAAACGACGCGTTTTGACTATTAAGTCATCTGCAGGCAAGATAAACAACACTCAGGGACAACGAAAATGAACAACGAGCACTTGCCTTGGTCGAATTCGGCGTAAGATGAATCTTGCGCCGAATTCGACAAAGGTAAGTGATTGCTCGTTCTTCATTCTCGTTGTCCTGAGTGGTGTTTATCATGCCTGAAGAAGACCTAAAAGGCAGAAACGCATCGCGTTGTCTTGTGATTCGTTTGTCCGCGTTATTCGGTGAAATCATAATTACTTTTAAAATTTATGTGCCCGGGCACCTGGCAGCACAGAAAAAAACCAGTACATAAATCACTCAAATCAACAATCTGAACTTTTTGTTGTTGTTTTTTCTTTCCTGAAGAAGATATACTTAAATAATCTTGTTTCGTAGTGCATATTAAATCAGCATTACTTTGTGCCTTGTTTGTTTATTTGTATACACAGACTTGGTGGATCAGAATAATTATGTACATACAAACATCCACACATACACACACACACACACACACACACACACACACACACACTATTTTTCACTCATGAACTGGAAGGAAAGCTGCCCAAACATGACCTTTTTCAGTGTATTGTTATTTCTAGGTTTGTGTGTGTTTTTTTGATAAGCTGGGGGAGCATCTAAATGAATGAATGCACGTGTGGCTTTAGTCTAGAACTTGTGGCATGCGCTGGTGTGATATTACCGGTTTTGAAAACCGGTACTGACATACAAAACAGGTTAAAAACTCTTTTGTTCATCCAAATCAGTACCCAGCTCTACCTCTGACTGTTAGGTTCCTGTGGACATATCAATGGCGGAGCTGGATATTGGGTGACTTCATCAGCGGCCTGTCTGTGGGCTTTATCCACCTGCCTCAGGGCCTGGGCTTTGGTCTCCTGGCCTCTCTGAGTCCCATCCATGGCTTGTACTCCTCTTTCTTCCCGGTTGTTGTCTACCTCCTGTTCGGCACCTGCCCTTACATCTCCATGGGAACCAACGCCCTCATCGCAGTGCTGACGGCCAATCTGGTGGACCGGGAGGCTGACCACTTCCGGTCTTCGTTAGGGGTCAACGAGACATGGACTGCTGAGGAGGAACTGCAGTACAAGGTGGGTGTGTCGTCATGATGAGGAGAATTAACTACGATATAAGGCGGATTTCTCTGTTGAAAAGAAATAACTACACTTTAATACAGGTTTGTTCTGATGGTGTGGAAAACCAACTTCAGTATAGGGTGGGCTTTTGAAATGTATGGTGATAAAGCTGCAATATGAAGCGGACTTGTTTTCAAGGTGAGGAGAAATAACTGCAGTATAAGATGGGTTTGCTGTTGCTGTGAGGAAAAATAACTACAGCATAAAGTGGCCTGCCCTGGTAATGAAAAAGTGAGTGCAGTGTACGGTGGGTTTGTTGTCTTGGTGAGGAGAAGTGAATGGGAACTGCGCAATAAAATGTGATTGTTGCAATCGTCAAGAGAAGTAAGTGCAGTATGAAGAGGATTTATTGTCATCGTTAGCAGACAAAACGCACACACACACACATACATGCACACATACACACACACACACACACACACAATACACTCACACACACACACACACACACACACACACACACACACAAACACACACACAAACACAAGAAATGAGGTGAGCTTCTTGTCGCGGTGAGCTGAAATAACTGTGGTATAAGGTTTATTGTCATGATAAGAATAAGTGAATCTATATAGATATGGATTGTTATGGTGAGAAGAAATAACTACAGTATAAGGTGGGTTGCTCTCATGGCAACTACAGTACAAATGAATGCAGTACATTGTTAGATTGTTGCCATGGTAAGGAAAAACAGCTGCAGTGTAAGGCGGGATTGTTGTCACGGTGAGGAAAAGCTCCTGCATTGTTAAGTGGGCTTTTCAAGGAAAGAAAAAACAACTGCAATAATAACTGGGCTTGTTGTCACGATGCGAGGAAACAGCTGCAGTATAACATGGGCTTGATATCATGCTGAGGACAAGTAAATGGAACAAGAGGTGGATTTGGTTTTATAAGAAGTAACTGTCATATAATTATAAGGTGGCCTTGTTGGCATGGTGAGGAAAAGGTAGCTTCAAAGTGAGGTGACTGCAGGCGGACTTTGAAATAAGTTTTAAAAGGAATTTAAAGTAAATCCGCTGGTTAACGTGGGCAAACAAGTTACAAGACAAAACAAGACGCGTTTCAACCTGTTAGGTCTTCTTCAGGAAGATGAACAACATTCAGGATAATGAAAATGAAGAACGAGCAATCACTTATCTGCTCAAATTCGGCGCAAGATGGGCTTTGAGTGAAAACAAGGCCACTAGTAGGGAGACGTGTGAGTTGAAATAGTAATGATGATAATAATGATAGCAAAAATAATGATACCGATGATGATATGATGAAGATGAGTATTTTGACATGATGAGAATTGTGAGGCATATTGTACTTGAGGCCTTGGTGAGAAGAAATAACTTCATTGCAAGGCTGGCTTGCAGCCATACAGAGAGGAGAAAGAACTTCAGTACATGGTGGGTATGTGCCATGGTGACGAGAAGTAACTTCAGCATAGGGTGGGCTTGTTGATATGATGAGAGGAAATAACTTCACCAGAAGATGGGTTTGTTACTTTGGTGAGGAGAGATAACTTCAGGATGTGGTAGAATTCTTGTCATGGTGGAGAGAAATAACTTCAGTATAAGATGGGCTTGTCACCATGGTGAGAAATAACTTCAGTATTTGGTGGGCTTGTTACTATAGCGAGGAGAAAGAACTTCAGTATTTGGTGGGCTTTTTGCTGTGGTGAAGAGAAGTATCTTCAGTATATGATAGAATTCTTGTCATGGTGAGGAGAATTAACTTTAGTATAAGAAAAGGATTGTTGTAATAGTGAAGAGAAATAAATGCAGTTTATGTCAGGCTTGTGGTTGTATAGAAGAAATGACGGCAGTTAGGGTAGGCTTGTTGCCTTAGCGAGGAGGAATACTGTTAGCATTGGCTTTTCAAAGTCCTTCCATTTTTCACTAACATAATTATGAAATGATTACACTTAAGAGTCCAGAGATGAGACTGAACATCAGTTTCAGGGACAAGTGTCATTTTAAATGCGCAGGTAGGTAGAGAGATTTCTGAGCTACAAGTAAATTTGCATGTATGTGGTGGGGAAGGGACTGGGGGGGAGAGAGAATTTGAAAAGAAAAAAGGAAAAGTAAGGGAAAAGAATCCTGACAGCTGTGATCTGATCTCGACCTTACTTGACCATCTTTCAGGGCTTTACAATATCAGATTTGTCTTTCACTCTATTAGAGCGTTTGAACTCTGTGTAGAAGACTAATAATAAGTTATTAAATGAATGTAGACACATGAGCAAGTGGATGAATGAGTGCTTGAAAAGACCTGCCTCAATCGGCAGTGGAATAAGAACACGAACTAAACTAAACAAGCATTTTCACATTTTTTTTCTACCCATCTTCGGGGCTTTTTCATTGTTGTTGCCCTACACAGCTTATTCTGGCAGTGATCATAATCAACACATTGACACTCATTCTGTTGCAGTCCCAGAGCCAGCACACACATACACGCACGCACGCACGCACACACACGCACCACACACACACGCATCCATCAAGGAGCACAGCTACAGAGTCACTTTGGTGGTTATCAGTGCTACCTGCTCTGATGCTATACGCTGGACAGTACCCACCAACTACCTTCTGAAAAACGGACATTTCTTCACAGTAAAGCTGAAGGGAGACTGCCATGAGGTCTATTCAGAGACATTTCCAATGACTGTGCAAAACTAAAGGCTTTGACTCAAACGCACATCGATGTGTAGAAGAAATCCAAAATGGGGTCTCCATGACAGTTCCTATGACTATGCCCGCACTGAAAGACATGTCAAAAATTGACCACAGACATGGATGTGGACAACAAATCCAAACTGAGGTCACCACAACAGCTAAACTTTTAAGACCACATAACTTTAGACACTTGTGTGGTAATCTTGGAGGATGACGAAAAAGATACTATGGGATACCTCTGTGGTCTACAATACTTGAAACAGTTCTGCTATAATCCGTGCCTTTCCCTCTATAATATACAAGCCCCCTCCCTTTCCCCTGCCCCCTCCACCCCTCCTTACTCCCCCCTCTCCCATGTCTCGTCTTCCTGTCCCTGGTTCTCCCCTTTCCTACCACCCCATCCCTTTTTCCTTCCCTCCTTCCGTTCTCCCGTTCCTACCCCCTGCCATCTCCTCCCTTCCTTTCTCCACTGCATGTCTCAAATCCTCCAGCCCCTCATCCTGTCCTCTCGCCACTTCCTCCCATCACGTCCCCTTTCCTTTATGGGACCTGGGACCCCTCTGTTTATCCCCTCGTCATGTTCTCAACCCCCGACCCCACCCCTTCTTCCTCCTCCTCTGCTTTAGACCTGCTTCAAATCCTGATATCGCTATGTGGCCACATTTTCATCTCATTAAAAACCTGACTTATGCGATTGTCTAGCTAAAGAAATGTGCTGTTCATGTGCCCAGTATGATAATGAGTTGCTATGCCAAATTTGGAGTGAAACAGACAAGACAGTGGATTTGTACATGGAACAACAAAGATGGGACACGGACACAGACAGACAAACAGAACTTGCAATATATGTCAAGTTATTGCATCAGCTGTGTCCAAGAGACACAAATACAGTGTTGGTCAAGAAATGAAGACTTTTACTTTCAGAGGCAAATCCATTTAGTAGATGAAACCTGAATTATGTAGTTAGTTTTCCAAACTGAACCAGTAAGAAGAATCAGTCGATGATGTCAAACACACGTAAGCAAGGAAAGACTGGGAAACACAAACAGAACACAACAGAGAAGAAATAAACTCTTGCTCCCATGGTGAGACAGTTCCATGCCTAAATAAATGTTGCTTTCTCTAGTTGCAGCACTAACTCGCATAGCGCAAATGCGGACATGATTCACAAAGAACAAACAAGGGAATGAGGAGAACCATTCTTTTTTCTGAACACTTTTGTCTCTCATGTGTAACATTAGTAACAATGTTTGTGGTCAGGTGGGGATTTCTGCAGCATCCTGTTTTGTGGGCGGAGTGATTCTACTGGGCATGGGAATAATCCGTTTTGGTTTTCTAACCAACTTCATGGCCATGTCCTTCATTGGGGGATTCACTTTTTCTGCGGCTGTCCACATCGCTACAAGCCAGGTAATGAACTCTGTCAAGCAATAAACCCTGTCTTTTGTGGTCTTCCTGCTAGGAAAACCCTGTCTGTTAAAGGTGTTTTACAGTTTCTTCATCAGTTTGGTACTTTGTTGAATTTAACGTTATCATCAATTGACTGGCGTGTAGTTTTGCCTGGGGGCAGGTCAAAACTGTGTCTACCTGCCCTCCTGGGCATGTCAGAAACTAGAAAGGAAAATGATAAAAAGATAATGTCCTACCATCATCATGTTCACTGTGTAAATAATTGCGGTAAGAAGTAAACACGACTGTGTGTTTTGGTTTTTATGATCTGTTCGCTCTGAGCAAGACCATTTCTGTTTTTTAATCTTTTGCAAATGCATATTCTGTCATAGTTGTAAAAGATGAGCCCATGAAGTGGCCTTATTGAATCCAGAACAGTTATAGATAATGCATTGGTAGATTACTTAAAATGACAGACAGTGAGTGCTTTATCAAATACAGTGTTAGGACACCTAGAAATAGAATACAGTGTATGTTTGGCAAGAAAATAATCTTATATAGCTTCTAGACGGAATGCAATGTGAGTGATGTGCATGATGTGATTTTTTACAACATGAATTGTAAATAATCATCATATCTCCTGATATTGTGTTTGTGTTATCACCCATATTGACTTAAACAAAGCTATAACACTCCCACTATGGTGTGGTGTGTAATCTTCTGCAAAATTCATTAGTGTACTGTGTTTATAGTCCACATCTGATGCAGATCATGGGTTACTTAAAACTTACTTTAAAAGTGATGAGTCAAGAGAACATAAGTCATTTTGTATATCATTATTTGATAACGTCGTGAGTGACCTGCACCTGTTCAGGTGGCCTGACTCCTTTGCCTTTTTCAATTCCAGATAGTGAAGATGCTCAACATCAACATAAAAGGCCAATCTGGATTTGGAAAGCTGGTGAAGACATACATCGAGATCTTCAAAAACATCACAGACGCCAACCCGGCTGACATCATCATTGGGGCGATCTGCATGGTCATCTTATTGGCTGTGAAAATAGGAATCAATGAGAGATATCAACACAAAATGAAGATTCCTGTTCCTATTGAACTAATTGTTATCATTGTCTCTACAATTATCTCACATTTTGCCAAACTCCATGACAAGTATGGGATTGGTATTGCTGATGATGTGCCCACAGGCCTTCCGGCTCCTACCCTGCCTGACATGGACAGTTTGTCTCGGGTGGCTCTTGATGCCTTCATCACTGCCATGCTCATCTACACCTTGACCATCTCTTTGGGCAAACTGACAGCCAAACTCCACAGAGTCACTATCGATGACAACCAAGAGCTGGTGGCTTATGGACTGTGCTTACTGGTGGGAGGCTTCTTCCAGAACTTTCCTGCCTGTATTGCTCCTCCTCGCACCATGATGTTGAGCTCCCTGAGAGCGAAGAGCACTTTGAATGGCGTGATCACAGCGGTGTTCCTGCTGGTGGTGCTGCTGGTGGCGGGTCCGCTGTTTGTGTCTCTGCCTATCGCCATGTTGGCTGCATTGATCATTGTGGCCATGAAGGACCTCCTTGTGCAGGTCATCTCCCTCTGTCTGTCGGTGACCTCAGTCTTTGTTGGTCACTTTTGTTAGCGTGTCCATCACCTTTGTCTGTCTGCCCCCACAGTCTAAGTGTCTGTCTGTGTTTATCATGTTGGCCTCTGTCTCACTTCTGTATGTCTGTTACCTCTGTCTGTCACCTCTGTGTGTCCCTCACTGTTGTAAACTCTGTGTGTGAACAGTTACCTCTATGCACTGTTCCTGTGAGCTCTGTCTCTGAATACATGTAATTGACAGCTAACTGTGTGAACCGTCTGAGAGTTTCACTCTTTACTGGTGTTAGCTCTCAATGTTCGAGGACTCTTGTTTACACAGAAACTGATGTGTAGCGGACCTGACTGACTAGTAGCAGACTTAAATGGTTTAAAGCAGGCTGAAACAACTTGCAGTTGACATAAATGGTTTCTGTCTGATTTGATCGAATGGTAGCCAACTTAAATGACATGCATTTGACTTTAAAATGGTTTGTATTTGACATGACAGAGTGGTAGCTGATGTGACGGCTGGTAGCAAGCATGACTGACTAAAGCAAATGATGGACCTAGTCCTGACATGGCTGATAGGGGTGAGAAACAAAGCTGAAGTTTGAAATTAAGGACATCAACTTCCTATAGGTTCTAGATGTTTTGCAAATCTCCGTATGTTGGTGTTAACGTAAGAAATAACTGCAAGTATTGAAGCAGAAACATACATGTACAAATGTAATGATGACTGCTTATGGAATATCTGTTACCTGACAATATGGAGCATTCATTTCTAATTGGAAAGTAGAAATCAGTAAATATAAAGGTGACAACCGACCATATAAACCATTCCACAATAGCATGAGGAAACCTGCTGATGCAAGGGTGACTGAACAGAATAACTGTTCCGCATTTACAAGAAAAGCCTGCTTTAGTACTAATAAAAGAATGGCTGTGTGCAAATATTCCTCAGTGGCAGTTGAGTGGAAAGATGGTCTTGCAGTGGCAGTTGAGTGGAAAGATGGTCTTGCAGTGGCAGTTGAGTGGAAAGATGGTCTTGCAGTGGCAGTTGAGTGGAAAGATGGTCTTGCAGTGGCAGTTGAGTGGAAAGATGGTCTTGCAGAGTGGCAGTTTGAGTGGAAAGATGGTCTTGCAGTGGCAGTTGAGTGGAAAGACGGTCTTTCTTAGGCAGTATTGATGAACCTGCCTGTAGCTGGAGCCACCTGAAAAGTTTCCTTCCAACATTTTCTGCAATCGCTAGTTCTGGTGCAGTGATGCTTATGAGCAGCTGACTGCTATTTCACAGTTGAGCAGTTATGAACGGTCTGCACTCCTGTTGGTTCTTATCTTGGAGAAAAAATGTTCCTCCTTCTAGAGAACTGGCCAATTAAGCAGCAGTATGAAAGTAAAGCTTTAGAATTTAAGGCATATCATATATTAAATTTTATGTGCCTATTGTTCAGTGATATATTATAGTTGAGTTCAGACATCTTAACGTTGTAGCCCAGCGGACCACAAAGGGTCTTTTCAGGGTTGTCAGCTCATGGAAAAGAAGTCGTGCCAGCATAAGCAGCAGTAAACTATAGACAGACAACAATGTACACACCATTGTATGTATTAGGGCAGTTGCATGAAATTCTTTGCATGACAACTAATCTGATGAAGGTGAAACACAGCCTTGCTGAAGGTGCCGGAGATCTAACAGACTTGTGTCAACAAATATGTTGCAGATTTTTGACTTGAAGTATCTGTGGAAGGTCAATAAACCAGACTTCTTCATCTGGGTCGTAACCGCTCTCTTTTGTATCTTTGGTAACATCGACATTGGTCTGCTGGTGGGCCTGATCTTCTCCATGGTAACAGTGCTGCTGATGGGTCAGTTGACCAGAGGGACACTACAGGGCAAGGCGACCACTGAGGACATTGTGTTGACATTGGGCCATGATGGGATCGATCCTGTCCCTGGGGTAAAAATCTTCAGGTCAGTCCACTCTTTGTAAATGAGGGGATGTATGTGTGTTGAGTGTGTGTGTGCGCACGTGTGTTTGTGTGTGTGTGTGTGTGTGTGTGGCTTGCTTGCTTAACAGTCAAGTAGTAGAAAGCAAAATGCTGGCAAACAGTTCTTCCTTTATTCATTCAATATCTTGGCCAGGATGTACAATGGGGGAAAAAAATGAAAGAGAGGGAGGCAGGGATCAAAGAGAAAAATGGAGATGAGGAAAATGGCATTAGAAAGGAAATATACCATTCTTCACTGACAGCATTTACGGTCTCTCAAGATCTGTGTGTTTCGCCTGTGTACTATCCACTGTCTACCCCTGGATGAAACTTATTGGTGAATTTTGCTGGTTGCATTGGTCCATCCTTGGTAACAGAGATGTGCCACACATTTCTGTAATATTCTCACCATCAAAGAAGACTGCACTAAATCCAACAACCTGCCAGGGCAGACCGCAGGGGGCAGCATGGGGAAAGGGCAGAAAGCATCTTGAGGAAACAAGCTGCAAAAAATAAGTTAAAAGTCATGAATTTAAAACTAAACAGACTCCTAGGAGCCTGTACTTGCAGGTCCAAAAAGAATTCAAAGGTGGTCAAAATATGCCTGCATTAGAAAAAAAAAGAGTGATCAGCTTTCCTGTTTCACCCATCAATATATAGACAGATAGGTATATAGATATAGGCGTAACTCTCTCTCTCTGTTTCTTGATGGTTGTTTTGGGGGGAGGTCTTAATCACCCAGACACACTATTGAGCAATGCCTGTTTGGTGCTCTGTAAAAAGTTCAGTTATGTACATCATTCTCTCTAGTTCACAAAAATGCCACCAGTTTCCAAGACTGGGGAATTGATTACATACACATAATTTATCGTACCATTCCGTTGTTTGTACATACGCATAATTTATCGTACCATTCCGTTGTTTGTACATACACATAATTTATCGTACCATTCCGTTGTTTGTACATACACATAATTTATCGTAACATTCCGTTGTTTGTACATACACATAATTTATCGTACCATTCTGTTGTTTTTACATACACATAATTTCCCATACTGTTCCGATTATAAATTGATCATCAGAGGGGGATAGCATCTCCTTTTGGCAGATCCAAGTGTGGGACTGAAAATCAATTCTTTGCCTGACCTCTGATGTTGGAAACAATGTGAACCTGATCAACTCATTGCGATAATTCGAAGAGGGGCCTCCCTTCTGCAGTCTTGGCATAGAGGGGGTCTGCAAGTAGGCTTAAAGTGAAAGTTATATTTCTTCTCTCTTTTCTTTTTTTGTTGGTTTGTTTGGGTTTTTTAAAATTATTGTTTGTGTGTATATTTTGTTTGTGTGTGTGTGTAAGTTTTAGAAACATTAGATATAACATTTCTTTCTTTTTTGTGTGTGTGTTACATTTGACTCATCAAGGAAACATCACACAAAAACATGTTGAGAACAAATATTTCCAGCAATCTTCTTGATGACTATTTGCTAAGTCTCAATGACTCCCAACACATGTTTTGTCATATGCCAAGTTTGCTGAAAAAATCTATAGCTTTGAAACATGCTGAGACTAGGCTGAAGCCATGATTTCCTTCAGGATGTGGGCGTTCACATATCTATTGGTGTATTCCCCTTCCAGGGGAACTGCAGATAGAACTGCATGGTTGACTGCTGTGCACCTGATCTCTTTTTAGTATTCAAGTTTTCCAAGCCTGAAGAGGTGGCTTCCTACACTTGTTTTCCTCTACTAAGCAGGCACCAACTCCAGGTAGCTCACCAAGACTGTTTGGGGACAGGAAGTGGGATGGGGGTGGGGGGGGGGGGGATACTTCTGACTCATATTTATCCTTATGATCTCAGCCTGAGAGCTTACAAGGTTAGAGTGACGCCACTTTGGCAGCATTCAGTCATTAGGTTTCTCTGCGCCACTTTTTGGAGACAGCTTTCAGGCACTCTGCAGATCTCTGCATAAACTTTTGTCTGGATATCCACATGACCAGAGCTGATGGTTCCAAGGGGGAGCTCCATCATGGCTTACTAAGCCATATTCACCTGTATGTCTCACTCCATGAACCATTAGGGCAATTCACCCTCTTTCTTTAACTTCAGATTCTGCAAAAGTTTGATGTGGTACAGTATATGATACTTAAATGGAGAGTTTCACTTGTGCTCCCTGTTTGGTTAATATTTGCATTTCTATTGTCCATAAGAGTTTGATGTGGTACGGTATGTGATGCCAAAATGGGGTGTTTCACTCATGCTCCCTGTTTTGTTAATATCCCCGTTTCTGTCGTCCATGAGAGTATTTTGGTTTGGCCATACAGTGAGGAGGAAATGGAACAACATTGCATCATCTACTACAGATGGAGTATGGTAGCAAGCCATCAAAGTACTGTGTAGCCACGAAAAATGGGTCAGAGCTTTCCCTCTGCTGTGGCTTGCAAGAGTTTGAAATTGTAAGTATATTTAGCCAAATGAAATTGTAAATATATTTAGCCAAATGAAATTGTAAGTATATTTAGCCAAACAGGGAGTATGAGAACTATCATTTTAAAAAGAGTTGGAGGAGCTGTCCTAAATATAAAAGATTTCGTTATACTACAAACTCAGCTCTGGGTTGTTGTTGTTTTGTTTTTTTTTTAAACATTATTGTAGTCATTGTTGTAATTGTTATTTGTAATGCTGTTAATGTCATACAACTTCATCTGGTAAACCCAGCGTGGGGTCATGAGAAATAGAAAAAAATTGGTGTTAAATATTCTTTTCTTTGGCAGTGTTTGTGTACAAGAACACACACTGTTAAGGTTTCTCAGAGTCCATGATTTGTTTTCTGAAGCAAAATGGATGGGTGTGCAGGTTCGAGTCTGACCTGTACTTTGCTAGCCAGGAGCGCTTCAAAAGCCAGCTATACCATCTTGTCAAGAAACCAGCCTCCCTCCCTTCTGACAGAGACAAGAACATGGCCTTAACATTCTCCCCTTTGGCTAAACAATCCCTCCCGTCCAGAGAAGACCCTGTGCCTGCAGCTAGCAGCAAGGACAAAGCACCCGGTGGTCCAGCAGCCCTCTACAACGGGAAGGAAGAGGCAGGTGACACGCCGAGCCACGTGATCCTCGACTGCTCAGCCATGAGTTACATTGACATGGCCGGCGTGGATGCACTGACGCTGGTCATGACACAGTTCTTGCATTCCGGCATCAACATCTGGCTGGCGGACGTGCCTGCAGGCTCCCTGGGCACCCTTCAGCGTGCAGGCTTTGTGGACAAGGTCGGCAAGGACAAGATCTTCTTCTCCGTCATGGACGCTCTGCAGAGACTGCACAAACCAGAGGAGTTTTCTGTTAAACTGTAGGGAAAGTTAATGCTACAGTCTCGTGCTGAATCATTTTCAGAATTTCAAAATGGTGACATTACAGACATTTACCAGCTATAAAAATAAACTGTTGTCCCTTACCTTGTTTTAAGTTCTGAATGCTTTAATGCTGGGTTAGATGGTGCTTCTGGTTTGGAACAAGCCATACATGTAATGACAGAAAGGGGGAAAAAGCTACTCTTTTTTTTTAAATACCCAATCAGCAACTTTTTGAATGCTCCTTTAGTCTGCAAGAATAGCAGCACAATGCATGCGCTTTTTCTTTGAGTTCCAAAGCTAAATTATCCAGCCATTTTCAGTCAGGCTGCATCCTGTGACAGTGCTGGCCGCAACAGGAGCAGAATTGACTGCTGTTGCCTCCACTCATCTTGTACATGGGACTTGTGAGTGGAGGCACTACCCTTCAAAAGGGATTTGTGGAGTGAAGCGCTGTGTTCTTGGAGGACTTATGCCTCTTCCACAAGACTGAGGACAGACAGACAGGACCGATTACCATCTTGGCACTGCTGCAACTGGCGATCAACAACATGGTGCACAATTTTGGCAACTGGCGATCAACAGCATGGTGCACAGGCACATGTAACGCGGCATTTTAAAATTTATCAGAGGTTGCAGATGTGCTGACAGTCAGGTCTGCCATATATCCTGCATCTGACACATGTACACAGCAACAGCAACTGCAGAGATGAAAAAACACAAACTAGCATTTATTCAGATCTCATTATAGGAGCATAAGTTACCTTATTTGTTTGTTGTTTACTGTTCCCCGTCACATTTTCACTTCCTGAAGTTCCTTGCTCCAACCAAAAGACCAGATCACCAAACTGAAGTTTGAAACACGGCCCCACACCATGAAAACATGCTTGTGGATAACACACTCTGCTCCAGTGCATTCTGAAAGGTTGCCACTTCTCAGAACAATTTCACCACTGTTGCTCTGTTGTTGTTCTTCACATTATTGTGCAAAATGCGTTTCAATGGGTCATTCACATTTCAGTGTATCGTTGCCACCCCTCCCAAATGTTCTTGGAATTACCGTAATCTAGAAATTATTTCTGAAATCCTAAAGTTTTAGGGGGAAATCCAGATTTTCAAAATTTTGTTGCAAAAATCGGGATTTGGGAACATTTATTTTAATAAAACATGAGAAAGTGCTGCAGAATAAATCCTGAATAATATGGATGTTGGCACTTATAGGTATGAAAAATGCATTTACTTTTAAAACCTTACGGGGGCTAAAAATGCTTTCAGCCAAAAGATGAACTGCCTGATCAGCTCACCCCACCCTTTCATCCCCTGGTTTCCAAATTTGAATCCAGAAGGTTGGCTGATGTAGTCTGGCCCAGTACTAGTTCTTTCAGAATGTTCTGTTCACTTGCCTGGTCTTACCTCTTTTTTTTTTTTAAATAGTTCTTTTTGATTCCACTGAATTAATTTCTTTTCCACAGTCCTCCATGACCAGTTTAAACGAGTGGTAAAATGTACTCACGTGTGATGTCTCTTTAAGGCTTTCTGTGATTGGCGGCATGCCTGGAAGTCTTTCAGCAGCACAGTCACTAACTTTCAGTGTAGGTTTTGACGCTTTTCTTAGATCCTTTTTGGCAAAATTGTTTCAGATCATTTGACTCTAAAAGCACTCTTGCAGTGTTCCTGTTCAGCTGGCCTTTACTGACTAACAGTATCAACAGTTTATGATCATCACCAAGATCCTTACCTCTCTTTTTCATGATCACAAACTCAAGAAGAAAACTGAAAATCAGATTGATGTCTGCAAAAGCATCGAAAAATTGACAACAGTCCCAAAAATTTGCAAGATTTGCCGGAATGATCATCCTCAAGATTGTGGGTATCAAAGGAAAGAAGAAAGGAGATGACTGCAAGGTCAGAGTGCACTGCCATGATGAGTTTGAGAACTGTTTGGTACAAGGCAGCAGGCATGCAGAGCACTGCACACAACTAATGTACTGCAGCCTTCACCAGCTGTAAGAATGTAAACCACATGCTGCCTGCTATGATTTTACTTACTTTATCCTGTTTTGCCATTCTGTATTCATAGATCATTTTAATGGAAACTGAAAGCACATTATGTTACATGTGTTTATTGTATGTTCTTATATACAGCAAATATTAAAATGTTTTGATTTGTATAGGAGCAGGACACATCTGCACACATACACATACACAAAGCACTGTTTGCAAGCGAACATTTGGATATATGCATTTATCATCCACATGCTTCCAAGAATGAGTGCAAGAAAAGAGGCTCAGTGGTAGAGGAAGTAGATGGGTGAGGTAGGGGGTACTATTTTCTTCTTCTTATGTTGATTTTATATCTTTTTGCAAAAATTTAGTCTGGGACATTCATTAAAAAAAAAAAAAAAAAAAAATTACAATAAAATCAAGGCAGATTACAGCGAGAGTTGTCAAATTGGAATGGCACAACAAAAATGTGTAGGGCAATTTAAATGTTCCTAAGAACTGAGATTCATACTGTACACTGGAAACATTACACATCCTGCTGTTAAATTGTCTCCCTTGTTGTAATTTTACTCTGTGAAATTCAGACCCTGCTGGAGCCCAACATGAAAGTTGCCATGCTGACGACCCGTTTAAAAGATGCCATCGTTCTGGGGGCATTGTGAGAATACTATCCCGGTCTGCCACGTTACCATTGATTGGTTGTGACTTTAATCGACAGCTATGTTAACCTCACTTCACGTCACACAGAAATGTAAACTTGAGAAAGTCAAACAAATGTGGACTGAGAAAGTGTGGAAACAAATGAAAGCAACATTTCGGCTTCATACTTTTAAGTTATAAATGGCTGTGTTTATGTTTAACCCGTAGAGTGCCTTTAAGCCGTCAGCTGACGCCGCATTAAAAATGCTTTCCCAGTGCCTATGGGCCGTCCACTGACGTCATGCATTTTTCTTGAATTTTCATTCGTTACTATTTCTATCAACGGACTTAAATAGAGTGTGCGTAGTAAGCCTTATATGTCTGTAGTATTAAAATGATATGTAAATGACCACACGTGAGGGGAAAGCCCATTTATTCTCATCACTGACTGGATGACCAGCCAGCACTTCATCTCGCTTGCAAAGATGGCGGCACAACCTTCGACAAGCGCAGCGACCAAATCAACGTATTTACACAGCTGAGCAGGCTCTGCTAATCATTTTTGACAAAGACAATAATCTTTTATTCAACGACTCACTCGAGCATGAAGGTGAGATGATGATAGTGATGGAATTACCGACCGTATTCGTCAGTTATTGTGTCGGGCTGTGTGACCTCAGTGTGTGTTCAGCTGACTGGTTTGCCAGCGTCGAACGAGCTCGCCTAGTGTGTACTCTGCACTGCGTGCCAGTGGTCATTGACGTGATAGTCAGCGCAAGAGGGGAGCGCGGCCTGCTCGCGGCGTGGCACGGGGCAGAGGGAAAGGTAGGGAAGAGGAGCAGTGAAAGAGAGGGTTGAAGTCCAGCAAGGGGGCGTGGGGGGAGAGGGGGCGTGGTCGTGGACTGACCTGTCTGCATAGAGTGTGAGCGTCTTGATAGACTTCTAAACTGTTTTACTTTCATTTACAGGTGTAGTGTGACAATACAAACTTTATTTTCAACTTTTTTGCTTTGTGTTCTTGTTTGGATGTGAAGATGTAGTGGTAAATACATATGCTTTTGATCGTGCAAAAAATCTATCCAAATCTAATTGCCTAAATACTTATTTATTATCAAAATTAAAACAAAAGAAGCCCAGATTCAAAATCTTCATTCAATTTCCTTCAAAAATCAATATATTTCATTGTTATATCTTTTGTAGTTTCTGAGCTAGAATTTTTTGTTAATTATTACCCCCAAATCATTAGATTTCCCTGGCACTGGGAAAAGCCTTTGTTTGTAACATTTTCAAGCAGCGAACGGGTTAAGGAACAAGAGAGTTTCAGGCTGTTTCAGTGACAAGGAGTGCGCCTCAAAAGACGTTTGTCAGACCGATCTTGGAGTACGCGTGCACCGTATGGGACCTCGCATACCCAAGTCAACATCAGAGAGGGTTGACAGCTGCCAAGTACGAGAAGCACAGTTTGTCAATATCGCGAACCGTACCATACCAAGTCACATCTAGTGTGCCAACGGCAGATTTGTATCACGGTACCAACCTTGTGTCAGATGAGACCGACTCTGCAGCACAGACGCAAGGTAGCTAGGCTTGTCATGCTACGGAAAATAATGAACAGAGAGGCGATCGTCGACAAAAGCTGCATCGTGCCAGCCCCTCCCAGACAAAGAAGGAAGCACTCCTGCCAGCTCAACCAAATTCGGTGTAAAACCCAATATCGACAAGCTTCCTTCTTCCCCAGAACGATACGTGACTGGAACAACCTGCCTGAAACAGCTGTGGCAGCGGACACCTTGGACACCTTTAAGTCTAGGGTGCCCCCCAGTCAGTAGTTAGTTAGATAATAGGTCCCTTCCCCCCCTCCCCCACCCCACTCTTACCCCAATAGCTTTTTGTTTTTGTTTTTTTATTTTTGGGGCCCTGCTGTCTTAGATCAGCAAGGGACCGGCTAGCTCGGAAGGGTGAAAAGTGAAGTAACAGTAGCCTGCCGGAGAACCCACTTAGAGCAGGACTAGGTTTTTATCCTCACTTTTAGGTCTATCGCTTTCTATGATTTTTTTTTTCTTCCATTGCAACCCCCACAAAACGGCGTAAAAATCAATTGGATGATTGTGGCTGTGTATGCAGTAAAAGTAAAAGGAAAAGAGAGCCTCTGAACTCAAATTAATAGAACTCCATTTCAGGTGATGATAAGATCAGAGATTATGTATTAACGTGACGAATACTACAGTGACATTTTTCTTAAAAAAATTTGCAAACAAATTTGTCAACTCATGTGACAATAAGATTAGAGATTACGTGTCAATGCAACAAATATTGCAAAGACATTTTCTTAAACATTTTGAGAACAAATGTGTCAACTCATTCTAATTTCTGGCTTAAACATCCATGTGAGGGACCCACATCTAATACCATGTATTGGATTTTTATTTTTCAGTGGTAATCAGATATTGTACAGTTATTGTACAGTACAGTTGTACAGTACATATTCACGCTTGCATTCTACACTTGACCATTCATTTTCAATAGTTTAAGGTGTTCATATTTCTTGTATTTTTGCAAAGCATATATAATGGAATGTATTGCTTGTTCAGTGTTTTCATGTCCCCATCCGCTGACATTCCTCGAGCAGGGTCAAGATCCAAATATGTTGCATCAGTAGTTTGATGTAAAGAGTGACGTATGTTCACATGTCCGGGGGTGCCACACCACCTTAGTGATCTTGATGGAAAACTAATGAAAACTGGCTCTCAGTATTCTTTATGCCAGAAAGTACAAGCAGGAGAGGGGGAGGAGATCTTAATCACAACTTGTTTTTTGTTCTTTGCTTGATCATTGCTGGATCATCCTCACTTGATCATTACAACCATCAAGCCAAGACCACTTCCCCTTATTTTTTCTCTTGACTCGAGTGCTGAAATATTTTCAGTCTTGCTCACTATCTTTCTTTTAATTGTCCTCACCTGCCATCATACAGAAACACTAAAATGCATAACAAAAAATCACAAAAAGAAAGATGTTCATGATGACAACAAAATTGGGTTTTGACCAATCCCAGCTCAGATGGTTTTGCTGTGTACAAGTTAATCAGGTCTCCCTTGTTTGCAGTCTGAGAACAACTGGCCCCTCAGAAAGATTATGTTGAAAGCAGGTTGCCAATTATCGCTTACTCCATTTAATGGTGAGTTTGTGTTGTCTGGATTATTGGACACAGCCTGACAAGTGGCAACTATAGAGCCAGAAAAGCTGGAGATTTTTGTCTCAGGCATTCAACAGCATAAAATTTTCATGGGCCTGAAAAGCAATTTTCGGTTTTATAGACTGGATTTCCAGCCTGAGCCTGAGAAATTGCACCCCTATGACATACATATCTTTCTTTATTTGGTAGAGCCACTTTGGATTTTTGCATTGATGATGTCCTGCCCCATCTTACTCTTGTTATCAATACCTCTTTGTCCTCTGGTCATGTTCCTGAAATCTTCTGGTCCGCAGTGGTACGTCCATTGATCAAGAAACCTTCATTAGATAAAAATGTATTAAAGAATTATCAGCCTGTATCAAATTTTTCATTTCTATCAAAATTATTGGAGAAGATCGTTTTGGAACAAATTCTAGAACATCTCGAAAAGAATCACCTTTTGAATCCTCATCAATCTGCTTACAGACAAGGCCATAGTTGTGAGACAGCACTCCTCCGTATAGTCAATGACCTCCTCTGCGGGCTTGACGATGGGAATGTTTCCTTATTAGCGATGTTAGACCTCTCCGCAGCATTTGACACAATCGATCATAATATTTTGTTCTCATGGCTTCACACTTGCTTTGGATTCAAAGACACAGCTTTCGACTGGATTATCTCTTACTTGACTGGACGGACTCAGACAGTGTGTGTACAGGGCAGATACTCAGACAGTTCTCCTCTTAGGTACGGTGTGCCTCAGGGTTCTGTACTGGGGCCCGTCCTTTTTGTGCTGTATGCTAGTCCTGTGTCTGACGTCATCAGTGGTCACGCCATGTCGCATGAGAGCTTTGCTGACGATACTCAGCTTCATCAGTTGGCTCCCATTGCTGAAATTTACTCACTGATTTCTCGGATGCGGGGCTGCATTGCAGACCTGAAGGACTGGATGACAACCAACAAACTACAACTAAACGACGACAAGACGGAACTCATGTTCGTGACAAAACAGCCTAACCATCCTTCTCTGCCTTCAACTGTCACTATCAATGACTGTACTGTCTGTCTCCACCTCTGTCCGCAGTCTAAGGGTCATTCTTGACCAATCCCTCTCCTTTGAGAAACAGGTTTCAAATATTTGCAAGATTGCCTATTTAGAACTAAGAAGTATCAGCTCCGTACGTCACCTTCTCTCTACAGATGCTACAGAAACTCTCATTTGTGCATTTGTCTTATCTAGAATAGATTACTGCAACTCACTTTTGGCCGGCCTTCCAAAATACCTGATAGATTACAGCGAATCCAAAATCATGCAGCCCGAGTCGTCTGTAGAGCAGGAAAATATGATCACATTTCGCCTCTACTTCACTCTCTTCACTGGCTGTCTCAAACCGTATCTCGTACAAAATCTCAACTCTCACTTTCTCTGCTGTCTTTGAAAATGGACCTTCTTATCTCTCAGATCTCCTTAAAATCTACACCCCCTCTCGACAACTACGCTCCTGTACTGACGATCGCCTTCAACGAATGACTCGCTTCAGGACTACTACTGGTGAAAGATCTTTCTCTTTTCAAGCTCCAGCGACGTGGAACAGACTGCCAGACTCTCTCAGACATTCAGATTCTATCTCTTCTTTCAAGTCTAAACTTAAAACCCATCGATTTTCTCATAATTAGTCAATGCTGTGGGGAGGGGGGGGGGGGGGGGTACAACCTAACTCATAGCCGTCTGGGCCTTTTCAAATGTAGTGTATGTGTATGTTCTCTATGTATTTGTTGTATGATTGAATGTTATAGGATTAAGTTTTTGTAGTGATATTTGGAAAATAAGTGAAAGTCATTTGTAGGATTAGGATTTGTTAGTTATTGTAGTAATAGTATTTGTAGCAGGGTGTAAGGTGTATTATTGTATATGAGAAGGGTGAATGTAGTGTGACTTTGTAAAGCGCTTAGAGAAATTCGTTTGATTAAGCGCTATATAAGAAACCATTATTATTATTATGATTGTTTTATTTATCATTTGGGGAAAAAAAAACAACGTTTGCTATGCATGGGTATGATTTGTACGGATCTATTGTTGTTAAACAACACCATTTTCTTTGCTGTTTGAATGAGGCTTCTCTGACTGGATTTAACAGCTACATCTGTATGTTGCCTATCCAAATCCAATATTTAATAATGTACTTTGTTTTTTATGTTCTCTGTTCAGTAGGAACCTCGTTCAATGGTTTAATGTCCTCAAGACTGTTAACATGTACTTGTCACATTACCTGTATTATATTAAACTTTAGAAAGTCAGTCATGTGTTATAATTGGAGAGAGAGAGAGAGTGTGTGTGTGTGTGTGTGTGTGTGCATGCTTGTGAAAGAAAGTGAGAGGTAAGAGTAAGAGTTTGTTGACATCAACATTATTATTCACATTAAAAATTTAATGAACAGAACATGTAATTTTACCTACTCTGGTTCAAACATGCAATGTTTGAAGATGGTTCTTGCCTTCATGGCAAGTCAGTCTGTCTCTGCAAGTGACTGGTTTTGTGTTGTACTGCACTCGCTTATGATAAACTTTCGGACTGTCCTTGACCAGGGTGTAGGCACTTCATTTCTGTCACCGACCAGCACTGTTGGCGTTGCCAAGTCACTTCCATGATATTTATGCTGCCTCAGCGATACACTAGCTCCACACCGTCTACTTTCTGAAACCCTTAACGAAAACAACAATTGCTTACTCAATGCTTGATTAGAGTGAGCGGTGTGTTGCCAGAGAGGTGTGGATGTGCCACCATGTATCTCCAGCAACAGTCGCCACGAAAGTCGAAGTACAGAAACCTAAGAGAATGAAATAGACTAGAGTGTTATTTAAAGCGATGCAAAATACAAATAAACTTCCAAAACAAGGTCCAAGGTCATGCTTACTTAATATGCAATATGAAACAGGTGATTTTTTTTTGTCTTTTTCAGAACTAAAACAACAGATGTCAAAAACAAAAACCATACAAATACTGTCCAGATTGCAGCGTTAATTCACATGCCTGTTTTGTGTTTATCAAGTAAGCATTACTTTGCACCAAGTTCTTGCATATGCCTTTTTAACACAAAGGGAAAACAACGTTAAAAGATGTGATATGTGAGTTCAATGTGCTATAAATGTGTGTGCAAGGACATTCCTTTTCTGGACCTTGCGAATAAGAAGTAATTCTCATCTTTCACACAAAACGTTTTGCTCACACAGAGTCCCTGTGAACAGCATACCTCTGGATGTGTTCTCTGTTTGTCAGTCCACACAATATCTCTCCTTAGATGTGCTGAACAATGCCCAAGGAACTAGATATCTAACCTTAAATTGACATCTTTGTTGAAGTCTAAATGATGACTTTGACCACAATGGTGGATACCAATTTGAACAATGTTGGCAGCCACCACTGCACTATGCTGAGAGCTAATGCTGCCAATAACACAGCAAACAATGTTACCAGCACACTGAATTGTTCATACTTGAAAAACAGGGAACACATGAATGAACAAGAGGGGATGGCATGTAAATATGCTGAACAGATGAACGCAAAAGTTTGTAATAGTGACAGACTACAAGTAACCATGATAACACTGAAAAATATACTGAAGACGGCACAGAAATAGGCATGAGAACAGTATACTGATTTGTGTTACATTTTGTCTGTATCTCTTTTCAGCGAGAGTTGACCAGTATACATGTAAAAACAAACTTTTTAGAGCAATGTTTAACATTGAACCACACGACTGAAAAATGCAGAAAACTATCTTATAATGCAAAACAATATGTTTATTGTATTAAATATTTTAAACATATAAATGCTCTTATTCACTGTGTAAATATATAACAATTTTCCTAAAAAGAGAAATACACAGGAAGTCATTATACTTGCATACATATACATCTACTTCATAATACGGAAAGTCAAAATGACACAACTGTATGTATGTAATGCAATATCGATCACTGATCTATGTACTCAACAAACAAGAGACCATGATGAAAATAAAAAACATGAATTCTTGGATTCACATGGAAAAAGAAAAAAAAAATATGTAAGAAAGTTGTTAATAAGCAAAGTCAGTGACGAAACTCATATATTGCAGAACACTGGGTAAAATCTGCACATGCATACCACTCTCTGCCCCCCTCTCTCTCTCTCTCTCTCTCTCTCTCTCTCTCTTTCTTCTCTCTCTCTCTCTCTCTCTCTCTCTCTCTGTACATATGTATGAAAAATGATTAAATGTGTGTGTGTGTGTGTGAGTATACAGCAATTTAAAGCTCCAGTGTCAAAAAACAATTTCAAAAGTTAAAAATATTATTTCCTCATCAAGACCAGCTGATCAAAATCTAGCGCCTGATGTCCTTATAGATAATATGTAAAACGAGTAAAGTAACCAATAATAAATACATTACCATTCTTTTATCTAGCAAGGGAATGTTGTCATTCGACCAGCGGCAATGTTTATGCCTTTCCACAGCTGCAAACTGGAGACATCTGACATCATTTCCATTGCACTGCTGTTCAGCATTAAGTTGACATCTGACATTTCCATTGCATTGCTGTTCAGCATTAAGTTGACATCTGACATCATTTCCATTGCACTGCTGTTCAGCATTAAGTTGACATCAGACATCATTGCACTGCTGTTGACAGCTGACATCATTTCCATTGCATTGCTGTTCAGCATTAAGTTGACATCAGACATCATTGCACTGCTGTTGACAGCTGACATCATTTCCATTGCATTGCTGTTCAGCATTAAGTTGACATCTGACATCATTTCCATGGCACTGCTGTTCAGCATTAAGTTGACATCTGACATCATTTCCATTGCACTGCTGTTGACAGCTGACATTTCCATTGCATTGCTGTTCAGCATTAAGTTGACAGCTGACATTTCCATTGCACTGCTGTTGACAGCTGACATTTCCATTGCATTGCTGTTCAGCATTAAGTTGACAGCTGACATTTCCATTGCATTGCTGTTCAGCATTAAGTTGACATCTGACATCATTTCCATTGCATTGCTGTTCAGCATTAAGTTGACATCTGTCATCATTTCCATTGCATTGCTGTTCAGCATTAAGTTGACATCTGTCATCATTTCCATTGCACTGCTGTTGACAGCTGACATTTCCATTGCATTGCTGTTCAGCATTAAGTTGACATCTGACATCATTTCCATTGCACTGCTGTTGACAGCTGACATTTCCATTGCATTGCTGTTCAGCATTAAGTTGACAGCTGACATTTCCATTGCATTGCTGTTCAGCATTAAGTTGACATCTGACATCATTTCCATTGCATTGCTGTTCAGCATTAAGTTGACATCTGACATCATTTCCATTGCATTGCTGTTGACAGCTGACATCATTTCCATTGCATTGCTGTTGAGCATTAAGTTGACAGCTGACATCATTTCCATTGCATTGCTGTTCAGCATTAAGTTGACATCTGACATCATTTCCATTGCATAGCTGTTTAGCATTAGTTGACATTGTCATCATTTCCATTGCACTGCTGTTGACAGCTGACATCATTTCCATTGCATTGCTGTTCAGCATTAAGTTGACATCTGACATCATTTCCATTGCATTGCTGTTGACAGCTGACATCATTTCCATTGCATTGCTGTTCAGCATTAAGTTGACATCTGACATCATTTCCATTGCATTGCTGTTGACAGCTGACATTATTTCCATTGCACTGCTGTTCAGCATTAAGTTGACATCTGACATCATTTCCATTGCATTGCTGTTCAGCATTAAGTTGACATCTGACATCATTTCCATTGCATTGCTGTTGAGCATTAAGTTGACATCTGACATCATTTCCATTGCACTGCTGTTCAGCATTAAGTTGACATCTGTCTGTTGTCGTTTCAATGGGATATTCAGTAAGTATAATGACATCTGTTTGCCCGTCATTTTCTTTTCTTCTAACTAGTCAGCATTGACATCTGTTTGCCGTTATTTCTATAATTTGTTTGAATTAAATTGAATCTGTTCACCATTAATTACAGGATGTAAATTCCTGCATTAATTTGAGAGTTGTTTGCTCATTATTTCCAGGTTATGACTTATTAGCGTTAAGTTGATATTTGTTTGCCTTCATTTCCACATAACAAATACAAGTGAGTTATCAGTAATAAGCTGACATCTTTTAGCTTTCACCAATCATTATCAATCAAATGTAATCAAAATAGAAACAATCGATCTGATGTATTTCTAGAATTTAAAACAAAAAAACAGACACATAAACTGAGAAGAAATAAGTCTCTGCCTACTTGCAGATTACAAGATATGGAGACAAGAACGTAGGTAATTTTCAAAAACATTTTTCTCAAACAGTTGGTCCGGTTCTTTGAATTCAAGTGGAAACATGGAAATAATAGCAAAACAGAGGGCAAACTGACATGGGTAATGTTGCTTTTAGCCCAGCCGACCGCAAAAGGCCATATCAGCTCTGTCACCACGTTGGAGTCAACTTACAAGTCAGTTTTTTTTTTAAAGAAAAGAAAAAGGCTCATTCATACAACTGAACCCTTTAAAATGCACCTTCTAAAGCACACCGGAAATTTTGTTCAAAATTTTTCTCTCATAAAATCTTAGATCAGATGAAAGATGTTAATCTCTTTCAGAAATTCAAAGATCACATCAGGTGCGACATCGCTGAGCAAGGTTTTCATGGAGTCTGCTGTAAAATGTATATGTCATCAACTCAGTTTTGACAGGTTATAGTATGTAACTGTCAACAAGCAGATGTCAACTTAATGCTAACAAACTTTAACATGGAAACAATGCCAAACAGATGTCACTTTAATGCTGATAAGTTAAAACTTACTTATGCTCACACACTAGATGTTCTTCCTGCCATTATTAAGAATGTGTAGAGCATGGTAGAGAAAACAAGAACATGAGAGAAAATACAATATCTGAAGTGGTGAGGAACTCTATTTGTGTCTCCTGTCCATTTTCATGAGACTGAATATGCAGAATAGGCATACATGCATGCACATACACACACACACACATGCACGTGAGTGTGTGTGAGTGTGAGTGTGTGCATTTTCCCTCCTAGTGTTTGTCATTGTTGTCTGGGTGTTTGCTTGTTGTGCTTTCATTATTCAAGTCTTATCCAATGTTTTTTCTTAAATTTTCATATTTAGTCAAACATTTGCGAACCATAATGTCCTTAGATTATGTTCCATAGGTTTGGGTGTGTTGTACTTATCATTCTTCTCTTTGTTACTGCAATATTTTGTCATTGAAGTTTTGTTTACACTAACAATTTGCAACATAGAAATCATGACTAACTGACTGCAACATTATGCTGACAAAATACAACATGGAAATTACAGCAGAGGTCAACGTAATGCTGATAAACTATAACATAGAAATAATGGCAGAGGTCATCTTGATGCTGACAAACTATATAACAAAGAAATGATGGCAGAGGTCAACTTTTTTTTTTTTTTTTTTTTTTTTTGATATATTTTTTTTATTTCTTTCCTCATTCTCTCTCTTCCATTCCACAGTTCCTTCTTTCTCTCATCTCCATTCTTTCATCAACATGATCTTTCTCTTTGCTGTACATTTCCGGATGCAAATTATCACATATTTTTTGTTGTTAATCATATTTGTACATGTTTGACATTATTGTAGTAAATAATCCGTGAAACGTATTAGAAACGAGTTATCTTTTTTATCGGCTTGAAAGGATTTGAGTGAGAGTTCAATGTATGCCGAGGAAAGGTTGTTTTCTTTTTGTTGGATATACACACATACACAAACAAGCAAAAATCACTAAGCACAATCCTCTGAGTTCTTACAAACTACAAGCACATAAAGGCAAACAAACACACCCGCTCACTCCACTCACACCCCCTCCCGTCCCTACCCACCCACACCCCCACTTTCTCTCTTCTTATGAATTAATAATACTTAAACAATATACATAATTATACAATTTATAATAATGAAGTAATGTTTTCTCCGTGTGGTACCATGTGATAGCTGTTGTATATAACGCATAACATAATTATGTTCACTGTAATGATCCTTCAAAATATAGATTTAAACAGACGTAAGCATTTCCCAGCTGAGTGTACACACCAGCACCGAAATCCTGTCCATCAGTGTCTTTATATTTCTTTAACAATCAAAAGAAAGTTAATTATATGTTCTTCAGCCCGCTACCAATATGACATCGCTACACCACAGCCGTGCCCCGCCGACCAACCAACAAACCAACCTACCAGCTAAGTTGCCGATCGGCCTACGGGTCCCAGCCGCGGCATCGCCATGCCAGACAAGCAGCGGGCCACAGGCTACAACCACACTCAATGATATTTGAATACCTTATGAAATTACCTACACATCCTGAACATATCCTCTCATGCACGTATTAAATCCAGGTATCTTATGATTTTGATTATCAATTTTCAAATAATACTTCATAATTGATCCAATTAGTGTTAAATTTTTGCAGATTCAATTGTACAGTTGCTATGTATTTTTCAAGATTATATCTTCTCTTTAGTATTTTTAGAAATACTGTTATTGAAGGCTTACATTTGTTTATTTTACAGCTAAAAATGTAGTATTTGGCTATCAGTATTATAAGATCGAATGTAGTATCAGTTGTGGAATTGTCATCTGCTCCAAATATTATTGTGTTTTCAGTCAGAGACAGATTATTCGCTATTAAACACTTTCCTTTTATTAATTCTTGCAATGATTTCCAGAAATCATTGACGTGTATGCATCTCCAGAACATATGTTCAATGCTGTCTTTTTCCTCTTCACAGAAACTACAGTTATAACTTTCTACTATTCCCATTTCTTTCAGAGCTACATTAGTTGCAATTATTCGATGCACTATTCTCATTTGCATCCATTTTAACTTAATATCCTTAATTTGATGAATTTTTCTAAAACATTTCTTCCAAGGTATCTGTCTATTCAGCTTCTCCGTCCATTTTGCACAACAGTTTGGTTCCCAGTTATCTTTTACTATAATTCTGTAATAAGTTTTGGAACCTTTATCTACAGAATATATTTTCTTTAATGCTGTGCTGACTTCTGCTTCAATGTTATCTTTTATCTCATTCTCAAATCCTTGTTCCCTGATGTATCGTTTAATGGATAATATACATCCACCATAAGATAGGAAATCTATTTCAATGTTATACTTTGTTCTAAATTCCTCATGGGATAGTGAATCTCCATTTGCTTGAAACAAATCAGATACTCTAAATACATTTCTATTGTTCCAGTTTTTGTGTTTTATTAGTTTATTTCCTATTTTAAAATGTTCATTGTAAAGGATTGGTTCTGCAAGTAGTTCTCTAGCATTTTCTGGTTTTATTTTATAATAGAACTGCTTATACGACATGAATACATGTTTCCAGAAAACATTGTCTTGAGTGGTAATGCACAGATGGTTTGGAGAGTACTTCTCAATGTTCTCAATAATTGGGTATGAAAAGATCAACATGTCTCTCCATCTGTGTGTTGTTTGTCTCAGTCTTTTTATCCATGTTAATTTTAAAGCAGTGATGAGAGCATTTATGTCAGGTAGATTCAACCCACCATCCTGTACATCTTTAATAACTGTTTTTCGACTAATTCTGTCTTGTTTTTTATTCCATACAAACCAGTAACATAAGTCTTGTAATTCTTTAACAAATGTGTCAGGTGGATTTGGAAGCATCAACCATAGGTAAGTCAGTTTTGACAGAATTAATGATTTTAAGACAGCAATTCTTCCTAAAGGGGTAATGATTCTCTTTAGCCAAATTTTAAATAGTGCCTTCACTTCTATCATTCTATCTTTGTAGTTTCTTTTTTCCATGTGTGTTAAGTCCTGAGTAAACCAAATTCCTAATATTTTGAATTCTTTTGGATTCCAGATCATCTTTAAATGTTCCATATATCTTATTTCACTATGCTTTTGTCTTCCAAGCCAAATTACTTGTGTTTTCTCTTTGTTTAAGAATAAACCTGATGTTTTCCCAAACCTATTGAGAATCTCGATAGATTTTTCAAATGATTTCTTATTCCCTGTGTTCATCAGTTGAGTGTCGTCGGCAAATTGTGATATCTTGTGTTCTTTCTCCCCGATTTGTATACCTTCAATACTATTTTCTTCTTTGATCATTACGGATAATATTTCTGCACATAATACGAAGATATATGGTGAAACTGGATCTCCTTGCCTACAACCCCTTTCTATTGAGAACCATGGTGATGTTTGGCCATTTACGATAACAGTAGACTTAATGTTTTTGTAGAATACTTCTATCCATTTACATATATCTTTACCTAAACCTACAGCCTCCAGCACTTTGTGCATAAAATCCCAATCTAACGAGTCGAACGCCTTTTCGAAGTCTAAATTAATTAGCATCCCTGGGATATTATTTATGTTGAGATGGTGTATTATGTCATAAATTAACCTAATGTTACTACCTATGTATCTATTTGGGACAAATCCTGTCTGGTCTTCACTAATCAGTGATGGAAGGACCTTTTTAATTCTGTTAGCAATACAAGTGGAGCCAATTTTGTATACAAGGTTTAAAAGTGAAATAGGTCTCCAGTTTTTTACATATTCTTTTGGTTTTACTTCTTTGGGTATACAGATTATAATACCTTCTTTCTGGGTGTTTGATAGTTCGCCTTCTCTGAAACTTTCATTTAGAGCTCGGGTTACAAACACGCCGATTTGTTTCCAAAAAGATTTGAAAAACTCAGCTCCAAACCCATCCGATCCAGGGCTTTTTCCGTTCTTCATATTTTTCAATGCAATACCTGCTTCTTCTATTGTTATTTCACCTTGTAATGATTTAGTCTGTTCTTCTGTTAGTTTCGGTATCTTATTCACCAAATCTTCAATATTGCATTTCACAGTTGATCTTTTTCGGTATAGATCCTCATAAAAATGTTTTACTGTAACTTTTATGTCTTCTGGTTTGTCCAGTATATTACCTTGTCCATCCAGTAGTTTTACGGCAGAGGTCAACTTGATGCTGATGAACTATAACATGGAAATAATGGCAGAGGTCATAGTTTGTCAGCATCAAGTTGACCTCTGCCATTATTTCTATGTTATAGTTTGTCAGCGTCAAGTTGACCTTTCTGCATGTTGCGTTGCCTAAGTGGTGTGACACTGGATGCGGAGCCTCGTTTTAGTCCAAGTCTTGAACAGCTGGGCGTCTCGAGGCCGCATTGCCTTTTCAGTTTTACCGTGACGTGACGGATGTCATACCAAGATCTAGTTATGTCGGACACCTAGCCTAAACGTGTGCCTAGACTCCGTGTGCAGCTAAAAAAGAAGAAACGTTTGCCAGTGCATTGTATCATCTGTATTGATTGGACATTGAAATAATAAACAAGTAGGGTAACTTTATATCCCTGATGAAATTGATTATATGCCTATAACTTCAAACGGATGCTGATTACAAACACCAAATCGCCTGGCAGAAAAGCTAACACAGAATACACAGATCAGACAAGGAGACATCTCCCCCAAAAGGATGTTCCAAGCTTGCCCATATGCCCTATACCTGACACAAATGGTCAGCAACAACAACTAGAGAAATGAACCAACACATTAACATTGATTCTTTTTGATCTTGATCTTGTCTTCTCGTTTGTTCTGTGTGCCCAGTGTTTACATTTCTGCAAGGCGATTTGGTGTCGTAAGCAGCATTTCTTGAGTTATGGGGCGTGTAATTAATTTCATCTTGGGAGAAAGGGATCAAAAAGGCTGTGTCAGTCTTTAAAAAAATTGTGAATTTGCATTTCTTCTTGTGTCCGGTTGTTGTTTCTGTGTACATGTGTCAGGTACAGAATATGAGCAAGCTTGGAAAATTGTTTTAGGAGGATGTCTCCTTGTTTGTGTGATCTGTGTTGACATTAATTTCTGTTAGGCAATTTGGTGTCGTAAGCACCATTCGTTCGGAGTTATGGGTGTGTAATTAATTTCATCATGGGAGAAAGAGTTTTCCTTCTTGTTCGCGGTTATGTTTACCATTCCCTGTGTCATTAAGATTTCCTTTCATACCAAACAAACCAAGGTCATCTGTATTTGTTATTGTTCGTCCCTGTGTTTGACTTTGTTCAAGATCAAGTAGACTCTGCCACTCTTGAATAAATGTTACTTGGTGTTTGTTCATTTCTCTTGTTGTTACTATGTGTATGTGTCAGGTATATGGGCAATTCTTTTGGATGAGTGGGGTGCAGAGTCTTATTTATTCAGTGTACCCTGCGTTAACATTTCTGCTAGGCGATTTGGTGTTGTAAGTAGCATTTGTTTAGAGTCATGGGAGAAAGAATTACCCTACTTGTTGATGAATTACTATTTACTATGTCTTTGCCTCATTTACAATTTCCTTTTGGACTTTGAAAGTTCCAGCTTCATCATTGAGTATTTACGACTGAGCACTGCAGACACAAGTGCTATTTCTACCTGCCTCACTAAAATCGTACTAAACTAGTTTTTTTTTTCTTTTCCAGGCAATAGGGTAGTCTAATCTACTTTTACACTCATTTCAGTTACGTCAGTTATGCATATGTCTTCTGACGGACTTAAATAGATTAGATAATAACTTAAGTCGGTAAAGATCGTTGTTCACTTTTGTTCCTCCTCGACCGGATCCAATCCAATGGAACTCCTTTCAGCTGTTTTTGCCATGCTTCCAGGGTTCTGGCGTGTTTAAAGCAGCACCCGACACAGCATTTGTCAGGTTCAGGTTCAGGTTCAGGGGTGATGATTTTATTTCATCATAGCCTCGCGGCTTTATATGCCCCTTCTTAGTGTACTCGTTTTTTGGTCAGGTCTATAGCGAGCCCAGTTTTTATTTTCGACCATCAAAGTCGAACATGATATCAGTAAATGCTTGTCGATAAGATTTTTAAAAGAGTTAGTATTTGGTGCACGTTTGGTGTTAGGAGTTAGTTTATTCCAAATGAATGCTATCCTCTGGCTGAAGGAATGTTTCCTAATTATTAGTATTCCCTTCAGCATACTGTTCAATAAATCCTTAGAGACGGGAAGTATCCCGGATGACTGGAAAACAGCTGATGTTGTTGCCATATTCAAAAAGGGCTCCAAACAGGACCCGGGTAACTATAGGCCAGTCAGCCTAACTTGTGTTACATGCAAAGTACTGGAGTCAATTGTGAGGGATGTTATTGTGACATATTTTAATGATTTCAAACTTTTTGCAGACTGTCAACATGGTTTTCAGAATAAAAGATCTTGCATGACCCAACTGATCCAAGTCATGGATGATTTAACTGCACTTACTGATTACAAAAAATCAATAGATATTGTGTATTTAGATTTCCGTAAAGCCTTTGACTCGGTACCGCATAAAAGACTACTGATCAAGTTGAAAAAGTATGGAATTGACGGCTCCCTCCTAGACTGGATCGAGGACTTTCTGACTGACCGAAGACAGAGGGTGAGGGTAGGGTCGGCATACTCATCGGACAAACCAGTTTTAAGTGGCATCCCACAGGGAAGCATTTTGGGCCCAGTCCTTTTTATTATATTTATTAATGACTTACCGGACGTGATATCGAGTACGTGCAAAATTTTTGCCGACGATACGAAGATTTACGGTGACTCTGTCAATTATCCTGATATCCAAAAGGACCTTGATAACGTGCAGGAGTGGTCGCATAAGTGGAACTTGTATTTCAATGTCCAAAAGTGTAAGGTAATGCACATAGGTAAGAAAAATCCCAAAACTGACTACAAAATGAAAATTGGTGATTCAAATGAAACGATTAAAAAATGCTCAGAGGAAAAAGGCCTTGGCGTTACCTTTGACTGCGATCTTAGTTTTGACCCACACATACAAAAAGCGATCAGTAAAGCCAACCAAATGATTGGGTTGATTAGACGATCTTTCTCCTTTATTGATAAAGACATATTCCTGAAATTGTACAGAGCGCTTATCAGACCACATGTGGAGTACGGAAATGTTATCTGGTACCCACTGTTTAACAGACAATCGGCGTCGGTAGAAAAGGTCCAGAGAAGAGCGACTAAGTTATTACCAGAATGCAGAGACATGACTTATGCAGATAGGCTAAGATATCTTGAGTTACCATATCTAAAAGCCAGAAGGATAAGAGGGGACCTGATCCAGCATATAAAATATTTCACCAAGTGGACGATATTGATTTTAACTCTTTATTCCAAGTGAGTAAGTCTGATATCACAAGAGGCAATGAAGGCAAATTGTTTGTTCGTTTTTCTAACACTAGCCTAAGGAGAAATTCGTTTGCTCTCAGAGTGGTTAGCAGATGGAATTCTCTTCCGACTAACATTAAACTCACTGACACTCTTAACAGCTTTAAAAGCCTCCTTGATGCAGATGTAAGTTTTAAAGACATAGATTTGACTTCGATGACTGAGATTTTTCTCATATATATATATATATATATATATAATATATATATATATATATATTGTAACTGTAACACGCTGCGATTAACACCCCTTGAGCAATACTGACATATCAATTGACGGAGCACAAGAAAGCCGCGAGGCTATACAATCTCCTACCTACCTGCCTACCTTCCTATTAGTATTAAATTGCTGTATTTGTACTTTGTCACAACTGTTACGGGTTATATTGCTAAGTGCAGGTTAAAAAAAAAAAACGTGCTTGATCAATATCATCTAGGTTATTGAAAATTTTAAAATTTTGGATTAGATCTCCTATCCTTCTGGCTTTGAGGGATGGCAACTTTAGGTACCTTAATCTATCTTCATATGAATAATCACAAATGTCCGGTATTAACTTAGTTGCTCTTCTCTGCACCTTTTCTATTTCTGTTGACTGCCTTTTTAATCTTGGATACCATATCACATTGCCATATTCAAGAATCGGTCTCACCATTGCCTTATATAGTCTAAGAAAGGTATCTTTGTCCAGGTATGTAAAAGTTCTCTTAATAATACCAATCATCTGCGTGGCTTTCTTTACGGTCTGTGCAATGTGTCTGTCAAAAAGTAAGTCTTCATCAAATATGACTCCCAAGTCTTTTTCCTCTTCACAACACGCTATTTGAACTTCTTGATCCCCAACTTTCATACTGTAATTTAATTTAGGGTTTCTGTCGCCAATATGTAATACTTTGCATTTAGATGCGTTGAAGTACAAATTCCATGTGTTTGAAGATCAGCCCTAATCATGTTGGACTCGAAAAAGGTCCAGATGAAAGGACGTCTCCGATTTAGTGTCATTCTGCCAGGTCATGTTGTTGTATCCTCTGATCCTCTTGCGATCTACCAATGCTGTGGCAGAGCGTGTCATCAGCAAAGACCTGCCCGGTGGCGCCTGCCAGCTGAAACCCTGACGGAACTTCGGCATTTGCAGTTTGACAGACACTGAGATGAGCGGGTCAAACACGGTCTTAGGCAGAACTACTTCTTCTTCCATTGATGTTCAGCGGTCATAAGTTTGACCATTATACTAACATTTATCTGTGTATGACCGTTTTTTATTCCGCCATTAAGGCAGCCATACTCCAACTTCGGGGAAGGTGCACGCTATGTTTAGCGTGTCATCCATACCAACGGCCAAACTGGCCTTCTCTTCCGAAAGTTGGTGATGGGATTTTACGTGTGTGCAAGATGTTGTGCGTGCGTTCACACACGGAACCTCGGTTTATAGTCTCATTCGAAGGACCGTATGGGGAATGGAGTCAGAACCACTGTTAACTCCTAGGGAAAAATCCCCCTGTACCGAAATTCGAACCCGTAACCTTAGTATCACGAGTCCGGCGCTCTACCAACTGAGCTATTCCGGCCCTACAATTTCTGAGACATGAATTGTCTCTGATCTGGTTAAGTGTAGGCAAGTACGTACCTAATGGGGTGAAAGTTTAGCAGGTCTATTGTTCGTTACAAATGCTAGTAGCAACGGACTCGGATGGCAAAGACTATCTTTTAATTTCTTTCTTTTCGTTATTGGTCAACGAAAGTAAACGATGAAATTACGTCATGCAAACCCATCATTCCGGTCCAACAAATAAACACACACTTCATGGTTTAATGGCCGAGAAATGTCACAAAACGATCTGAATAAAATCTTGAGTGTTTGTTGGAGATCACAATCACTTGTTATAAATATAAGTATATAAACCATCGATCCCTTCCGCTACTACCAGCACCATCCACCCCATGTAGGGTGCCCCACTCCCACCCCAAACCCTCCGTCCTCTTTCCACTATACACGCACTGAAATGGGACAGAATTTCGACAAAGTATTAGTTTAGCAGGCAATATTCTGCCTCTTACAATGACATCACTTCAAGCAACGCGGAAACGTCCGAGGCTGAAAATTTTAGCAAAAATAATGACAGCCTTTCTTCTTCTTCTTCTTTAATATCTGCCCGCCTTCAACAAGCTGAAGATTCTGGCCTTTCGACCCACAACATGATTAATTCAAGCCAAAACTTATTCTCGAACACAATAATTTTATGCCAGTAAATTTAATGGAGAAATTACTGCTTTCGGGAAGAAATTAGTAATAATGAACTCCTAAAGCTCCGCACTTCGCCTGCCATTGCAATTTTAACGCTTCTAAATTCATTTGGGGAATTTTCGCTGAAAAGGCAAAATAAAGCGAGACTACTTTGGCTTCTTCCGGTGAAAAGGTCAGAGGGCTGTGAACGACGTTTATGCACGTTTTGCAAGATTACTGCCCACTCTAAGAAATTTGGTATTTTCATTGCCTCAGCGAGCGTATGCTGTTTTTTGAAGTTTGATTTGAAAGTCAACATGAATATGGATGTAGGAAGTGAAATCAGCAGCAAAATCCGTTCTGCCATCAAGGCAAAACTTGTGGAACTGAACGCTTATGTGGACGAAGAACTGCCCGACTACATCATGGTAATGGTCGCCAACAAGAAGAGCCAGCTTCAGATGTCTGAAGATCTTGGTCTTTTTCTGGGTGCAAACACCGAAAAATTTACCACCTGGTTGCACGTACTTTTACAGAAACTACAATCGATCACATCAGAATCTAGTGCTGCAGTTTTTGGTACAGGTAAAACAGAAAAATCTGTGGAAAAGACAAAGTCAGAACAAACTACTACGATTAATGAGGCTTCCACTTCTAGTAAACAGAAGAAAACACACAATGAAAGACAGAGTTGTGATGAGAGCAGATCAAGAAAACGGACGTCAGATGAAGGTTCGGAAGATAAGAAACAAAGAAAGAGAAGAAAATCGGATCAAGAGAAGAAATCGAAGACTAGTGACGATATGAAAACAAAGCAAGCATGTGAAAAAGATTCGACTGTTGTTGATCGTGACAATGTTGCAACAAAGACAACTTTGTTATCAGGACCCAGTGCAATATGTGAGAAAGAC
>CM065733.1:28451023-28496023 GCA_033310375.1 Conus canariensis | reverse complement strand
AGACACTGCCTTCTAAGCCCTCTACTGACAACAATAATAGTCTAATCACAGAGACAGCTCCTCTGGAGGAAGTCACCAGGTTGGTCCAGCAACAGTCTTCATGAACTTCCCAATACTGGCGAACTCAGTACTTTAACTCATGAAGGGCATACGGGCATAGTTGTGGAGGGGAAGTTTATCGAATCAGAGGTCTCCAGGAGAGAAAGGTAGGAAGGGCTACAAAATATGAGGCTTATTTCTGTTGCTGTTGTTGTGCTGATGATTAAGGGTAAGAATGAAGAAAATAATGCTTTAGAATGTGATTCTGGGCTGAGAAACTTAAAGTTCAAAATATATCCCAGCATCAACCAGGCCTGAAAGACACCAACTCCTGCACAGTGTTGGTAAGGAAATTTAGAGCAAAATGTTTATTGGGTCTAGTGACATATTTCCCATTGCTGATCAGATGCATGAAACTTGAAAGTTGTTGATGTTGTTGTAGGTCTCTGCTGCTGAAGGCAATGACAGAAGCAGAGAAGTCAGTGGAGACTCAGAGGAGAGTGGCCATCACTCCAGTCAGGCCTTTCATCAGGAGTGAGGGACGTGACAGGGATCGTGACCATGATAGGCGAGGCCACTCATCCTCCAGTTCACGCGAGTCCCGACGTCATAGTCCTACACCGCGCATTGCCCAGGCCAGCCTACGACAGGCAATATCCCAGCCCAGGTATGTTGGGATCTTGAAACTGTACTACTTGATGAAAACAAATATGAGCATGTTATGAATGAAAACAAGTATGTGTACATGTGTGTGTCTGACAACATCAGTTCAGGATGATAACAAACACGTGTTTGTGTGTGTGTGTGTGTTTAAAAGTATATCAGATGAAAACAAGCATATATATATGTGGTGCGTGTGTGTGATGACATTGGGGCTGGATGAAAACGAACATAATTATGTGCTTGTGTGTGATAACATAGGTGCTTGATGAAAATGAGTGAGTTTCTCTTCCTATTATTCTCCCTTATCTCTGTGAAGGGTCATGAATGAAGTGTCACACGGAAGAACTGCTCTTTAACTTCCTGCACCTTTGTACTCATGTCAGTTGTCTGCCAAGGCCTGGTCATAGCAAATGGTTTCCTATCCATTCTGTAGTGTTATCAGTCCATAGAATTGTGTGTGTGTATTCTCCTTTGTCTTTCTACTTCAGCAGATCCTTGGAGGGTCTTTTCTGCAAGACTCATTGTTACATGACCATATCAGTGTAGTTGTCGTTGCTTTTAGTTTAATCTTATCCAACAGATCTTCATTTGTTATGGTGTATTGCTTGATGGTTTGGAGCACTTGATCTTTGGCATTTTAATATGTGATGTTTCATACCTTGCGATATCTCATTTCTGTCTTGGTTTCATCATTCCAGATCTGCTGTGAGTGTCCGTGGATATCTATCATGCATACAGGAAGATGGAATGTATTTAAGTGCATGCAAGAACCTGATCTGATGTTTCATGGGGATGTTCTTAACCAGCCATTCAGGTTTCAGTCAGGACAGTGCTGCTTTTGCTGCTGTTGAGAGGAGTCAACTGTTGAACAGTTCCAAACGTCTGTCCGTGGAGAGATATACTTAGTGATGTTGGTATTGTGAATAGCCATCAGTTTGGTCTTGTCAGTGCTGATGACAGGTTAGTCAACAAATTAAGTTAATTATGGGGAAAAAAAAAGAAGATAAGTTTAACATTGACATCCTCTCACTCTTGCTTGTCTCAGCAACTCAGCTACCAGCAGAGACTTGGCATTAATATCTTCTCACTCACACTTGTCTTTGCTGTGCAACAACAGGCAGAGGAGCCAGAAAACTTGTCAGTTTGCAGGATGATGAGTAGGCATTTTCTGCCCTTTTGGATGGATTTTGATGGGACATTACTATCAACCTTGCTAGATATTGGTTGTACATTTCACATTTCTTGCTATATCAGATCTCTTGATTGCATATTTCCTGTCAGTTGTTGGAGTGATGTTCTTACTATTGATTGGACAGGTAACCTTTCATCCTTGCTATGTATTGATAGGATATGTCCTGTCATCTTTCCAATTGATTGGAGATTACCTGCTGTTGTTGTGAAATACTGATTGGACACACACCATCATCCTTGCTAGATATTGATTGGACATATCCTGTCATCCTTGCAAGATTACATTCCTACTATCCTTCCATTCTTGCTAGATATTGATTGAACATTTCATGTCATCCTGGCTAGATAATAAGATACTGATTGGACATTTCCTGCCATCCTTGCTAGATATTGATTGGACATTTCCTGCCATCCTCGCTAGATCTTGATTGGACATTTCCTGCCATTCTTGCTAGATATTGATTGGACATTTCCTGCCATCCTTGCTAGATATTGATTGGAAATTTCCTGCCATCTTCTCTAGATATTGATTGGACATTTCCTGCCATCCTTGGTAGATTTACTGGGCTTTTCTTGCCATCCTTGCCGGATATTGATTCAATATTTCCTACCATCACTTGTGTCAAGTTGTGAAGCTGAAGATGTCTGACACAAATGCCTCAAACAGGAGTGAAGACCTGTGGTTGACAATGGCATGATCAGTCAGCAGAGCTGGCAGTTTCCAGACAGTGGTACCATTGCTGTATATACATACTAGCATAGTGTCATGGCAACAAAGTCTTGTGCCAAGTTCCCTATAATTGTGGCATGCCACGGCAAGCATTCCAAGGGCTCCCACTCTTTCCTGTATGCTTAATTTCAGCATGATTTACAGAATCCCTACACAACATGCAACAGTCTAACTGACATTTCTGACTGATCCAATTCCAGACACTCTTGTTGCATTTGGAATACAAGTCACAAATTTATGTTCGCCTTTCAGATAGATATTGGTTTAAAAGTCTTGCTCATGCTGCACGGTTACTGCAGTGTTAGACATAGATAGATTCTTTCAGGTGTGCTTTTGCTCAGTGGAACATTGCCATCCTAGTATCAGATTAAAGTTGTGGAAGTTGAGATATTTACAAGGCATAATTCAGTGGTACATAATTACAGTTTGTCCTAGAGATATTGAGCCAGATGTAATTGCTAAATAGTAGGCTAAATGGAAAGATGATAAACATATCAAATGAAAGGATACAAGGGCTACATATTAACTCTGACTCAGAATGGAATCTTTTCTCCTTGGCGCTGTACACTGTACAGGTATTGATGCTTTTGGCAGGCTACTGACAAAGCTATACATGAAATCATGTGCCATGCTGTCTCGCATTCCGACCTCTTGGTGCTTTTTTTCACTACTGTTATCAGTTTTTCTGATAGAACTTGAAATTTATGTTAATGTTTTCAGCAAGACTTTCACTATTTAAAAACTGGCATTTTCTTTTCATTTGTTATCAGTATAATAAGCAGTTTCTTTAGTTCATATGAAAGATACAAAATACATATTTGATAAATTATATAAAACATAACATACACAGCCATGTGCCAAATCAGTGTCAAACTCGCAAAATGGGGTCACTACGTAGATTTTGACCCAGCATAACTGTTTTCCTACACGTTGTTTGAAATACTGATAGTTCTGATGCTTTGATGGGTCAGGCGAACCTGCCTTTCTATGCTGTGCCATTTTTTTCTTTTTCTTTTCCCTCCCCTGAGACTGGTGTTGTCAGTCACTCAGTGTTTGTATGTTTGTTTTTAATGTTTATGCAATTTAATGTACGTATATATACGCGAGTGTATGTGTTCCCACAAGTACGTGTGTTGAGTTAACCAATATGTGCATGTTTGCACTGATCTTTTATCTCTAATCGTAGGATACAGCTGTTCATAATTCAAATTCATGGAGAGACCGGCAAGAAGGCGCAATGTTCCTCAATATTTTGGATGTTAATGCACCACAGAAAACAAGACAAAAAAAAAAGACTGATGTTATTCCTAGTTTATTTGTTGCTGTAGTGTGTATCCATCACATGGTCACATAGCTGCGCAGATTGCACATTCAAAGGGGAATGCTTCATTTAACAAATCTTAGTGTCCTAATTTTAAACTTTTCATCCACAAAAATGCTAGTTTCAGTACTCCAGGCAGTTTTATCAGAAGAGAATGTTAAATTTGCCCTTTTTTTTGTTGTTGCCCAGAAGCAGTCGTCAGTCTCCACCTGTCTACATCCCAACAAGAAAAGTGCAGCCTGCACCCCGCATAGAGAGAAGTGACAAGATGGGCATCGTATCCAAATCTCGACGCCGGGAAGCAGAGGACCGTGCCTGGCTGGACAGAGAAAAGGAGGTGGTTCCTCCATCCAGGAAGAGCCTCAAACCAGAAAAGTCAGCTCCTATCGTGAACTTTGTCATTGAAGCTGAATACGAAGCAAATGAGAGTGGTCCTCACCAACAGGCTCAGTCAGAGGTCCTGTCAACGAAGGTGAAGAGTGAACCTGTTTCACCAAAACAAAAGCTTCCACACATTGAAGCCTCTGCTAAACAAGGCAAAAGTACACAAGATCCTGAGATAGACAGCAGAGTGGTGGAGTATGAGCCTGAAGTGATTTCTAGCCCAGCAGATCGGTCTTTGTCGGAGTCTGGCAGCCAGGGAGTGCCTGCTCTGCTGGAAGACATGGATCAGGAGGAATTTCTTTTGGACCAGGACATGTTGGAGTTGACTGAGTCATCCACAGCATTGCTAGAAGAAGATCACCGACAAGCCATGGTCAAAGAGAAGCCCAAAGATCGCACACGGTTTGTTGTCACTCTTGATGGAGTGGACACTGACCAATATGAAGCTAATACTATGGAGACAGCAGGCCTTGTGGAGGAAGAGATGGAGGTTGACAAGCTCCAGAAGATGTACGCATCACAACCTACACCTGCTCTTGCTCAGTTTGTTTCCCAGACTAAAGATCCCATGCCCGTGTTGATCTCCCCTCCAAAAATCCAGCCCTTGAACATCAATCTCAAGGACTCGGATGAAGAAGGTGAAGCCATGGAGACAGAGATGACTCCTCTGAAGAAAGCAAAGATGATGGAGCGCTGCAAGTTCTGGCCAGCCTGTGTGAATGGCTCAGCCTGTGACTATCACCATCCCACTGTGCACTGCAAAACGTTCCCCATGTGCAAGTTTGGGGACAAATGTCTGTATATTCACCCCAACTGTCGCTTTGACTCCAAGTGTGTGCGCCCTGATTGTCCCTTTACTCACTCCAGTCCTAGGTCTATCCCGCCATTTCAGGCTCCATTTATGCAAGCGGTCTACCGGCCTCCAGCACCACGACCCCCAGTCACACCCACAGTTGGCATGGGCAATCCACCACCATGTAAGTTCTTCCCCAAGTGCACCAACATGGCTTGCCCATTCTTCCACCCCAAGCCTTGTCGCTTTGGCCTGACATGCAAAAACAAAGAGAATGGGTGCCCCTTCTACCATCCGGCTCTGCCCACCATGGACAAACTGACTTGGGTGGCCTCCAAAGACTCTCTGATGTCAGCCACAGGTGCAGCAAAGGAAACTAAGAAGGTGGATTAGGTTGTTTTTTCTCATGTGTTGAATGCTGGTGAAGTGTTTGACATGTACATAATGGATGTAAATCTAATTCTTAAGATTTTTTTTTTTCATTATAAATATCAGTTTCTTTCTTTTGCTTGATTCTTTCCGGCTTTAGTTTGGAATCAGCTTGTTTGCTCGTTTGTTGTCATTGCTTTTATTGGTCAGTATCTTGACTCTCGCTACAATGGTTTCTGTTTTTCTGCAGATCTGATCAGGAAGGTGATGCTCTCTCTCTCCCTCCCTCCCTCTCTTTCTCTCTCTCTCTCTCTCTCTCTCTCTCTCTCTCTCTCTCTCTGTGTTTTGACATGTTGACTGATAATATCTTGAAACTTCTCATGAAAACTTTGACACTTTACTTTTTAGCATTAGTTTCACCCTTCGTGCTGAACTATCTCTTAGTCTTACTGTTGTGAGATTGCGTTTGCAGCCACACTTGTTTAAAGCAAAATGAGAGATGTTTGATGGAGTTGGACTGAACCCCGACAGATTGCACACCTTCCAAAATTTTACATTACTATTTCATTATTTTTACTTGTAATTGTAGTGGATATATCTCCAAAGAAGCCATTGGTTGGAAAATTTGTAGATAGGTTGAAAAAAATACTGTGTAAAAAGGGATGGAATCTGTAATTTGAAAGCAGCAAAATTCTGATCTTGTCCTAAAATATGTTTACTACCAGAGTTTAAAGTCAGTAACTAAAAGATTCGAGTTTAAAGTTGATAACTAACAGTATTATAATCTAGAACTAGTAGTAGAAGGGAACAAAGTTCCAGTAGGATGATAACACTCAGAACAGAACACATGATGCAAAAGTTAAAGACAGTTGTGCTTAACCTGTGCTAAGTCATAGCTGGGATCTGTATTCCCGTGTCTGTACATCATTGATGTCTGTCTGTTAAATATTACATGGCCCTGGCCTTTAATGCCATCTTGCATCAGAATTGGGTGAGTCAAGTGTGTGTGTGTGTGTGTGTGTGTGGTGTGTGTGTTGTGTGTGTGATGCTCAAGTGTGAAATAAGTCCTGCGCTGGTTTCTTATTAGATTTCTTCATTTCTCCAAAGCCAGCTTAGCCAGTGAGTCGGTAAAAAAAAGGAAAAAAAGTCCAAATGGCAAGGTATTTTGTATACAAATTTGGTAGAGGATGTCATTAGATGTTCATGTGTCTTCCGTGTTGCTGACGATGAGTGACCATTGTGGTCACACCCCTTCATGTGACACAAACCAGTTACAATCTGGCTTACCAAACTTAAACTAAGTCATCTATGTTTGAAGCTTTCCATTCCAGTCAGTTTCTCATTACACTGATAGCGATATTAAGAAATAATTGCCTGCAGTTGTTGTCTTCATACACTATTACTGTGTGGGGAAAAATTGTGTAAACTCATACCTGAGACGGTGCTAATGGTGCCTACAGGAAATGAAGGTCCCCCTTCCAAAAGCTGCACCTTAACTCTCGATCCATTTCAGATAATCCAGTATGGAAGAGGAAAGTAGAGTGACCCTCAACAGGCAGATTGGTCATTGAAAAGTAATGTGGATTGGATCACTGATTTAAACTTCGATCAGTATTTGGTGATGGTTTCCTGATACTATCATCCAAGATCTGAATATTCTGTGTACATTCTTACTTTTTTCCCCCTCTGTTTGTCAGTGTTTAATCTCTTCAGGGAGGACAGCAGATTGGGACAATTAAACTGTTGAACATGGGGGGGGGGGGGGGGGGGGGGGGGGGAAATTGACAACAGTTTTTTTTTCCTCTTTTTTCTTTGTTTTTTTTGTTTTTAAGATTGGAGAAGCATATGGGTGATGAATATGATTATATCTTTAAAAGATATGTATAATCCTTCTTCATACAACAAGAAAAATGATGAATTGACACTTACTTTCTCACCTCTGAGCAGGATATGATGGGGAGGGGAGGGTGGAGGGGGGGGGGGGAGGAAAGGGAAAGAGTGAGAGTCATCACACAGTAATGACAAACTGTTAAACACGATTGAGAAAATAAATACTAAGTGTGTGTGGGGGGGGGGGGGGGGGGAGAATTAAGTTTTTCCTAATGAAAAAAAAAGAAAAAAAAAAGGTCTGTGTGACCTTTGTCCATGGTCTGGTTGGAACCCCACAAAAGAAAAAGAAAAAAAAAGGTCTGTGTAACCATTGTCCATGGTCCGTTTGGAGCCTCACAAAAAAAACAAAACAAAAAAACCCACAAAAAAAAAAACTTTTTTTTTTTTTTTGCTTTTTTTGTTTTGTTTTTGTTTTTTTGTTTTTTGCTGTCCCAGCCTCTGCGCCACCTCAGAGGCAGTGCACCCATGCCGCTCATTCCGACATCCCATCCACAGCCACAGCCCGGTCGGCCCCGCCGCAGCCCCAGCCCTGGCACCGGCAATCCACAGGGAGCAGTCAATATCAAGTCGTCAAGGGGCAACCCACCGAAGGAGACACTGCACTGCTGCCAAGTCACTTCGGTGGTGTTCAGTGGTGCCTGTTCTGATCTAACATACGCAGAACACCACCTACTAAGCCCCCTACTGATGACGATAATTGCTTAGTCGCGGAGCCGGCGTGAGTGAGCTCTCCCTCCAGAGGGCGCCACCACGTCTGTCCAACAACAGCTCCCCATGGACTCGCCAATACTGGTGATGCCGACGGAACCAAACCAAGGCCACAGACGTGGAGAGGACATCGAAACTGAGGTCACCATGAGAGCAGGGCATGAAGGGCACAGAATTTGAGACATTTTTTTTTTTTTATGCTGATCGATGAGAATGAGGATGATTAAGATGATGCTACGGATTTCCATACCGGTCTGAGACTACATGACAGGGCTGTACTCTACGCTTCCTTTCATAATATATCCCGGCGTCAACCAGGCCCGAGAGATACAGGCACCTGCAGTGTTGGTCAGGAAATTTGAGCAACACTCTCAGAAACGCATCCATTAAGTGGATGAAACTCGACTGTGTGGTCCCAGTCTTCCCAACTGAGTCCGCAGCAAACTCAACTCTGGGTAGGAGCCAGTCGGGGCGGGAAAACCCACATGACTCTTATGGGATTCGAACCCACGACCTCCCAACCGGGAGTCCGCGACGCTAACCACTTCGCCACGGCGGCTGGTACCCAAAAAACTGTTGAACAGACTCTTGGATCTGTTCACACTGAAAGCTTCTGGTGGTTGGTTGGTTTGTTTGTTTGTTTGTTTTTTAGTTTATGTTTTGGCATTCTTTTAGATGGAGATGAATAAAGATGCATAGACAACGTGTGAGTTGGTCCCTTCTTCATTTTCTTGATACAGTTGGCTGATGAGGATGGGTGCTCCTCGGCATTAATGAGCCATTTTTGTGTGGAACATCATAACTTGAGGGCTAGGTCTTGTATGACATTGGGTGCAAACTTTTTACAGTTGGATTGTTGGATATGAAGAAATGTCTAAACAATGTTCAGTCTGATCACTTTTTTTTTTTTCATGTTTGAGTCGGTCTGTTGTTTCTATTCAGTTCCATTTTTATTCATTTTGACTTGCTGTAGCTCAAACATGGGTTGGTTAGTGTACTTCAAGTCTTTTTTGTTTTCTTCTTCTTCTTTTGCGTTCGATTGAAGCTGGATGCGTCAGACTTGTAACCCGGCCGCCATGATGAAGCCCGCGGTCTTCTCCAGGTCAGAACGGGCTCCCCAAAGCTGCGCCTATAACTCCGCTCCCCCCGGCCAGGTTTTGTGTCGTAGAGCTGCGTGAGTAGGACAGCGCAGGAGGACATGTTCAGGGGTCTGGGGTCCAGTGCCGCATGGACACTGGTCAGTGTAGGTGATCTTCAGGCGGTTAAGGTGGCTCAGCAGTTTGCAGTGGCCGGTCCTCAGTCTGAAGAGGATTGTCTGCTGGTGCCTTTGGAGCTGGTGGATCGGGTCAGCACCACTCTCTGCACCCAGCCTTCTCTTCCACTGGGACTGAAACTGGTTGTGGATGATGGTCTTGGCCTCCCTGTAGGTCACGGGGTGGCTGAACTGCTCCATTTTGCTGCCTGCTTTGGAGAGAGCATCAGCTTTTTCGTTGCCCATGATCCCACAATGAGACGGAATCCACTGAAGCGTAATGACAGACTATTTTGAGAGTTCATGGAGGGCAGCCTTGATGTCTTGCATATGTTGTTCATTTCTTGTGTTCTGAAGTCCCTGCAGCAGAGATCGGCAGTCTGTGAAGAAGACAACCTTCTGTGATGGGCTGGCCGGTCCCAGAAAGATCCTCACTGCGTGGAGCAGTGCTATTGCCTCCGCACTGTAGTTGGAGGAGATCTTTCCAGTAGGGAAGGCCTTGTGTGTCAATCTTCCATTGGTGTGTCTGACGAAGAACCCTGCTCCTCCATTCTTGACTGCTCCTTCTGAGGATCCATCTGTGAAGACGTGGGTCCACTCACTGGGGTTGTATTGGTTGGCGATCATCTCCTGTGCTAGAGCTTTCATTACTTGAGGGGCTTGACGGTCCATTCTTTTAATGCCAGGAACTTCGGTGATGATTGCGACATCTTCCAGGTGATTGTCTGGTTCCTCAAAATTTGGAAGCATCTCCATTTCGGCTGGTGAAACAGGCAGCAGGTCTTCATTGCTGCGATGCAGGCTCTTAGATAGGTGGTTGAAACTTGTTCTCTTTAGCCTGTTTTTGGTGGGGTTCTGCATCTCGGCGTGCATGGAGTGGGTAGGCATACGCAGTAGCTTTTCACTGTGGATGAAAACCTTCTCCTCGCGTCTGTCTTCGAGGGAATGTAGACTAGTAAGCTTCTCCATGGCTTGGATTGGGGTAGTCTTCATCCCACCAGTGATCAGTCGCAATCCTGCATTCTGCACTTTGTTCAGGCGACTGGTGTTGGTCTTGGATGCAGTGGCCCATGCAGAACTGCCATACTCCAGGGTTGGTCTGACGGTACCCACATACACATTCTGCAGGATGCTGCTGTTTGCGCCCCAGGATGTACCGGCCAGCTTCTTCATGATGGCGAGCTTCCTGACTGCTTCGTTTTCAATGTTCTTGAAGTGCGGATTCCAAGTAAGCCGCTTGTCCAGCTTGATGCCTAGGTATGTTGGGTTGTCTTCTTGTTTTAGCTCTCTTCCATTTATTTTCAGGCTGATGGTTTCTCGCAGTGGCGACAGCGAGAAGACTGTGGCCACTGTCTTGGTGGCATTGACTTCTATGCCCCAGTCAGAGGCCCATCTTCCGACATGTTCCAGTGCTTCCTGCATCCTGTAGCTGGCTGTGGTTAAATGTTCTGCAGCACTCCAGGCAGCAAAATCGTCGGCGTGGAGAGCTCAGGAGATGTGCTTGGTGAGCTTCTCAGCGATGTCATCAATGAAGATGAGAAAGGGTGTAGGGGAAATGACTCCTCCTTGTGGTACACCTTGTTGTAGAGTGATTCGGTGGCTAATTTTCCCATCAAGCTGAACTCTTGCTGTGCGGTACTGGAGGAAGTTGCATATCCAGCAGTACATATTCCCTTCCACTTTCTTGTTTAGCAGCTTCAGGAGAAGTCCTTCCTTCCATACCTTGTCGAAGGCTTTGGTCAGGTCCACAAAGACAGCGAGTACCTTTTTCTTCTCCTGAAAGGCGTTTTCGATCTGTTGGGCGAGGTACACAAGCTGGTCTTCCGTACTGTGGTTTTTCCTGTATGCTGACTGTGTGTTGCTGAGCAGGTGATTTTCTTCCAGGTGTTTCAGCAGTCTTGTGTTCACCATTCTTTCCATCACCTTGCCCAGACAACTGAGGAGGCTGATTGGTCGGTAGCTGGATTTCTTGGTTTTGTCTTTTTGTTTCTTTCTGATGGGGATGATGACTGCTTCTCTCCATCGGTCTGGGAATTTCCCTGAGCTCCATGACTGGTTGATGATCAGAAGGAGCTTCTGTTTTGCTGTGGTTCCAAGTCTCCTGATCATGTCATTGGTAACACCATCTTTCCCTGGGGCTTTCTTTGGCTTTAGTTTTTTAATGGCTGCATTGAGTTCAGTCATGGAGAAGGCTGACATCATGGATGGTGTAGGGTTCTGGTGTTTCAGCTTCTCCCTGGTTTCCTTGCTGACTTCCTGCACTCGGGCATTGGGTATTGTTGCTTTGCTTTCCTCTTTGTAAAATTCTGCCAGGATGTTTGCTGCTTTCCTTCCCGTGTAGTGTGTACCATTTTCCTTGATGACGGTTTTGCTGTGTCCCGCTCTGGTGTCTTCATTCAGGGCTTTTGTCAGATTCCACAGCTTGCTGGTGTCCTTCTCCATGTTTAGGCTGCTGGTCTTCTCGTTCCAGCTCTTTTGGAGTTCAGCTTTCTTCTGTTGGTTGAAAGCTTCTTTGGCGTTGTTGTGCCTCACTAGGTTCTCTGGAGTGGGGGTTTGCTCCATAGCTTCTCTGGCATTGTCCATTTCAGTGTGAAGCTGTTCCAGTGTGTCACTCCAGTATGGCAGGTAATGTCTTCTTTTGCCCCTTGGGATTGCCTGCTTTGCTGCCTGAAGAATTGCATCAGTGAAATTCTGGACGTTCTTGTTCAGGTCATTTTTGGTTTTTGGTTTGGTGGTCAGCCTTTTCTGCAAAGAGGGTCCAGTTGGCTCGTTTGAAGTTCCAACTTGTTCAGTTGTTGCCCTGCGCTTGTTTTTCCCCCCACTATTAGATTGTTCGTCTATGTATTTGTCTGACTTTATTCAAGTTTAAAAGGCTGTGCCGGTCTTGAATAAAAGTTACTCTGTGTTAGGTTTTCTTATGGGAGCAAGAAATACCCCACTTGTTTACTGTTTATCGTTTACTGTTCCCTGCCTCATTTCATTTCCGATTTTGTTCCAACTTGGTTGCATGTTGCGCTCAGTACATCCTAAGCTGGAGATGTTGAGAATGACTGGCAGGTGGTCGCTCCCTCCAAGCTGGGTGCTGACTTCTCTGGACGTGAGCTTGCGAATGTCCTCAGTAGCTACTGCCAGGTCTGGTGTGGAAGTGGTTTTCCAGGCTCTGGAGAAGTATGTTGGTTTGTCGTCCGCCTGGTTGATGAGTACTAGATTATTTTCCATCATCCAATCTTCCACTTCCTCACCACGGGCATCCATTTCCTCATATCCCCAGCTTTGCGAGTGGCTGTTGAAGTCTCCAACCACCAGGTGTGTGTAAGCTTCTAGCTTCACGTTGTGTAGCGTAAGAGATGAGGTTGATGGGCTGTAGCAGTTGGTGATCCGTAGGTCTCCACTGGGCAGCAAGAGCTTGACAGTCAGGTGTTCTAGTTCTTGTCTTCTTGATCTGTTTGTCTCTACTGCAGGGATGGAGTTTCTGACAAGGGTAATGATTCCTCCCTTGTGTCTGTCTTCGCGGTCTTGGCGAAATGTCTCGTAGCCTCTTACGAAGAAACATCGATGATCTTTCAAGTGCGTTTCTTGGATGCAGATGACATCGATGTTGTTTTTGCTGAGAAACTTTTGCAGTTCTGGCTTCTTGTTCCCTAGTCCTTCTGCATTCCACTGAGCCACTGTAAGGGTGGTAGGAGGCTGGGTTGTCTGGTCAGTTGCTCTACTCTGCCTTCCCCCGACCGTCAGGTTAACAGAGGCACCGGTCGCTTGGGTGGGCCCCTTTGAGGCTAAGGGCCCGGCTCCGTCCCTCCCCGGTTGTCGCTGATAGGGACGACGCCATGACAACAAGGTAGTCTGACGCATGACCATAATCGTTGATGCGTGTGTGTCCTAATTTATCCCCAGGACCTGCGCCGTAGCTGACACACTCCGTCTTTGGCAGGCTGGATGCTTTTGCCATTTAACCCATGGCTGGGGTAAGGCTTGGAGCAGTGTCAGGGCGTATCCACATGCCGGTGGGCCTTCACTCAGTTCCTTCCATTTTGGTGGGGGCCTTACTCCTCCATCTGGACTGGTCTAGCCTGCGGCTTTCCTTGATTGGAGAGGCCGGGATCTAGTTTTGATATAGCGCCAGTATTCCGCTCCCATGCCGCGTTAGTGAAAACAACCTGCCCGATGTCCCCTGAGGAAACACCCACATTAATGTGGCGAGAAGGTGCGACTACGGTGTTCACCCTTTCTTAATGGAAGAAAGGGATCTTCGCAGGTCTTTGTTTTCATTTTTGTTTGCCTCAGAGTTATTGTAACATGGCTTTGAATTTTTTTATAACTTGTCTTTTTAATTGTCTGTTTATTTATTTCAGTTTGAACATACCGCTTGTGTAAGAATTTTAAACTTTTAAATTTAATCTGAAAAACAGGTTTTTATCTTTATTTGGATCTGATAATAAGAAATATAGGTGATAAGTCTTTGCAGTCATCGCGACTAAAACTAAAAGTACAAACGGCAACAGAACCAAACTGCAGCGTTACTGGAACACAACAAAAAAGCAGAAGAGCACGCAAAACAAAGTGTGAAGTAACGCAGTTTTAATGCACGACACAAAACAGGACAAGAAATTTTCGGCAATATGCCTTCCTCAGCGACAAAAAAAATACAGACATAAACATGCACAATACTCTCCTTGTGAAGCCAAAGTGGTGAATTCACCACTTTGGCTTCACAAGGGGAGTATTGTGCATGTTTATGTCTGCATTTTTTTTTGTCGCTGAGGAAGGCATATTCACCACTTTGGCTTCACAAGGAGAGTATTGTGCATGTTTATGTCTGTATTTTTTTTGTCGCTGAGGAAGGCATATTGCCTAAAATTTCTTGTCCTGTTTTGTGTCGTGCATTAAAACTGCATTACTTCACACTTTGTTTTGTGTGCTCTTCTGCTTTTTTGTCGTAAAACTAAAAGTGTAAGTGAAAACAAAAGTGATGAACTCTCTCTCTCTGTCTCTCTCTCAGATTCATTTGCTGAGTACTTGCTGAGCTCAGACACACCTAGTATAATTGGGATTTGTACAGTATGTAATTCAATGAAATAATGAAACGAAGAGTCAATACACATTTTGTTCTTCTGGCGCACAACAGAGGAAGCTTAAAGCTACCTAAGCAAATGAGTACTGTTTGTGTATGGTCATTGAAAACATTGTAAACTGAATTGCATGACGGTGACATGGGAGTAAAATGATTAAGAAATGTGATATCTGATCTGTAATATGTTCTGTGGGCTCCTTTCAGATTTTCTGTCACTCTTGGTATTGCCTTGTAAATTTTTTGTATCTTATTTGAGCATTTGAAGAAAAATCTTTTTCTTCACTCTCTTGTACAGAGTAGTGCATCTGTTTCAGCATAAATCAGAGGAAGATAACACATCAATTGATGGTGCCAATACAATTACCTTTTTTCAGTTTAGGGGTCAAAGTCATTACACAATTTGTGCATGTGTGTGATGGGACTAAATTGCTGTAGGCATGCCCACTGGTGTCATTTGTCCTGCTAGAATGGCAAGATCACTCTCGCTGAGTGCAAGCTGTAACACAGGTTACCTCCTATGCATTTTTTGAGAACATCCTCCATTGGGAAACACAGAGCTGACATTTCCAGTATAGCAATAATGACTAAAGATGTAAAGCACTGTGATGAATGAAATTTGCGGAGTTTGCCACAGAAGTGTGTTGTCAACTTTTTTTCTCTCAGTGTGTCAGTATGCATTGGATTTAATGTAAGGTTTTCCTTTTTCTTTTTTTTTTTTCCTTTGTTGTTGTTTTTTTAACTCAGTAAATGAACATGGTTCAGAAAGCCAAGTGGTATTGAATTCTCTCTCTTCTTCTTTTTTTTTTTTTTTAAAGATGCTATGACTTTGAAAAGAAGGAACCAAGAGTACATTTTGGTGGTGCTCTGACATCTGAAGTCTTGAAAAAAAACTCATTGCTGTGCAGACCGTGTGGACAAATATTGATGAGAGGAGAGGACGGATGGAATTTGGGACAACCCCTCCCCTCCCTCCCCCCCCCCTCCCCCCCCCTAATAAATTGCAAAAAAAAACCGGGGTTGCACTCTAGAGAGGCACAACTCAAATATTTCAAGTCCACACGAGAACAGAAAAATTGTTCAATCATAATGTATCACCAATTCCTCAAACTTTAGAGGAAAATTGATCATACTTGGTCAGTTTTCTCCACTTAAAGAGCTGTAGTGTTTTAACGAAGTTTGTGTTCCCTGTAGATGTCAAACCTAGTTTTACCCTGCCACTGAATGATCAAAGCAGAACTGTGTGAAAAACTGTGATTTAAAACACAGAGAAAAGAACAGCAGCACTTGCAGAGCATTTTGAACTCGGTAAAATAAAGATCGTTCAGCAGTTAGGATCTTCCACCTTCCGAGGTATGATCCAAAATGCATGGGCTAAACATGTGTGTTTGTCAATATCTTCTGACCACTTTTTTGGTGTTAAGAAGAATTCAGTTGTTAGCCACTAAGATAGGAGATGTTCGCAGAATAGAATTATAAGAAGTGTGAAAAAAAAATTAAGAAAGTGGTCACATGTAGACAAAAAACCGTAGTTTAAAGTTAGTTTAGTTACACATTTATGTTAACTTTTAGTGATACTGTATAAGAATGAAAGTTTTGAGCTTAAAACTTTGATAGTTAGTGATTTTTGTTTTTAATGAAAAGTAACACATACAGGCTGCTTGAACATGAAAACATTGATAGTAAGTGATGTTTTTATCTTATGAAACTTAGCAGGCTGCATGTCCAAAGTAAGAACATTATATATGTATCGTATACCTGTCTTTGAATGATAGGTATAGGTATATCTTACCTAGAGAGATAACAAAGAGTGATGCAAAGAGGAAAGAAGTAAAACGCAATGGTCTTTTGAAGGGGTCATTGTTGTAGGGACAGCTGACTGAAGCAAGCATACTTCACTGGGCCTCTTGTGTTCTGTAATGGTCAGCAGTGGTGCGTAAAATTATGACAGAAAGACTGAAACAGACTGCAGTGTTGCTGAAAACGAGCCTAAATGCCAATTTATAAAACACACAAAACACATTATTTGAAAAATGAATGTGTGAAATAATGTAAGAAAATCATTGCTCTGCCTTGGTTGAACAGATCGTTGGTGTTATTGATCTGCAGAACCGGCTGGTTATGTTTCTATCAAATCTACATTGAATGTGTGATTTTCATCAAATCTACATTGCCAAAATCTAGAATTTATCAGTAATCACTGACACAGTAGGTTTTCAGATGAAGTGAACTCTCAGAGGTGCACCCAGAGTTCAAGATTTCTGCCTGTGAATTAACAGTTCGGTGTATGTATAATGCACACTTAGTGCAATATGGGGAGCCTGCTGCAGATAGGATAAAAGCTTTTGAAATAAAACTAATAGTTAGATAATGATATGAATCATCAAAGAACATACACAGAGCAAACAATGAACAGAAAGGGGGATATGCTGGCTGGTAGTAGTAAAAGAGACCTTGGGCACACTTAGCTTGTCCCTTAGTATGTTGCCCAAATTTTAGAAGTGTGTTTTAGTGTTACACTCCTCATGAGTGTTTTGAGTTTATTGATTTTATCTGTTGTGTACACTGATTTGACTTTTTGGTAATTTAATGTTCGTTCCTTCCAAGGGCATTTATTACATATAAAAAGTTTCATGGCGATATACCTTGAACTTGGTAAAGAGATATCATGTAAATTAACTTACTGAAGCTCTTGTATATTTGTGATTTTGTGTTACATTAGTTGAATCTTCCAAGTTCAGATATACATATGCCTTTGTACATGGGTGAATCAGACTTGCTACATGTGTTGTATGAGTTAAACTGCATATAAATTGTGACTTTATGCTTTGTGAACCTGTTAACATGTCATAAAGAGTCGTCATATGCACGATGTAGAATAGCACAATTCGGAGGCTGCTGTACCCGAAGATGGTAGGACAGGTCTTTAGTGATGCTAAAACAGCAGAATGTGATGCTTGCTATTTGATGCTGTATATTTTCCAGAACCATTTGAAATAAGTTGATGTATGAGAATGCTGGAGAATAGAACCTAAGTCATACTCATTTCAGAAATGTTGTGTATTGTCTGTCTGGTGTGCAAATATTTTGCAGTGAAGTAAGGAAAACATAAATATGCAGAACACATTATATTCTTTGCCTCTCACTTCTTCTCATTCCTCATTCTCCTCAAAATCCTCATACTTGTGCCAGATTCACCTAACTTTGTTTTTCCATTAGAATTTTGTAATCAAATTGACACATGCTTATATGTGCATTTAGTGTGAAAGTTTTTCTTGACAAGAAAAACTTTCACACTGAATGCACATATATGCAGTAGTACACCAGCAACACTTACAACTCAGTTAACATGGGGTATACAGTAGATGTTCACTCCATCCAAAGCATCAAATTCATTTAATAAAATGCTTGCTGTTGTGTTAACCAGTTGTTTGGGGACACATCTTTGCCAGAAACATTTGTTTTTCAATGTTGCATCTTTTCAGATGAAGTGTTTTTTTGTTTTTTTTCTCCCACACTTGCACTTATAGCAGCAGCAAAATCCAGATAGATATGTTAATTGTACTGATATGGTGTCTCGTCCCAATAAAAGTACATTTTCCGTTAAATATGGTGATTGGGCTGTGTTGACTCATTTTTGTTTGCAAACTCCTGAAATGTAGTGTTTTTCCTTTCGAAATGTCACTGGCTGTTACTGATTTGTTGGGTTTTTTTTCTCATCTGAATGTGGTGTATTTTAGTTTTACATCATAGTCACAAAAGTTCCCTTCTTGCCAACCTGTGTTGAACAGAGGATGACTACAAGCAATCAGTATGTGGCCCAAAGTGCGAAGTGATGTCCACAGTTCAAATAAGTGCACCAGCTTAACTCTGATCAAGGTAGTGATGGCAGTTGAAGTCAAAATTCAGAAACTGGCAGTTATTCTGTGTGGAATAGAATGAAGTTTACTTGGCTGATTGAGTTAGTGAGAAATTCACTGTTGTCATTAATATTTTTTGATCAGGTGAGCCAGTTCCTGTGCTGTTTGCACACTTTTTGTGACATGGAAATGACTTGTGTTTTCGAAATGCAGTTCCTTGAGATAAACAAAAATGCTTCAGATTTTAATCCAAGAAGCAAACATGATCCATCGTCATCTGACATGAAAATCATTGAGGTGAAAATTAATATAATGCAGCAGATATATTTGTACCCATAAATATCTGGTATGTGTAGGTAACTGTTCATGTGAATTTCATATGTCACATTCAACTTTGAATAACGGTAAAGTGAATTGATTTACAACAAAAACATAATTTGAAGCAATTGAATTATATATTCTTTTATCCTTTACTACAGTTTGGCAGATTTTTTTTTTTCATCTTAACACCAAAGTACTGTGACACATAATTTTCTTGTGAACACATGGACATATTTTTCGTCCACAATGTACACGCTCAATATACGAGCCAACAGTCATAAGTTTTCAAATGCCTTTTAATGAACTGTAGTGCTTGTTAGCTTTGAACATAGGCAACTTATCATCCATGGGAAAATGAGGAAATGAGCATACAAATTTCTTATGAATTAGTTATGAACACAAAGATTGCTTCACTGATCATATTATTGTTAAATAAGAGTTACAAAACTGCAAATTTTCAACAGTTTTGATGTTGAGTTTGATTGATAGAATGTAACTGAATGATGTGGAGAAATATCCAATATCCAAAGCTTTGGATTTAAGGATCTCAATAGTATTTTAGTTTTCCAAAAGGATTCTTATACATTACGTTGTGAAAATTACCTGCAGTCATACATGGTATACAAAATTCAAATCTACTAAAAAGTTTTAAGTTTTTAATATTTTCTTATTAATAAAAGCGTAAGTAAGCTTGTTCTGAGGTGGTCATGACAAAAAATAATCAGTGACTCACTCAAACAAACTAACCATAAATGACTGTAAACTAGAAATTCCTACCCAGTTTGTGACACAACTCTTCTTCAATTTCATTTTCAAATTATAGAGTAAATTAGAAAACAAAAATGACTGAATCATTAAATCAGCCTTTGTTTTAGCCTTAGGTTTTCATCCAACGGCCATTTTATGTCAAATATGAGAAGATAAAAATCATTAAATCAGCCTTTGTTTTAGCCTTAGGTTTTCATCCAGCGGCCATTTTATGTCAAATATGAGAAGATAAGTGGTTTCTTGTTCTTTGTTTTCATTGTCCTAAATGTTGTTTGTTTTTGCCTGAAGAAGACCTAAGAGGTCGAAACACAATGTGTTTTGTCCTGTAATCTGTTCGTCTGTATCTGTGGGGGTAACTAATACCGTTTCATTTTGAATTTAGCCTGAAATCAATATATCTTTGAACAGAACACTGAAACAATAAACTTCAATTTAAAATATATCTTCAGCATCACAAAATGGACACCTTTTCATGCTTTAGGCCATATCTATCAGTTCCATTACACCATTTTAGTAATTTGTTGTCATTATTTGGGTGTGATGTAACACACAGAGGAAAATTATATGAGCGTATATCCCACCTCAGTAGCATACTGCTTGTTATACAAACCAAATGTTTAAAATGATATAGTATTCTTATAGGGTTTTTTTTCTTTAACAATTTTTGGAGAAATCTTAAATAAATGTTAGTGAACCGCCAAGAGAATCGTAGACAAACGAGTCACAAGACAAAACACAACGCGTTTCGACCTTTTAGGTCTTCTTCAGGCAAGACAAAAACAAATAATACAACGAAAATGAATGAATTTGGTACTCAGCTTCGATCTCTTCACTCTTCAGTGCAAGGATGCCAGGCGTTGAGTCCACGATTCTCTTGGCGGTTCGCTAACATTTATTTAAGATTTGTTTAGATTTCCGCCTTCAGTCGTCTCACTTTGCAGCTAGATCAATTTTTGGAGGGTTTGTTTTTTGTTTGTTTTTTATTTATTGTTGCTGTTGCTAAAGTTGCACTTGAAGCAGGATTACACGTTAACTTTTTATTTGTTTTCTTCATCTTTGCTTATCTAAATTATCTGTTCTTGACTAAGAATTACTACTTTATTAGTAAGAGTTTTGTCTATTGCATTTTTAGAGTCTTATAATGAGTCTATGAATGAGAACGAGATTTTTTTGTTTTAATTATCAGTTGACCATTTTGTTTCTTTTTCATGTATGTGTATGTGTGCGCGTGCGCACACACACATACACACATATGATATATGCACACACACACACACACACACACACACACACACACACACACACACACACACAACAAGAGCAAAATGGGTATGCTGCGAAAATATGAGTGTAATTTGAACATGGAAACATTTGTGAATATTCATGTTTTGGGGAGTTCAAATTTGGAGTGCTTCTGATGTAATCACAACTGTACAATGGATATATCTTACGATTTTCTTTGAATGTTCATTTTGCTAAGTACATGGAATGGTGTTGGATATCACAAAGTACGCTTACTCGGATTGGCAATGAACATGTGTTTAAAAAAAAAAAATTGAGACTGTGCATCAGTTCTTGAATTCTGGGGGAGTTTGCGAGCAATGCACTGCAATACTTGATAGTGCATGCACAAGTAACTCTTTAGTTTCCTGCTCCTTCCCTGAGTGGTCAGACAAGACACCCAAGCATGCTTATGGAAGATGAACACATTTCCCACATTCCCTGGGAAAATAGTCAGACTGATTTTCATTTCATGTTTCCAGTGTATTAGACTTACTACTGCCCATGCTTATGAATGATAAACATATTTCCCCACTGTCCTTGGAAAAAGAGCCAGGCTGGTATTTATCTAGTAAATCCTGTGCATCAGACCTCCTAGTGCCTGCACATGTGCCTCTCTTTCTACTCCTCTTCTTTCTGTTTGGTGTTTAATCCCCACCCTCACCAGTTAGGGAATTCTTCCACTCTCTTGGAAACCTCCTCATCTCCCCCCCCCCCCCCCCCCCCTCTATTTCTTTTTAAAGGTTTATTCTTTTCTACAATATTTCTTGATCTCTCACATTCTCACTTTGGAAAATGGAGGAGGAAGATGCAAAACAATTATCTGAGGATGCTTTGGGCATCATCAGCACAATTGCTGCTGGGTGTTCCTTACCCAAGTTACCTGTATGGGATGTGTTGGTGACGGTGATGTTGGCTGGCCCCAGTTACAAATTGTCCAATAAATTAGTGAGAAGTTTGTTTCTGTCTTCTGCTGGTAAAAGTAATTCTGTTGCAGAACTGTTTTAAAACAGACTTGTGCTTTGTCAAGATTATGGTAAGATCAAGGATACAGTGGCAGGTTCAGAACAAGGCGATGATATAACTTATTAGAAGGCAAATCCTGCATATATATAATATGAATGCAAATATGTTATTTGGCTTTAGTTGTCATCTTGGATCTATGAGTGCAAACATGTTTGGGGGCTTCAGTTGAACATGCTGTGTCTGTTTGCATGTAATCATTTTGTTGGTGACCTTGTTATGCAGTATTGTCAACTTTTTTGTTTTACTGTGCAACAACACAGTCACACAGGTTTGTTGAAGAATGCTTCATGTGTCATGACATCAGTTCCATTACTGTCAAAGGTATATCAGATGTTGGTTATTTTGTGACATTGCATATAGAAACAGTCATCAGAGTATCCACTTTTCATGATTTCAGTTTCTTTAAAGAATCCTGGAAAGACAGCAGATGAAGAGATTAAGTTCATACAGTAAAAAGAACTCTTGTGCAAAACTGGGAGAAGAACCAAAGAGTTAACATCTTAACAGGGAAACCATGAAGAACAGAACAAGAAGAGTTACAAATGTGACAGTGTACCTTGTTGCTGTTGATAATTTCATAGATTCATAGACATTTGTGGATGGTAGCAATTTCCTTTTTTTAAATTTTTTATTTTAAACATGGGAACAATTATCGTATGAAGTTATACGCTAGTGAATGGTCTTTTCCTCAGAAACGATTGTAAGTACTGAATCACTTGTGAAGTTGAAAAAGTATTGTGTGACATAAAAGTCTATAAACTTTCATTTTTTCTTTTGAATGGTTCTGTCTTGGAGTGATGTGAAGCAACACAGACTTAGAAACATATAATTGTGGAATTTAAAGAAAGAAAGAAAGAAACAGACTTCATATTTAGCTATGATGAATTGCTGCATTAATGATTAATATGTAACCAGATACTGCCTAGTTGGCTTATTTGGTTAGAGCCACGAGTTTTCAGCCAAATGTTGAGAATATAATTCATGCTGTCTCCTGGTATGGCTTGTTCACAATCCGTCAGAAAGTGTTTCCATAGATCCCCTTCCCCCACTATCCATGGATGGTTTTCCCTGTCTGCCTGAGCTGGGTTAGGAGGTTATACCTGAATATAACTGATCTTTCATAGACGTAGGTTTGCTATCTTCTTTTTTTCCCCCTAGCACCAGTCAAAGTGCTTGTTACTGCACATTATAAATGTTTATTGTAGGTGGAGTTTTGGGTTTTGATTTTGGTTTCATATTTTGTGTGCATTGCATTCTGACATTTCCTGTTTATCACTTATCTCTACATGTTCATCCCAACATAACATAGTGGCTTGGTTTTCCCTGTGGTGACTCTCACATTCCCCCAGTTCTCCCCTCCCTTTTTTGAACCTGTACATGTACATACGCATATATCACACGCGCGCGCGCGCACACACACACACACACACACACACACACACACACCATAGAGTGAGTAACATAGACCTTAGATTTCAAACTGTTGCAAATATTTCTGGCACAGTTCAGTATGTTTTCTTTTGAAAAATTTTGTTGCAAAAGATTGATTCAGATAAAGTATAGATTACAGTGTTCAGTGAGGATTTTTAGTCAGATAGTGATGTGTAGGGATAATTCACTCCTGATTCTTTGGTTCATTTGACTTGGATCAGCATGAGGTGTGTACCAACTATCAGAAAACAAAATAGATTCTTAGACAGTGATACTCTTAGAAACTGTTGGCCTACTCTTCAGCCTTGGTCACAGCCTCGTTATTTACAGTTCCTATGCCCTAATCTCATGCAAGCTCTTAGAGATGAGCATTTTGACAGTACCGCATAATGCATGGATTTGCTCCTGAAATGCCTCTGTTAACTACCAGGAGTGACTGATATTTAATTAATGTGATGTTTTTTACTATTATTTTTTGGTAAATAGTTCCTCATCATCGCATCAGATTCCTCAATACGAAATTTGGACATCTGTCTCTGGTGAGGATGTTCCTCAAGGTCTGGCACTACTTTTTTTTTTTTTTTCCTGTCTGCTTGTGTATGGAAGTGGATTTTTTCCCAGAATTTTATTATGGTCTACTCCCTCATTACGATAAATTCTTGTACATCTGCTAGATGTACACTGCACTCGTGACCTTGGTTCAAAGGAAGAACTAGCACTCAGGCCACCATTTAACAGAACTAGCACTCAGGCCACCATTTAACATACAGTAGGAGACAAAAAATTGCCCTGTGTAAGACTTAACCATAGGTATGGGGTGATCTAGCTTCCTGGGCGAGTACCTTGACCCCAGTAAACCCCACCTCTTGACTGAGAAATTGTAAAATGGAAAATGGTTCTCTGAGGTTTGTTGTTGCTGGTGTATATCAATCAGTAAGAAGCAGCACTGTAAATGTGATCAGCTGTCTTATGCATCATGTGATTTGTTCATGAAACTCCCAACATCCCAACCTCCTTCCCTCCCCAGTCCCAAGTAGGTCAGGCAAAGCGGTGCCCAGCAGCAAGGAGTATAATTATGTAATTTACACAATGCACCCTTTGTCACCGCTCATCGCTTTGTAAGATACTGTTCATGTTACGTACATTTGGATGGAAATGTTTTCGTCTGAGAAAACTTTGAGGTGGAATTGAAATATAAGAGTTGCTTGGTATTATTTGTGGTATATTCTTTTTCTGGTTGACAGTTTCTCTCTGTGAGCTTGTCCATTTCGCTTTCTTGCAATCTCAGATTCTTTCTTTCTGTCTCCCACTGCCAGCAGAAAGATGTATCAGGTAGGTAGTTCAAGGTCTGTGACAGGGAAGTTGTTGTCAACAGTAAGGGGGTTAAAGTCAAGTCACGATGTTCATAGCCCATCCTACCACAATGACCATATCAGCTATGAGTAAGCAGGGCTGTCAAGTTTATATGAGTTTAGTGGTTGATGTCCTGAATCAAATTCAGAAAAAATAGAGATAAAATGTCTAGATTTATAAAAGCTCCATCAGACTACAGGATTGATTAATAAATGATGCACGGTTGTCAGTAATAAGCCCAGGTTTGTGTGACGCCTTCTTCATCATACTCCTACCTTATGTCTTTTTTGTATTTCCTCTGGTCAGTTAGATCTTTGGAAGTATGAATATTTTATGGTTTTTCTTTATATTAATTTAGCAGGCAGTTCCAAGATGAAAATTGTCTGATGAGGCTATATTCAACAAATGTAGAATCATACACATTTCTTTCACAATTTGATACCTTGAGTAAGTAGAGTAAGTTTATATTATCAGTATGTTTGAAGATCTGGAAGGTTTAAAAAAAAACCACTGCTGAATTATCATGTCTTTGATCTTTGCCATATGTTGCCCAAAATTTTTGCACCTTAGGTTGAGGGTGTCAGGCTCCAGGCTTTTTGTAGGAATAAAGGCTTTCTGTTTGCCATGGGTCTGCTATGAGTCATCTGTTTTCCAAAGGAATAAAGCCTTTCTGTTTGTCATGGGTCTGCTATGACCCTTCTGTTTTCCAAAGGAATAAAGCCTTTCTGTTTGTCATGGGTCTGCTATGATTCTTCTGTTTTCCAAAGGAATAAAGCCTTTCTGTTTGTCATGGGTCTGCTATGATCCATCTTTTTTTCCAAAGGAATAAAGCCTTTCGGTTTGCCATGGGTCTGCTATGATCCATCTTTTTTTCCAAAGGAATAAAGCCTTTCTGTTTGTCATGGGTCTGCTATGATCCATCTGTTTTCCAAAGGAATAAAGCCTTTCGGTTTGCCATGGGTCTGCTATGATCCATCTGTTTTCCAAAGGAATAAAGCCTTTCTGTTTGTCATGGGTCTGCTATGATCCATCTGTTTTCCAAAGGAATAAAGCCTTGCTTTATGTCATGGGTTTTCTGGGACCCATGGTTTTTTCTGAAGGAATACAGCCTTGCCTTATATTTGGGTCTCCATTGGCCTATGCCTTTTTTACATAGGAACAAAATGTTACTGTTTGTAATGGTGCTGTGTGAACCTAAGACATTTGTGATAAATTCTGAACAGTGGATTGGACAAATATTCTCTTAAAATTTGGTATGTTTATGTAGGCTAACCGGTGTAAATGAAATGACGTGGGTGCATGCACCCACACGCACACATTCACCCATGCTCAGATCTGACTTTGAACATTATCATGTCGCTCAAATGCTATGGTACTCAAACCAGTTGTGAAGTATGTCCAAGATTGAGAGTCAGTAGGGCGTACATATGCTCTTATAGGTGTGTGTGTGTGTGTTCTTGCTCTTGAAGTTGTTGGTGACGCCAGGTGTTATATGTAAATATGTGTGCATTTGCATGCATCTGAGCAATAGTGTGTGTATGTGTGTGAGTGTGTGCACATAATTATGCATGCACGCATATGTATGAAAAAGTGAGAGAAAGAATTACTATCATAGGTATACTTGCTAGACATCTGAAGTGTGAGCTTGCTACTTTATGTAGAAAGGGAGCATGCTGTGAGAAATGTGTCACTGTGTGCATACATGTAAGCCCAAAGGTCCTCTTCCCAGAATGTATGCAAAGCATGCTCATGCACAGCACTCGCATGTTTATAAAAGTGAAGCCATCTAGCATATCATGGAAAAAGGGACGTTTAGATCAAGTTAAAGTTCATATCATGTATCTTAGGAACAGATGGGTCTAGGCCAGACCCATGACATGCTCAGGTTTCTTTGAAAATATAGGTCAGCTCAGACCCACAACATATTTGGAGTTAGATTTTTTTTCACTGTAGACAAAAACAGTTTCTGGTACACATGCAAGGCCATGTTTATTGACAAACTCAATGAAATTTTGTGGAGACAGCATTAAAACTGACTGTTTTTAGGAAAAAATCGTGACTATCATTTATTTAATATCCATGATGTGCAGTGAAGTAAGTAGGTTATGTAAGACAGACAGCCTATCTCTGTGTATTGAATCGCATGTACTAATTTTATTGCTCATAGCTGTGTCTTCCTAATCAAAGCTGATTGCACTACCTGTAGAAATTTGAATACCAAACAGTGTGACCGTACTGCAGATGTGGTCTGACTAGTGCCATGTACAGATTCAGAAATGTATCCAAGTTTAAATACAAATGTCATTTTCATACTAGGAATCTTACCTGATTTGTTGTCAGTGTTATGAATATGATGATGAGAGCGAGGGGAAAGATGTGGGGAGTGGGGGAGGAACAGCTATTAACTACCTTGCAAGAGATGCTGGTAGGGGTCTGCTAGTTAAGCAGCTGGGTGAGGTGAAAAAGTGGTCGTCTGCCAGTTAAACCGTCTTGTGTGTGTATGTATATGCTAGGTCTTGCTGCTTTTGCTGAGGGTTAGATTAACAGCCTATTAGCTCTTCACGTCATATGGTTCCTGGACCAGGTCCACAGGAGAGTCATGGAGGTGACTGATTGCAGCTGTTTTGCTTTGGTGGTTAGATTAATCGGAGGTTGGCATTGACTTTATGCTAGAGTTGGAGTGGTTCATGTTGGTAGTGTTGCCCTTCCACAGCCCTCTTCCAAAGCACAAAATAAACCCTTCCCATCCCCCTTGCCCCCCCCCACCCCCCACTGCTTTCCAGGACAATCTGATGTGATTGCACATGAATCAATGGAGAGACGCTCTTTTTCAGTTTTGTCTGTCTGCTCATCAAAGCACACACTGCGAGTCCTTCATCTTCTGTACTGAACAGTCTGTAGTGCTGGTCAAATTGCTCCATTTAAAACTCATGCTGTGATTCAACATTGCATACAACTTTCTCTGCCTTGGCTTTGGTCTTATTGGTATTGTTGCTCATAATATTAATGATTGTGGTCTCAGAAATCTCAAGTAGTATCTCTCTGAAGTGTGCCATCTCTTTGTTGTGTCTCTCAAGCATCTCATTGTGAGCAGGTGTAGGAGGTTCAAAACTCTCTACCCTTAAAAACACCACACAAGTTCAAAACACTACCACAGCATTTTCTTCAACATGCATTCAGAACACTTCTGTTACAATCAAAATACTATCCTACATAGCTTAGAACACCTACCACATCCCAAACGCTATCCATTATTTATCCTTCCCCCTGATTCAGCCATGTTAGCAACCAAAGTACAAGTGCGTGCGCATGCATGCATGCACACAAACACGTACAAGCAACATTCATATCTGCATACACACACACACGCTTGCACCTACACAAACATGTACGCCCTCTTGCATGTACGCTTGTACACATGGGTATGGGTGCACACTGACACAGACAAACATGCACAGAAAAGAACCTGTATACCAACTGTTATGTTTTAGGCTTAACAACAAGCAAACAAGCAATAATCAAACCAACAGCCGTTTGGTGGAATCCATCTTCTGTATTGACATGACAACGGATTCATTAACATAACAACACCAGAGTGGCGTCCCTTGATAGCCGACGATCGATAGACCATGGAAGCCAGTTCTCAACACTCCTCCACCCTTAGATGAAAGTATGGGCGATAAAGTGAACTTGCTTTAGCACAATGGAATAAATCAAACGTGAACAAATGAACAAAAAACAGCATAACTGTAAAATAATAAAGTTGCATAAATTTAGTCATTTTCTGTTTGACCAGGTGCTTCACCAACACAAACATTGTCTACAACTCAATGGAATAGTCAACTCTTTTAGCTCTTCAGTAACTTTGGAACACAAAACCTTGGCCCCGTTCCATAGTCTTTCAAATATGCTGGTTGTCTCCTTTCTCTCATAGAAACTCGTTTTTCTTGCTGTATGCCTGGTGGTACCACTGATGCTTTTGACTGGTTTTCAGTCCCATGATACTGGTCATGCTGGTTTTCATTGTCTGCCTGTTCCTGGACAGAAGGTGGCAGCACACCTGGCTGCACTGAGGTACTGCATGGCTCCACAGAATCAGACATCCCCCCCCCCTTCTCTGGACACACAGGCAAATCTGGACATGGAAAAGAAACCCTTGATGATGATGATCCAGCTGGATAATACCATGAACCAGCAGTTCTCTTCTCTTGTTCTGCAATACTGTCTTTCTTGCAGTGTCATTTCTGGATATGATCAACATGACGTCTGACAATACGCCCATTTTCCAACTGCACAGCATAGGAGACTGGACCTGACACCTTAACAATAACTCCTGGAATCCACTTCGCACCATAACCAAAATTCTGCACATTCACTGAACTGCCAACAGCAAATGAACGTTCACGTGACTTTCTGTCATGATCTTCCTTCATTTGTTTTTGTTTCTTCTGAACCTTCCCTTGCAGAGTTGGATGCAGAAGGTCCAGTCTAGTCTTCAGTTTCCGCTGAAACAACAGCTCTGCAGGACTTTTTCCGGTGGTTGACTGTGGTGTAATTCTATACTGCAGCAAGAACCTGCATAACTTTGTATGCACACTGTCGCCTTCAGTTTTTGCGATGCCTTCTTTGACAGTCTGTAAAGCTCGTTCTGCAAGCCCATTGCTGGATGGGTGATATGGTGCGGTCTTCACATGGTTGATGCCGTTATTCTGCATGAAATCAGAAAACTCCTTTGATGTGAAATTTGTACCATTGTCAGTCACCAGTATGTCTGGCAGTCCATGCTGAGCAAACATTTCTTTCTGTTTCCTGATAGTTGCTGATGATGTTGTTTGCTTCATGATGGCAACTTCAATCCACTTGGAGAAGGCATCCACAACAATCGAGAACATTTCCCCCATATATGGCCCAGCATAATCCACATGAATCCTTTTCCATGGATTTTCTGGATACTCCCAAGGATGAAGTGGAGCAACAGCAGGTGCATTCTGATGTTCTTGACAAACACTGCAAGTACGTACAAGTGTTTCTAAGTCAGCATCCATCCTAGGCCACCAAACATAACTCCTGGCAAGTCCTTTCATGCGACAGATCCCTGGATGTGCAGTATGCAGTTCATTCATAACCTGTTTTTGCCCTGGAGGAGGGATAATGACTCGGGCTCCCCACAATATGCACCCATCTTGTACACTGAGTTCATCCTTCCCCATTCGGTACAGAGCAAGGTCAGGATTCCTTTCATCTGATGGCCAGCCACGCAGGAGGTATTCATGAACATGCGACAAGACTAGATCACGTCTTGTCCAGTCAGAAATTTTCCTTGCTGATAGAATGGAACAGTCCTCAAGCTCCTCGATCAACAGAACTCTTTCATCAGACTCCGAAAACTCAGTTTCAGGAAGCGGAAGCCTTGAAAAACAGTCTGCATTCATGTGCTCATTTCCTGGCCTATACAGCATTGTGTACTGGTATGCTCCCAAGAGAAGCGCCCATCTTTGGATCCTTGGTGAAGCTATGGCAGGAACTTGTTTTTCTTCACCAAAAAGTGTCACTAAAGGTTTGTGATCAGTTACAACGGTGAAATGCTTGCCGTACAGGTATTTGTGGAATTTCTTCAGTCCGAATATTACAGCAGCACTTTCCTTGTCCAGCTGTGAATAATTCTTTTCAGCTGTGTTCAGACTTCTTGAGACAAATCCAACTGGATGTTCTGACCCATCTTCCATAATATGTGACATCACAGCTCCCAGTCCATACTGTGACGCATCTGTATGCAGAACAACAGGCTTGTTTGGGTCATAAAACACCAACACTTTCACTGACAGAATCATTTTCTTGGTTTTCTCAAAACACAATTGCTGTTCTGGTCCCCATACCCATTTGACCTTCTTTTGCAACAATCTGTGAAGAGGGTACAATTCTGCTGACAAGTTTTTTAAGAACCGACCATAATAATTCAAGAGTCCCAAATACGCCTTCAATTGTTGCACATTTTCTGGAGCTTTCGCTTGAACTAGAGCTTGTATTTTGTCTTCCACTGGCTCAATCCCCTGTTTGCTGATTTTGTGACCCAGAAAAATGACCTCTTCAGCACCAAATACACACTTTTCTTTCTTCAATTTGGCACCAGCACTGTCAAGTCTAGCAAGAACTTCATCCAAGTTTTTGTATGACATTTCTGTTGTTTCACCTGTCACCAGAATGTCATCAAAATACACCACAGTACCTGGAATGCCCTGGAGTATTGATTCCATGACTCGCTGGAAAATTGCTGGTGCACTTGAAACGCCAAAAGCAAGACGCTTGTACGTGAAGAGTCCCTTGTGTGTGTTGACCGTCAGAAACTTCTGACTCTCTGTGTCAAGTTCAATCTGAGTGTAGGCATGAGACAAATCTAGTTTGTGGTGGACAGACCCTTTGCCAAGCTGAGTGATTAAGTCTTCCAGAGTTGGAATAGGATACTGTTCCACTTTGGATACCTTGTTCACTGTTACTTTATAGTCCCCACAAATGCGAACTTGACCACTAGATTTCAAGACAGGAACAATGGGTGCGGCCCAGTCTGAAAACTGAACAGGTTCAATTACATCAGCTTGCTGTAAGCGCTGCAGTTCTTTTTCTACTTTCTCTCTCATAGCATATGGAAGAGACCTGGCTTTACAGAAAACTGGAACTGCATCATCTTGAACATGTAGTTTGGCCTTTACACCTTGTATTTTGCCCAGACCTTCTTCAAACAGATTTTTGTATTTGTCAACAACTGTGCTGATTTGGTCTGTTTCAATTTCTTTCACAACATTGACTGTCAGCACCCCTAACTGCTCAATTAGGTCACGACCAAGCAGATTGTGTTTGAATTCTGTGACAAGCACTCTGCTTTCAACATCCTGATTTCTGAATGTCACTCTGACATCTAACGTTCCGAGCACTTTAACAGTATGACCTGTAAATGACTTAATCTTCACCGAAGATCTTCCCATGCTGGTGCTTCCAAACAGCTTCTTCACCAATTTATTTGACAAAATGGTGTATGGAGAACCTGTGTCAATTTCGAACTCAACAGGCTTTCCTTGAATTCTGACTTCACACACCATAGGTGCTACACTCCTTTTGCTCTGAACACTACACAGAATGATGTGATCAATCTCCTCACTACTTTCATCACTGTCATTGATATTCTTCACATTTCCTTTCATTTTCTGTGGCTGATCACATTTGACCTTAGCATGACCTTTCTTTCCACAGCGGAAACAATATTTTTCTCTAAACAGACACATCCTCGGACTATGGTCTGCTCCACAACGAAAACATCCAGTTTTCCACCTGTCTTGTTGCTGACCACTCTGTTTCCACCTGTCCTGGAAATGGCGTGGCCTCACAGACTCCACCTTGCCCAGTGTGACTTTATTCACACCATCTGCTGCATCTTCCACTGAACCCTGCATCTCCTTCACATTCCGGCATGCTGCTTCATGGGATTCAGCAATCTGAAATGCTTTATCAAGTGTCAACTCAGCATCTGGTACAGATAATATCTTCTCTTGAATTTGCTCGTTGCTGATCCCTGCAATAAACCTATCACGTAGTGCCCAAGTGATAAACTGACCGAAGTTACAAGGACTTGCAAGTCGACAAAGTTCAGCCAGAAACATCTGAACACTTTCTTCCTTCTTTCTGCTTCTTGAACAGAACTGAAGACTTGCACTGGCTTCTGACAGTTTGGGCTTGAGATAATTGCTAACTAGCTCTGAAACTTCAGCAAATGTCTTTGATTCTGGTTTAGCAGGCAGGCAAAGGTTCTTAATAATGTGGTACGTACCTGATCCCACATTAGAACAAAGAATACACACCTTCTTCTTATCATCAACGATGTCATTGGCAACGAAAAAATGTTCGTAAATTTCAACGTATTCTTGCCAATTTTCCCCTTCTTTAAAAGGTTGTAAATGCCCCAGTACACCTGCCATTGTTTAAACCTCACTCAATTCTGCATGAAGTACAAGATCGTTTATCCCATCCTCGTCGCCAAAATATGTTATGTTTTAGGCTTAACAACAAGCAAACAAGCAATAATCAAACCAACAGCCGTTTGGTGGAATCCATCTTCTGTATTGACATGACAACGGATTTATTAACATAACAACACCAGAGTGGCGTCCCTTGATAGCCGACGATCGATGGACCATGGAAGCCAGTTCTCAACACCAACACAAACAAACCCACAGATATGCTCACAAGCAGAGACACAGGCGCTCATGCACACACACACACACACACACACACACACACACACACACACACACACACACACACACACACACATGTGCATACCAATGTCTGCCCACACTCGCATGTTTATGTGTGAACACACATACTCTCATACTCTTATGCATATACGCATACATGCATGCACACATCTGTGCATGACCATGCATGCGCGAGCACATACATACATGCCCGCACCCACCCACACTTAACCATGCATGTGCGAGTGTGCACACACACATACAAAGATGTGCGAGCACTCACGCGCGCACGCACACACACACACACACACACACACACACACACACACACACACACACACACACACACATTTACTCATTATAATTATGGATATGGACACATTTGCATGTGTGTAATTTCACGCATGTGTGCGCATACACACATATACCAACGCTGTGCACAACAGACACGCGCACATACACACACGCACAGAAGTACACATGCTCACACAAGAGTGCACACACACACACACACACACAGACTGATACACACATTGACTCACACGTACACACAATACATATACAATCATGCACAGACAGGCACTCATACAAACATGCACTCACATACACTCATCCCCATTGGCGTGCATGCACTCATGTATGCACACACATCTGCATGTGTACTCGCACACACTCGCAGGCGCCCATGCACAAACACACACTAGAACACATGCACACACATATGGGCATTCACATGTACGTGCGACTCATTTATATATGCAACTCTCAATGAAACACTGTGTGGCAGCAGCGGGAAAAAAAAAAAATAAAAGACTCATTTTCATGCTAAGATTAGATTAATAATATGTAAGCCATGGGACGGCCAGGTTAATGAATGAAGAGTTTTGAACACTGAAAGTAGCATTTTGTTGTAGAATGTCTTTATTTTTAATGGAGTCTTTTTATCGTCCAACCGGTATTGTTTTGAAGGTTCGTTCATAACACAATAGTGTTTTGATGGTATGTTCAAATCGCAACACCAGTATTATTCACGGATGTTGTTAAGTTACAACACCAGCAAAAGCCAGCGCAGCTTGGTGACCTTTAATTTCTAGAGCTGTTCACTGTTCTTTTGTAGGTTAGTGCTGCTGATCCCCAATTCAGAACCAAAACAATCAAGAGTGATTGTTGTCACTTTATGGGAGAAAGCAAGATGAAGCCGAAAACAAGAAGCGGCTGTAGGCTACGTAAAAAGAAAACAAATAAACTAAAGCGTCAACCTGCACTAGTGTGAATGGCAATCATTATCATTTAGGCCTATATCAAGAGGAACTACTCTCGTGACCTTAGCCTACACGATTACCTATCTCAATTTTACGAAGCAGACGACAGAATCATACTGGGTTGGCGAAATTCTTTGGGAGCTCTCTAGGGGTGATTAACACATTAGCATGTGTCAGTGATGTAAGGTTTGGTACGCTTTACTTTCCTGGTTTCTTTGATGTAAAAACAACGATCTTGAACCCATTGTGAATACACGACAAAAATCTTGTACTGTTCGAGCTACTTTCACTGTCGACGTGGACTTTTCGTTTCGTCACTGTAACAGCCAATGAATGTTTCTGAAAATAAAACATCGGCCAATCACAGTTTGCCTAACAACAAAAGTCGCCATTCCAACGTGTTTCATTTTGTGTTGATCAGGTGGCAGTACAGTTGTGATTATTTTTGTCATAGTGGAGTCAGAGTCTGAGTCTACACAAAATGTCTGCGGACGAGAAGTATATGGATGAATACGACAAATACAACATCGAACAGGACAAATACGAAAGCCATGGACATAGTGGAAAAGGTCGTTCGAAGAAGGAGGCAGAACAACACCACCACGAAGATCCAAGCGGTCACACAAGAAAAACGACCCAGAAATTAGTCAACAACGCCCATAAAGAACAGACTGCGAAGCCTGGACCAGCGACCAAAAAATGATTGACACTGGGGTAAGTGGGCATTTTGGAAACATGTCATAACAGATCACAACTCCCACACACCCCTCCCCTCTCCACCGTCTTCCGCTCCTCTTCCCTGGGGCCCCTGGACTTTCAGCTTTTAGAGTAAGAAGAGAAAACTAATAATTCAACTGCCTCGTTTACCTATTTTCCTCACGCTATGCAATTTCTTGTCTCATGTTTGTAAGTTATTCAGTAATTGTCGACGTCGACAGCTGGACATATATGAAGAAGAAGAGTTCGGACACATAATACTGATAATTATACTGATTTATAGTGATCGGGAACTTAACACAAGATGTGTGCTATTTTTATTTTATTATTTTTTTAAAGATTTTATTCATGAAATAAATATCTAGAATTTTGTGACTCCCAAACTTCCAAGAGATTGTTAAAACGCTTCAACATTGTCAAGCAATTTGTTCTTTTGAGCAGCTTGTAACTCAGTTACAAATCAGTAAACAAGAGCTTATGGATATTGTACTATACTATAATGACTATTTCTTTGTCCTCGTTTCAGGAGAGACTCTGGAGGTGTCATGTGCCATTACAATACAAGATGTAAAGCTGAGAACTGATGTTAAAAAACGTATTGTGGCAGTTCTTGCAGCTGGGTAACAGTGACTCAGAAGGATGGCTAACATTAACCAAATACTTATTAACATGGCTACAATGAGGCCAGTACTCACAAACATAGTTGATAATAGGATAACGTTTCACCTTTTCACTGACCTGACCATTGGTAAATGTGTTTGTTTCAGATCTGAAAACTTGACCGTGACTGGAGAGAAGCAGACAGGATGCAGCATGCTGACGGACCTCTGAGCAAGACCAATGATTTGGATTATAGTCTATACAAATGAACATTTGAAATGTGAATCGCTGAATGAACTACAGGGTTTAAACTTGAAACTGCTGAGTTACAAGTTCAACATGGCTGCCAGTGGGTCTTAACAGCACTATGTATGCAAACTTACATATTGTGATAAATCTGTCATTCTGTGTTTGTGAGCAAGTGGTTGGCTGTGTTATATCTACGCAGTATTATGTTGAAAGTATGCCTTATACAAATATTAACACATTTTATATGGATTTCTAAATTCATTAGATTTATTGTATTATTGTTTTTCATTATAGAATAGGAAGGCTTTAAGACAGAAAGTTACTCCAAGCTTCAAGTCTGGAATGATTATCATTGGATTCATGTTTTGTACTGGATGGAACAAGATCTATTCAGTTGCCTTGACTACATTTAAAAACAAAACTGTGCAGGATAAGAACAAGATCTATTCAGTTGCCTTGACTACATTCAAAACAAAAGAAAATGAAATAGCGGTTTTGGAGATCTGTCACATTACCTCTTTTATGCCAAGAAAACAATCTAATGTCTTGCTATAACTTGAAAATCTTTCTCTCACTCGCCGACATCTTGGTCACAATCTTTCATCTGCTTATTAACAGTCACACACACACACACACACACACACACACACACACACACACACACACACACACACACTCTCTCTCTCTCTCTCTCTCTCTCTCTCTCTCTCTCTCTCTGTGTCTTAATCTTTTCATAATATAGAGAAATATATGCCTAAATTATAGTTGAAAGAAACCTCTGCTACCATCAGATGAAATGAATCTTGGAAACAAATTATTCCTGCTGTCATCGTCTTTCATTTGTGTGTGTGTGTGTGTGTGTGTGCGTGTGTGTGTGTGTGTGTGTGTGTGTGTGTGTGTGTGTGTGACTTCTTCCATATCTTGAAATGTATTGTTTTTAGTGCTTCAAGAGTCCAACTGCGGTAACTTTGGGAGTACAGCTGCTGTAGAATATAGGGTGCACACTATGATTTGAAAATAAATCTCATTCATAAATATGGCGCTTTGGAAAATAAGACGCATTGTCACTGCTACAAAGCTGCAGTTTGCAATTGTATGTCTGGTACTCTGGAAATGTAAATGTGATCATATTTGAACATACCAAGTCAAAACATGGTGTGGCTTTTGCTGGACTGATATGCATGCTATATCAGTATATGGTCAGGCTTTGAACTGTGAACACACAAACCCTGACTGATTGCACTGAATGTGTAAAAGCTTTTCAACAAAACTTGATGCCAAAACTGTTTTCACCATGAGAAAAAAAATTGCTTTGTAAAAATCCGGAGATTATGAAAATTGATGGAAAGCATTGAATATGGCTGAATTATTCACACTCTGCAAACATAACTTTTCTGCACACTGGAGTTATTATCAAGTATGTAGTCTATGTTTTTATCCTTTGGTTGCTTGGTCACCACAAATGTCCATATGCTGCATACAGTTGCAGAGCAGCGAATTTAATTTTGAATTGATTTCAAATTCAAAGCGTTTTGCTATGGTAGCATGAAATAATTGAAATATTTCTCCATTTAAAGGAATATCAAGATTGACATCTATCAACTAATATATTAGATGGAATTAAGCTTTTTAACCTTTGCCAGAGCTCGTGTTTAAACTCACACTGAAGGGATCCTTGGTGACTAGTCAGCCATGGTTTTAGTATAGGCATTTACCTTAGTATACCTTGCCAGAGCTCCTGGGTGATGCTCACCCATGGTTTTTGTATAGGCTATTAGCCTAGTATACCTCACCAGAGTCCTGGGTGACCAGTCACCCATGGTTTTTGTATAGGAGTTTACCCTAGTACATCTTGCCATAGCTCCTGGGTGACCAGCCGCCCATGGTCCTTGTATAGGCGTTTACCTTGTATACCTCACTAGATTTCGTGAGTGACCAGTCATCCATGTTTTTCTAATAGACATTTAGTTCAGAACATGTAGCCAGATCGCAGGGTTGACGAGCTAAACATGATTTTCAGTATATCTACCTCATTTATTACTGCTTATCATGTCAATGTTGATATTTTTTTAACACACTCACGTCAAGTTCGATAAATGTGTTTTTACTTTGTGGCTGTAGTAGCATGTCAGCACACAAACACATACACACACAAAGAAACATGCATGCATAGGTAATGGTTTCTGATTGTAAAAACATTTATTTGCAAATCAGCAACATGTTGAAAACAGTCAGTGGAGGAAGACATGAACTATTAACAGTATTCATTTTTTCAATGAATTTCTCTACGATATGCTTATTTTTAAGTACAAAGACATTCACAGTTCAACGTGTAGAAGAGGCAGACCACAATTATAGTTGTTGAAATCAAATCATGAATAACCAAAGAAAGCTTGCAGATGAAAGTACAGTGTCATACACGCCCATATCCACACTGTAAGCATATATGTACATCTGCGCGCTTGTACACACACACATGCAGGAGAAATCTGAACTTAAATTGCCTGTAGGTATAGTATCTAATTTTCCTAAAATGTCATGGAACAACAATAGTAATAAAGGTGCTAAAACTACCCATTTGTTGTTTTGTTCATGTTATCCATCATCTCAATGAACGCTAGGTGTAGGTAGTGTTGCTCTGGGCAGTTCATCATTTCGAGGTTGTTGGTTGATGATGGTAACCCCTGTCTTGAGCAGCAAGCTGCATTCCTGGCAAGCTTGTACAGCATAATCTCAGTAGACCCAGTCTCGGCAGGAAAAGCAGGAACCTGTTGTTTTCCAATCAGCCCTCATGTGGCAGGAACTGCAACAGCCTTGGGACTTCGTTTGTTTCCTTAGAGTTTGGCTGGGAGCTGATATTCTTGCTGTTCTTGCTTAGGACTTTTGCAGTTACTGCTGACCATTTTGGATCAGATGCTGTTGTTGATTTTGAAGTGATGACAGGCCTCTTTCTTCTCCTCTCTGCCTGTGCAGCAGGTCTCTGTTAGATACACTGGGCAAAGTGTTCCTTGGTCAGTCCAAGAGGTTTTGCCAAAGTTCTGACAAGTAGTTGCCTTTGTAGTTGTGCCAGGCAAAGCTCTTCTGAAATGGTGAAGATGAACCGCTGTATAGAGTCCTTCTTGGCCAGGTTGTATCTGTGAATTTCTTCATCCAGACTACCCATGCTGCGATGGTGCAGAGATTGATGATATTGAAAACATGATCATGGGCCATTGTTATGTGACTGTATTGACTGTGTATGCATGTGCCATGTTGTCAAGTGCATCAACAGCCCCCTTCATAGAGTTGTAGAGGTGAATGATATCAGTTGTTTTCTTGTATTCATTGGGATCAATGGCTTTGTCATGGTGCATCATGCTCATCAGGGCAACATTTTTGTTCACCTTCGTCTGGTAGTTGACCAGCATTACTCTTTCTTGCTTTGAAGGAATCTGGGAGAAACCGTTTGTTTGCCCTGACAGTACCAACGAAAGTGAGGCCATTTTTGAAACCTAATCTCCCCCAACCCTCATTTTGAAATGAAATGTATTTTGCATAAACAAAAAATCACCCTCGCAGGATCTGCTTCCGCGGAATCAGGATACAAATCGCAATACTAATCATTACACCACGTTGACACACTACTTGCGAAACGCACACTAGATGTATATATTTCTCATCAATTTCATGCATCAGTCGCCGATCCAATCTTGGGAAGAATTATTAAAAATCAGTAACAAATTAGGAGAAAAAATATTGGTATGACACCCAATATTTTTTCTGTTATTGATCTGCTTGATGCTCAAGACATTGAGAAACAGTGTGCTGATTTTCAGAGTGGTCATTTCAGTACTTCAGCCTGTTGAGTGTACTACACGTTCTTGTTGATGTATGCTGATCAGATACGCATGTACATGCACAAAACACACACGTTTGCCATATACACAGACTCACAAGATGGACAGACACGCACAACCTTTATTCCAGTTAAGATGCTTCCATGACCGTTTCGTTCATTGGGAGTATAAAAAGATTTTCAATTACAGAAGGAGAAAAATACACAGCCTACTTGCCATTTGAGTTCTCAGTTCCACATGTTCTCTAACATGGCCTCTGGCACCAGACTGATGCCAGAACTTCCTGCAGCTGCTAACTGCCTCTCTCCCAGGCATGGTTGACCAGCCACCCACGAATCCTGGTGGGTGTGGTAAAGGCTGTGGCTTATATGAAGGTCATGGGTGACCAGCCACCCACAAGCTCTAGCTTGTGAGAATGCTTCTTTAATCGGTATGAGTGACATGCCACCCACGCTATCTGGCGAGGGTTGTATAACAATTTTATTGTTCATTTTCTCCTTTATTTACAAACAAAACACCATAATATTTGGTGGGGGCAAGCACAAATATACAATGAACAAAGTAATAAAATTTCAATCACATGTTATGAAAACTGAGTGAGTTATGAAGATTTAAATGAGACTCTGGGTAATTTTTCACTCATAAGCTCTGGAGAAGGTTAATGTGTCATTCTTTTGATAATGTCATTGGTAGACATTTGAAAGTAATTTTAATATCATAGTAATTTTACACAGAAAATAATGGAGTTGAATTCTTGGTCATCTCCAACCACATGTAACATTTCCAGCTTTTATTGTCTATACACCAGACTGGGCTTTTTTCCCCCTCTTTTTTTATAATCTTTTTTTACTCAGGGCATACTATACATCATTACTTTCAGAACTGGAGTTTTCTACATACAGGAACTAAAATTGACTGGTGCAGTGAATGTTCATCTCTACAAGCACCTTGACAACTACTTGCCACAGCAACAGGTTCCCGCTGTAGTGCTTGAAATACCCACCCATCTGATTGTCTCTGACTACTAAACCCTCTGGTGGATTTATGGAAATGCTCCCTCCACTTGTCCTAAGGGCAGCCAGTTCTCTGCTGTGCCTGTAAAAGAGTGAGAGACAATGCAGAATGATCTCACTTCCTTCTTCTCCTTTTCACCTCCACCTCCACCCCCCATCCCTGCCCCCCTTCCATTCCCCCAATTTTTCTGAGAAAGGAACTCCAGTTACTGAGTGCTTAGTCTTTACAACAATAACAACAACAAAATGTAGCAGGATGCGTATACTTTGCTCGGCCAGTGCTGAAACTATTGATCTACTCCTTTCATTTTTAAATGTATGTAGTTATGAAATGGATTTATTTTGGAATGAATATGTGGTGAAGATATTGAGAGAGAGAGAGAGAGAGAGAGAGAGAGAATGGAGACTGAGACAAGTGAGAGCGACATTGAGATTATCATTTGAATTCAGTCCATGAATGTGTGAATGGTGGAAGCATGGCAATTTTATTGTTATATTTTCGTTTGTTCCACACATTTAGCCGGGTGGGAAACACTTTTCCATTTATTATTTGCACACATGGTAGAAAAATACATTTCACTATGCTTGTTGCCTTATCTCTCTCTCTCTCTCTCTCTCTCTCTCTCTCTCTCTCTCTCTCTCTCTCTCTCTCTCTCTCTCTCAATTCTGCATCACATGTGTGCAGAAAAAGTCATGATTGACTATATGTCTGCTAACTAGTAACTGCACAATCAGTAGTTACATTTATTAATCATCTCTTTGCTTAAAGGAGGACAAGCGGAAATTTGGTAACAAGTAGAATTTTTTACATCTATATCATACCATATTTTGATGCATGCTTAAAACATACTTTTGCCTGCTCTGTCAGTCTCTTTTATTTATCTTTTTAAAATTGTATATTGAAGATCTGCAGCACAAAACAATGTTCCACCAAGTTCCAGCACTAAAATTCCTCTCCAAGTAAAAGTCTTCGGAGTTGTTGTTTGTTTGATTTTCGAAATTGATTAATGTGCATGCTGTAACATTAGAAGCTGGTAATGAATTTCAAAGAAACCCTGTTAGTGGAGAAGTGTGCATGTAAGTTAGTTTTGAACAAAGATCTCTTTATGTTCATAGAATGTCCATTTGTTGTTAAAGCGCATATACTAGTCACAACAAGTTAGGGCCACAGGTCGATTTCGTCCACTGCAAGAAAGTTGCCTGTATAAAAAATGTTACGACAAATGGACCGGTAGACCAGGTTACCAGGGTAGCCTATCCACCCATGAAAGCACGTGCATCACGCTTTCAAACGCAGTCACTTTATGCATTGAGTGAAAGCCTTGTGAACATCAGTGATATTCGTGAATTTTTGTGTCAACTTTCGGCTGCTTTAGATGCGAAAGCAGGATTAGAGGACAAAAACTGCATGACGCACATGAACGTTCAGGTTAATGTTAATACTTGTCAGCATTAGCTAGCCAGGGATGTGTATAAAAGTCATGAAAATCTGGGCTCCTACAAGCATGCCTCCGAGAACAAAACTTTGCACCCTGGACCGCGGACGCACCCTGGCATGGCCGAACGAAGGCCTGTCATCAGGAGAAGTTGAAACACGATTGGGAGTGAGCCACTCTAATCCAGAGGCTGCGGGAACGTTTCCAGGCCACAGGCACAACAGAAAAATGACCTCGCTCCGGACGTCCATGCAGCACCAACAGACAGGACGATCGATTCCTCCAGCTGTCCACGCTGCGCAATCGTGCTGTTACTGTCAGCAATCTGAGACATGAACTGAGGACAGCTGTTGACAGGAACGTCAGCACCAGCACCATCCGCAACCGGCTACATGAGTTTGGTCTCCACTCAAGACGTGCAGCCATCAGGATCCCCCTGACACCGGCTCATCGTCAGGCCCGTGTGGCCTGGTGTCAGCAACATCAGCACTGGACCAGGCAGCAATGGTCCCAGGTCTTGTTCACCGACGAATCCTGCTTCACTGTTGCCTTCAATGACGGCAGAAGACGGGTCTGGCGCAGGTAAGGAGAGCAGTTTGTAGATTGCGCTGTTCGTGGTTGACCGCTGTGGAGGAGCCTCAGTGATGGTGTGGGGTGGCTTCCATGTCAACGGCATAACACCTTTGTACGTCATCCAGGGTTCTATGACCGGACTGCGCAACAGGAATGAGATTGTTCAGCCTCTCATCCAGCCAGCTCTGCAAGCCATGGGACCGAGGACAACCTTGCAGGACGATAACGCTCCTCCTCATCGAGCACAAGTCGTTACTGACATCATGCATCAGCAAGGGATCCCAAGGATGGACTGGCCTGCTCGTTCACCTGACTTGGCACCAATTGAACATCTGTGGGACGTTCTGGGACAAAGGGTGGCCAGCAATCACCCCCCTCCTGCGGATGTCAACCAGCTGGTACAATTTCTGCAACAGGAGTGGCAGAACATACCCCAGAACACTCTCAGAAATTTTGTGCATTCCATGCGCCGGCGCTGCCTTGAATGTCTGGCGGCTAACGGGGGTCACACCCGATGTTGACTTTGTTGAAATGTGCTTACCTGATTCCTGACTTTTGAAAAGAGGGGTGTGGTGATTTGAACTTGCACTGTTATTCTGTTTTTGAATGAATTTAACCGCAACCTCTATGAAATCGTTGGTTAATAATGAAATTAACAATTTCATATTTTAAATTGCCTCGTCTGTGCCTTTGCTGTCTTTGGTGGTGCTGTTGTGAGATGGCCCTTAACTTCTTGTGACTATTATATAAAAGTAAATTGACTGTTAGTGGTTTTGACATCACAACGATTATTTAACTTCTTCAAGCCAGTGGTTGTTATGATCGTTGTTAATGTTTTAATCTTGTTTGCACATCTTCCACAGGAGTTTTGTGCTTCCTCAGATTAGGGGGCCACCCACATCACCATATTCCATGATCACTATAACTGGAAATGGGAGAAGTAGTGCCATTCTTAGTTTGGTTTTGAACTGAAAATAATCTGCAGTCATTCCTGCTTTTTTTTTCTTCTCTTTGACAGTAGATGTGACAGCTGTCAAATTGCTGTCAGCCATGACCCCTGAGTCTTTTCCATATGTGTAGATTGTAGTTCACAGCTGTCAATTTCATACTTATAATTAGGACTATTGTTACCAGTATCGGTGATTTTACATATTTGTCACTTGTCTTCCCAACCAGTTTGTCAATACAGGTTTAGCACCTTACATCTGCCTTAGTCAAAGAGAACACTACAATAAGTTTTAGTGTCATCAGCCTAAAAAAAACTGAAGAGAGAGTTTACAACATGAGGCGTATCGTTTATGAATGACATAAAACAGAGTGGGTCCTAAAAAAATATTTGTGGTCTCTGATTTTGTTTCAACAATGCTGACATACTGAAATGTTTATCGCAAATGCCACAACCATCTAGTTAATATAAGAATCTTCTAAGTGGGATTTCAATTTTTGTTGTTGTTATTGAGAACCAAGAATAGAACATAATGTAGAATTCTATCATTCAGCATGATTATTCAGTCATTAACTGTGTTTAGTAATCATACATGATCTGCGAGATGTGAACCCAAACAAGGTGTTGGGCGTAAGTTGTTTGAAATTGAACTTCATTCAATTCATCCCCTTTATCATTTGCAAACTTTGCAAACAACTGATGTGAAGCTTACTGATCTGCAATTGCCAGGTTCATCTTTGTTATATTCAGTTTTTTTTAAACTGGCTTGGCCAGCTGATTTCTAGCTGTCTGGCTTCATACCCCCCCCCCCCCTCTCTCTCTCTCTCTCTCTCAAAAAGAATCTTCAAAGGAATTGTCAAATTGTCTTGCATCCTTCAATAACATAAAGTGAATTCCACCAGGATCACGTAATTTGGATACTTTCTGATTAGATTAAAAAAGAACAAACTTAGACATCACAGTATTTCTCGCTTGAAACAAAGTTGCCAGTACAACAAACAAAATAAGAATTCCCGAACATAGGTCCTCTCAACCATGCCTTAAAACGTAGCAGTTTGCACAAACTCAGCCGTAGCAAGTCATAGCGTATAACATTTTTTTTTTTAAATTCGCTTGACATGCCCGTTCTTGGATACAACAAATTACTAGTGTGGTCCATGACGACACCAGGATATTGCTGATGCAAGATAAGACGGCCAGATGCGGTTTTCTCGACATAGGCACTTGCATTCGGTATCCTACGGATTTTTACAGTAGCCTACCTGCGTTCATTCTTGTTTGCAGTTTTGATTTACCACACGTACAGCTATGTTCAAGGCTTCGACAGCATGTCGATACGTTGGTACAATTACAGGCCCTGAACTCCTGTGGGAGAAAACGGGGAGGGAGCGTGAATTTGTGCCCAAGTATGCTAATGGGTTAAATCCTAAATCAGTGGTGAAAATCTCCCATCCCCCACCTCCCGCTACAAGAGAGTACGGGATTGGTTGGTACGGTCCTAGGTGCCAAGACCGTCTCCCACCTCCTGCCCCCTCACCTCTCACTTTTTTGTTTCTTTGTTATTTCTTTTAAGTAGAGGTTGATTTGCATATTCATATTCAGTGAAAAGACATACGCTATCTTCCTGGAGAGACCTCAAATTGAAGTGCAACTGAAAAACAAAAATGACATTAC